>VWZE01010069.1:93890-243129 GCA_013396675.1 Eubucco bourcierii | reverse complement strand
CCCCCCTCGCCCTGCCGCCCCTCTCCCCCCCCCCGCCGGCCGCTCCGCGGTCCCCCGGGCCGCCCTCCCCCCCGCGCCCTTACGGGGCATCCTGGTGAGGACGTTGCGCGGCGCTCGCCGGCGCCGGGCCGCCGCGCCGCCCTCGGCCGCCTCCTGCTCGGGGCTCGCGTTGACCATGAGGCTGCGGAGGCGCTGGATGCGCTCGGGATCGGCGGCAGGGGGGCCGCGGCGGGAGGTGCGGGAGGCGGAGGGGCCGCGGCGGGAGGGAGCNGGCGGCGCCGTTGCTCGGCGCCTCCCGCAGCCCGCTCGCCCTCCTCCATGGCGGGCTGCGGGCAGCGCTCGGCCCACGGCCGCCAGGGGCCGCTCCCGCACCACCCGGTGAGTCCCTACGGGGCCACAAGCTAAGCAAGGTCCGGCCGGCGCTGCGCGGTACAGGGAGGGCAAACCGCGGGGCACCGCCCGGGACGGGCTCCGAGAGGCGGAGCTGCTCCGCCCACGGCGTGAGAGGGGCGACGACGCCGGGAAATCGTATCCTCCGGTGTTGCTGCGGTTTCCCTCTCGGCCACGTCCTAACTTATGATGTAGCTCCACCGTCGGTCTCTGTACTGAGGCCTCTTTCTGCAGCCCACCGCGGAACCCCCCCGGCTCTTCTGGGAGTGCTTCCCTCCGTTTTATCCCGTAAAAGGCTATACAGTGCAGAAACATTTCTCAGGAGAATGCAAAGCAACTGTTTTAATGCTGCAGAGTGGTTTTACTGTAGCAGATTCCACCACCCACCACTCATCTTTCATTACCGTACACGTTTAATGCTTCCTGTTAAAAGACAAGAGGCTGTGGACCAGCTTCAGAGGAAAGGTCCATTTCTTGTGTGGGTCACAGTATGGACCTTCTGCAGCTACAGAAACAGGACACAGGTGCTGTGTGCCACTAACAGAAATTTGCTTATTGAACCTTGGGAAGATTGATTTTCCCCTACACCTGTGAAGTCACATAGTACTTCTTATGCATGAAGGTACCAGAAGGAGTTCATTTCTCTGCCACTTACATTGCAGTCATGGCCTTTAATTTGTATTATAGACAATTTCTATCTTGTTTAAAGGTCTGCATCATGTTTACTTATTACATCCTATTGTAAAGATGAGTGAATTAGAAAACACTCTGAGGATGAGACCTAATACAGACCCATTTTTTATACACACACACAATGTACATATATTCTACAATAGATTTATGTATCAAGTAGTCATAATATATATATGATCATAGCCCTACATATTAACTTCCAAGCAGGAATCATTCCCCCCTCCTTTTCTTTTTTCTCCTGATATTTATTCAGGCTGCAAAATCCAAACATTACCAACTCTGTGAACAGTTGCTTTAATATATAATGCCCAAAGTCCAACACCAGACAGGCACAGGGCACTTCAAAGTCACCTAAATGACATTTGTGTTACAAGACAAAATACCCAGACAGACAGATAGAAAGTTCTCGGTGGTGCATTAATTCATTCAGAATCATGCTCTGACCCTCACCTCCTCTTTCTGGGAATTTACATAGCCCATTCTACAGACTAAAAATGAAAGGCAAGCTCTCATTCCATGTTCTCAACTGCAGGTGTTAGCACATAGCAGTCAAGGAGAAGCCCTGTGCTGTTATGAACACAGAGACACACTTTAATCTCAAAAAGAAACTGTAGTCAATTACATCACTACCTCTTTAGTGATTAAAAAAAAAAACAAACCCAAACCACCAAAAACTCTGAAATGTACATTTTCTTAACATGTAAATTCTTCTTGTGGGAAGAAAAGAAGGAAGAGAGAGAGATTGCTACACGAATTCATGGGAAATCAAGGCAATACACTTCTTCAGAAACTTGTCAGTTACATTCAGTCGCATTCTTTCTTCCCATTTTTATGGCCAATCCCAGCTGCTGACTATCTCTCCCTTAGCAACAGCTTGCCAGATTACTGTTCCAGCACCATGGTTTTGAGACCACTATGGTTAAAAGGAGTAATAATATCCTTATAAATACCCACTACACCATGATAGTTGTACTTCTATACTGAAATAGGTTATTTCCCCAGGATTGCTACCTTACACTCTACTGCACAGTAGGAGATAGATAAATTCCCAGCTTACAGAAGATGACACTGTGGTGTCTAGCCATGTCCTAACAAAACTCATGTCTATACTGTAGCTTTACAATTAACTTCACTGCTTGGAATTTCAGCCAATTACTAGTAAAAGTCCCAGGAATGAGAAAAGTCAAATAATAAAGAGAGCAGGGAATACATTTTTGTTATTTTATTAATTTTTTAAAAGTATAAAACCCCTGTACATTTGACAAAAGTTTGAAAATCAGTCACTGCTGGGCTCCCCCATTTCCTTTCCATGAGAATCAGAGACCTCAGGCAGTTGAACAGTTTATCACTAAACACACTGGCCTTGAGATTTAACACAAAATATCAATTGCGGTATTCTGGTCCACCTCACTTGAAACAAAAGTCAAGAATTATTTTCTCCTCTTGCTTTTATCTGCTCAATGATGCAAGCCTGTTTATAGTTGGGCAGTTCAGTAGAACACCTGATGGTTTAAATGCTATAGAAATGCACAAAATGTATCTATGCTTTTTCTACAAATACGTAAGTACAAGGAAAGAGCAGTCTTAATTTGTAAGAAGTTCTTAACATTCAAAAGATTATATGATTATAGATTTTCCATACAGGAATATCCTTGTGTGTCAGGTAACATACCCGTGCCCTTTTTTCAGGCAGCAACAGTGCTAAAACCAGCATAGCTGTTGCAGAAAGGTACTAGTTAACCCTGTCAGCCACCTCCTCACTTGTCAACAACCCATGCAGAACAAAATGTAAACTACCAGTTAATGCTCACTAGAGGTATCAGCTATCCTCAGCCAGAATCTCAGGATATTGCTCCCAGAACTGGTCCCCAATAATGTCACAGTGCAGGGGAACAACTTTAGTCTTAGTTCGGGTCACTTCAACTTCCTTCTCTTCTGCTTCCTCTGGCAGTTTTATTTTCTTAGTAACAACTTCATTAATCTGAAAATACAGTTAACACATTGACATGCAAGACTCCAAAGGGCATTCACTAATTAACTAAGAAGCAAAGCTACAACAAAAGCAACTACCAGTCCTACATACAGAATTTGAACACTGCAACTTTTGAAAGAGAGTCAATTCTCAAATCAAAGACTTAACAGTTGAAATGATGTTGCATGGCTTGAAGAAATTACCTGCAAATTCACATAACTGGTTGCAAGTTTACATAACTGTTCTTGAATAAAGTACAATATTTATTCTGGAGCTATATAAAGCAAATGAGAAACCTCAGAAATGTCTGCAATTAACAAGGAACAACCAACCAAGCAACCTCAAAGCATAAAGAACAAGTGGAATATATTTTCAGGGATCCTGATAACACAAACCACACATATGAAGCATGAGGGTGATGAGACTCTGCAATAGGCTGCCCAGAGTGGTTGTGGATGCCCCCACCCTGGAGGTGTTTTATGCCAGACTGGATGAAGCCTTGGGCAACTAAGTCTAGTTGAGAGACATCCCTGCCTGTGGCAGGGGGATTGGAGTAAATGATCTCTGAGGTCCCTTCCAACCTACGCCATTCTATGATATTTCTAGTTAGGATGTGCTAGTACAGAAGGACACTAAGGCCATAAACATTAATGATTTTCTGGGGTCTGATCTCATACATAATACAGGACAGGAATTTCTTTCACTAATTCCGTATCAATGATGTAATCCTAGCATGAGCAACATTTCCAAGTTACCACTGAAAGGAATTCCCCACCAACTGCTGCCATCTTTACCATACGCCTTTAGAGAAGTACAAAAGCATACTATGAGCTGAGCTACTTTGCTAAACAGAAGTCAGTAATTCCTTTGCAGTGGAAATATTTGGGATCTAATCCTGTGAAGGGCCTGGCACAGACCTCGATATAGCAAAGTGACAACAGTCATTAAAATGTAATTTTTCAGGAAGCAGAATACTTCCTTAATTTTCAAAGCTGGTAACACTAAGAAGCCAACTCTATGATTCATTACATACAGGAGATTTGTCTAGCAAATACATCAGTCCCACAAAATTCTACATATACACTGGCATCTGTTGATAAACATTTTGTCTCAACAGTCCTAGCTTATATCTAAGACAGACATCAGAGATTAGTCTTTATACTGTGCTCATAGATACAGACATCTGAAAAAACACCTCCAAAACAATTACTCATCTTACACATCATTCTATGGCAACTGTGGTTAATTTTTAAATACATTTATACATAGACTTGTGTAGCTTGTAAAACCACAGGGTACCTATTTAAAACATAAGCATGAAGCAAGTGGTAATATATTTTTTTACCTTCTGCCATATTAAGACAGTTCCTTTTCTGTACATCAAAGGCTCATTGTTGTAGTTGATGTTGAATTCAGAAAATAAGATTTCGTTCTTATCTCCAGCCAAAGTGCCCTGTGTGAGGATATCAAAAATACAGAAAACAAACAAACTAAATCACTATGGTAGAAGATACCTGTACTAGTGGGAGGTGTTCCTGCCTATGGCAGGGGGTTGGAACTAGATGATCTTTGAGGTCCCTTTCAACCTTATCATTCTATGATTCCATAAGATGGGTGAATATTGATATTAATACAGGTTTTTCACTTTTAAATTACAAGGCTTAATTACCTCTCCCAACAGAGGAACTACTTCCAAATGCCAAACAAGGATAATGGAAGCAGAGAGGCTTTTTATTACATTTTCAAGACAAATAGAAGAAATTCAACAGACTCAAGGAGAAAACAGAAATAATCTGCTTAAGTCTGTACAATAAGACAAAATACTACAGAAGAGACTAGGAATAAATAGCAGCTGAATCCTGCTATTGTACCTATTGCCTAGTGTTCCTAAGATTTCTGAACTTGCTTAAGAAATTAAAATTATACTAATCTTTAACCAGAAATATACTGTTTGCTAATCATATCCACACACATACAATTCAAGAAGTTGTTGAATCTACAGCCACAGAATTCTTACAGTAAGAACAGACAAGACAGGCAGTGGTGCTGGGCAAGCAAGAGCCCACTTTGCAAATCTTAACTGTTTTCTTTGTAGCTGGGAAAAAAAAACCCATGAGCTCAAGAGACTCTTACCTGGAGCCTATCCTGTGCTTGCACTGGTGTCAAGCCACTTCGCTGTACAAGCATCCAAAACACTGTATTATAAAGGTTATTAATATGGCCTGCAGGAAAAAAAAAAAGAGTATTTAGTAGAGTTGCTACTTAATAAAAAACAGCTCTATTTCCAGAACTGTATCCAAGAAACAGCCAGGAATAAAGAAGAGTTAATAGTATCAGTTTCTAGAGATGATACAATCTTTCTGATAAATTTTTAAGGTACTGCCTTATGGTAAGAATGACTACAAGATACATTTCATTGTAACTCTGAAAAGGGAGTGCAGAGACTGAAGGGCATTTACATAGAATCATAGAATGGTAAGGTTGGAAGGGACCTCAAGGATCATCAGCTCACTCAAGGCCTCATCCAATCTGGCCTTGAACACATCCAGGGAGGGAGCATCCACAACCTCCCTGGGCAACCTGTTCCAGTGCCTCACCACCCTTACTGTAAAGAACTTCCTCCTAACATCTAGTCTAAATCTCCCCTCTGCCAGTTTAAGCCCATTGCCCCTTGTCCTGTCATTGCAGGACCTTGTAAATAATCCTTCCCCAGCCTTCCTGTAGGCCCCCTTCAGATACTGGAAGGCTACTATCAGGTCCCCTCGAAGCCTTCTCTTCTCCAGGCTGAAGAGCCCCAACTCTCTCAGCCTGTCCTCATAGGAGAGCTGCTTCAGCCCTCTGATCATCTTTGTGGCCCTCCTCTGGACCCGCTCCAACACTTCCATGTCCTTCCTGTGCTGAGGGCTCCAGAACTGCACACAGTACTCCATGTAAAATAAATTATCTTCATTCAAGCAACAGGGACTAGGTACTAACCAAAGCTTATAAAGTAAATCCAATGGCCTGTTCTAGCATGGAAGATACAGCACTTTTGATTGCTTCATGGTGTGAATGTTCACATTCACATCTCTTCATTAAAGATTATTACCTTGGCTAAACAAATGTGGAACATGGAAAATAATAAATTCAGTTTACTTATAATTCTATTATTTTCTGTACTGAACTCACTCCCAGAATGCAACAAATATAACTCCAGCCCAAAGACAGCATTTCAGACAGTACTTCTGTGTTCATACAAAGCCCAATGTAACTGAAATGTTATGAATTTAACACCATCAGCCAACCCAATCTGCTGCTCCTTCACTGATACCTATATACAAATACACTGGCACTAAAGGCAGTTCTATTTGGAGAGGAAGAAAACTCAACTGCACAACTCTCCATGTTTAAGAAATGCTTACAATCTGCTTGTCTCCAGCTCAGGTAGTCCTTTAAATTTTGGTTGCTGGGATACAATACAATTCGTCCATCAAAACCTGGTGGGTACAGAAGCTGCTGGTCCTTGAAGTAATCCTTCCAATAAAAAACGTAACTTGAGGCAAACTGGGAGACCACATGGGTCATGAACTTACTTGCAAACACAAAACAAAGGAAAAATAAATACATATTATATATCTGTGATTATCTGAGTTACTAGTAAGTCTAGAGGAGAGAATCATTCCTTAATGGGCTAACAGATCAGCAACAGCATGGAGTCTTTGAAGAACAGAAAGTATTGAGAATCCAGTAAAAGAGTTTGGGTATGGTAACATCTTGTTAAAACAATGTTTGTTTCATCAAAACTTTAAAAAACTCTTTGCCCTACTGAACATAGTTTCCTGCAAGATCACAGGCAAGAAGTTCATATGAAGAACCTGAACTAACTGCAATGCATGCACCCAAATACAGCCCTACTTCTAACTTCTGTGTGCAAATTAAAGGCAAATCTAAAGAACTGTAGGTTTTGAAAGAGATGTTAAAAACAAGCTCAATTCCATATTGAAGCAGTTGTTACCTTGCTCTTCTTTTAAACCATCTACTCTTCTTTTTGAAAACAAAACTATATTCATCACTCTGCCCATAAGCAATAGCAATATCCTCCAATTCTTGCATTACTGTCTGGGCACACCGGGTCATCAGATGAAGTGCACGGTCATCATTTGGTTTTTTGAACTCATGCTGCTCAGAAAACCTTTAAAACAAAAATGGTTGAATAAGAATCCCTTTAAAAAGCTACTAAAAATGCAAGTCCCGTCCCGCCGCACCCAGCCCGTCCTCCCGCTCTCTGTGGCATCGCCATAGCAACCACACTGCTGTAAGGGCCCCAGCCATTGGCTACCCGCCCGGCCTTCACCTGTGGAAATTGCGGCCGTCCAGCCTGACCACGATCCAGCAGTTGGGCAGACAGGTGTCATCCGCCTCGAAGTCTCGCACATACTCGAACTTACTTTTCGCCATGGAGAAGAGAAGACGGCGGCTGCACGCACAGGCCGCCCACCGCCCCCTTCCTGCAGAGACGGCTGACACCGCCCGCCAGCAGCCCAGCATGGCCAGGGCGGAAGCGGAAGCGGTGGGCCCTCCTGGGCGCCTTGGCGGACCTCTCTATGGTTTTAGCGGGCGCTGTTGCTGGTGGCCGGCACGCGGCGGCTCTGCCAGCCGTCCCCATGGCGGCCTCGCTGTGCCGCCGGGGCGCGAGGCGCCATCGGTGCGCGACCGTTGGCGGACGGCTGCACGAGAGCGCGGCGAGCGTTGGCCTAACGCCCGCAAGCAGCAACCGGCGGCGGTGGGATGGAGCGGGTGGTGAGGGAGCGATCGCTGCGCTCCAGGGCTCCCCCAAAACCGCCGCCGCCCGCCCCGAAGGAGGAAGCTAAAGTCCCTTTAATCAAAATCGAGAAGCCCGACCCAGGCGCGGGAGACGCCCCGGCCAGGGGACAGTCAGGCGCCCGGTTCAGGTGCTTCCCAGCTCCGGGAACGGTTAAAGATGAGACCAACGGCACTATCAAGAGAGGAGACCACAAATGGGGCGGTGGAGAAAGCCAGAACGACGTGAAGGTGTGGGAGGAGTGGAAAAAGGGGAAGAAGCCCTGGAGCGCTATCAAAGTGGAACTCCCTGAGGTGGCTTCTGAACTCTGTAAGGTGGAGAAAGAAAAGGAGTATGCCCCGGTAAAGGAGGATGCCGCGGTAAAGAAGGATGCACCGTCTGCCTCCCTGTGCGGGCCTGCTCATGCCAGCACTGATGCCATCATAGTGCCGCAGCGTGAGGGGTTTGGGATCTTCCCTGAAGATCGGAAGATGCCAGTTGTGCTTCAGCCCTTGCGTCCTGCGACCTGCATACAGAGCCGTGGTCCTGTGCCACCAGAGCTGATCCGTGTGACTCAAGTGCCAGAGAAACAAGTGCCACTTCAAATACAGCCAGTAAAGATCGAAGCTAGAAATGTGCCCCTCACAGTACTGCCCTCTGATTCAGGTATTCTGCTGCAGGAGCTTGCTAGGGTTCAGGAAGAGGCCCTCAGCTGCCAGGTTACTAGACAGGAGAACAGAAATGGAAGGGTGGTGTTAGAGAACCACCTCTTTGGCTAGACAACTTTCCTCATCAGCATAACACATAAACAGGTTGGGAGCAAAGAATTCTCGGTGGTTTATTAAAATGGATGTGGTTTCGTCCACTTGCTCCCTGACTATATTAAACTCCTTTTAACAATCCAGAGATGCACTGAGTCGTGACTGAAAATTTTAGGTCAGGAATCTGCTTGGTTTTTAAAGCTGTAGGGCTTCCATACACATCTCTGAGAACATTTGGACATGTTAAATGTGGGACACTTTGAAACATCTGGATTAAAAGTTTTTTTTGGGAAAGATACCTGGGCTTTCAAAATTAATGACTTAAAATGAGGTCTGAAAGGCTACAAGACTTCTGCCCTTTATTGATAAGGTCAAGGAGCCAATTTCTAAATCTTTTTCAGAGAGGAAATTCCTTGCTCAGGGATCAGTTTTGAGGGGTTTTGTCTTCATCCTGCCACTATGCTCAGTTAGAATGCAGTCTGTATTTGTGAAGAGCCAAAGCTGAGTGTCACGTAACAATCATTTGCATACACAGGTTGCTCCAGGAAAATGTGTCCATAACTGAGAAAAGAGTGAGAGGAAAAAAAGTGAACACAGTGTCACAGTATCACCAGGGTTGGAAGAGACCTCAAAGATCATCAAGTCCAACCCATTACCACACACCTCAAGACTAGACCATGGCACCAAGTGCCACATCCAAACCCGCCTTGAACACCTCCAGGGATGGTGACTCCACCACCTCCCTGGGCAGCCCATTCCAGCAGTCAATGACTCTCTCAATGAAGAACTTTCTCCTCACCTCCAGCCTAAACTTCCCCTGGCACAGCTTGAGACTGTGTCCTTTTGTTCTGGTGCTGGTTGCCTGAGAGAAGAAGGTAGCCTCCTCTTGGCTACAACCACCCTCAGGTAGTTGTAGACAGCAATAAGGTCCCCCCTGAGCCTCCTCTTCTCCAGGCTAAACAATCCCAGCTCCCTCAGCCTCTCTTCATAGGGCTTGTGGTCGAGGCCTCTCCCCAGCCTCGTTGCCCTTCTCTGGACACTCTCAAGCACCTCAATGTCCTTCTTAAATTGAGGTGCCCAGAACTGGACACAGTACTCAAGGTGTGGCCTAACCAGTGCAGAGTACAGGGGAAGAATGACCTCCCTGCTCCTGCTGGCCACACTATTCCTGATGCAGGCCAGGATGCCGTTGGCCTTCTTGGCCACCTGGGCACACTGCTGGCTCATGTTTAGGCGGGTGTCAATCAGCACCCCCAGATCCCTTTCTGTTTGGCTGCTCTCCAGCCCTCACACAAACCCTCTAGAAATTTGGCGCAGCCACAGCCTCAGTTGAGAAGGCCGCAACTGCACAGGTGTGGGACTAAACTGCCACACAACCATTAGATCTGGTCCCTGAATCCTTGAGGTTCTGGATCCATGGTTCTGGTGATGATGACAAATTTGCAGTGACATAAGCTATGCTGTACAATGTTTAGCTCAGAAATGTTTAAGTTTCTAAAGTCATAAGAAAATAATCTAGACATAGGAAATCCAAACAAGTGTTTTAGCAGAGCCATATGCTTTGTGTTTGGCTTTGTTGGTTTTGGGTTTTTTTTTAATAGTATGTAATAGGGCAGGTAAATGATTCGTTAGGCCTTGGTTCAGTGAAGGTCAGTGGAGTGTAGGAAGTTCAATGTAAACATGAAGACAAAATTTTTCACTGTGAGGGTGACAGAAGATTGGAACAGGTTGCTGGGAGTAGTTGTAGAGTGTCCTTCTCTGGAGACATTCAAAACCTGCCTGGATGCATTGTGGTGTGATCTACTCCAGGCAATCCTGCTCTGGCAGGCAGATTGGACTAGATGATCTTCAAGGTGCCTTCCAACCCCTAACAAGCTGTGATTCTGTAGTGCTATCTTGCCTTAGGGTATTTTTCTAAGAGCTGCTTTCCAAATGGGCGCTGAGTTTTGTGTGTTCCAAAGCTGTAGTGATTTCTTTTGACTGTTGCCAAATACCTCTTGATGTACTGTTGAATGTACCCTGTATTGCATCTATTGCCTGGAAGATGATGGTCTTTCCTGGTTCTCTTGCACAGGAATGCCAGATACTCCATTTGGCAAGGACAAAAGTGGCCACATAAAGCGTCCTATGAATGCGTTTATGGTGTGGGCAAGGATTCATCGGCCTGCCCTAGCGAGAGCTAACCCAAAAGCCAATAATACAGAAATTAGTGTTCAGCTTGGACTGGAGTGGAGCAAACTGACTGAAGAGCAGAAGCAGCCCTATTATGATGAAGCTCATAAAATTAAACTAAAGCACAGAGAGGAATTTCCCGGTAAACATATATTTATTTACATGAATGCTTTAGAAGTGCAAGATTTATTGGAAATGAACCTCTTTCATTACAGCAAGTAATAGAGTTCAAAGAAAAAAACAAAACAAAACTGTCAAGCACACAGCCCTCCTCCTGTCAGCTTTAATTTTTTTAAGCATCCAGAATAATGTTTCATCTTTCATAGCCTCTAATGTTTCTTATGGCCTTAGAGCACCACAGCTACAGCAGCTCTTCTGAATGCTTTAGTAATTTAACAGCCAGATAGTAAGTTTAGTGTCAATGTGGCTTGTTGCTTCATTTTACATGCTCCAGAAAGAGTTGTTGAGGTGGCCTGTGGTGACCCATGTAGCCCTTCCTTAAAAGCAGGAAAGGGAAATGCCCCAGGAAGTATAAACAGTATTGTATTCTGTAGGATTCTTCAATCTTTAGATGTGGGACTCCCAAATAACAGCATGGAAGATGTTGCTTCTCAGCCTTTTGTCAAAAGAGCAAAAAATTTGTACCTTTAACAAAGGAACCCCTAACACTGCAGTTCAATAAACCAGAACATAAGTACTCTGAATGCTTTTAAAAGCTGTTGAAATACCAGGGGTTGTGATCCTTTCTCTATCATCATACTTCTGATAGTACATGGTTATGGCTAATCCTGCTAGACAAAATCTGACTAATCTGTCATGTCCCTGTCTTTTTATGCCCTTCAAGAGAGAAAAGCAAAGGCTTCTTTAAAGTGGCATTAAGAGTTAGTCTGTGCAAGAGACTGAGCTACTCAGTGTAAATTCATAATAATCTTTGGTTAATGTTATAAGTCAAGGGCATATGTAACTCCTCCAAAGTCTGTATAGGATTCCTAGTGGGTTTTATTTTCCATTGTATCTCGTAACCTACAGGTATAAATGAGACTGGATGGATTAAGGAAACAGGAAAGATCTCTGTTTTGAATACAGTCATGGCTTTCTTCTGCACTGAAAGCCCATTGTACAGGGTCATGTTCTCCTTAACATACTTCCCTCAGTTGTGCCACATCACTCCCTACTGTTCTCTACTTCTTTGTCTCAGAGTTAACAATTTAGTAATACAACAGCAATGCCCAAATATGTCCATTTTATTTCCACCTCTGATAAAATGCCCCATTTGCTAGCTCACTGAAATAAGAGGACTATTGCCATTGATGGGTTTGGGACTAATTTGTTTTAGATATTGCAGAATTACAGGTATCATAGTTTGACATGAAGAATGAGACCATCCCAGAAATTGGATCTCTGCATCTTTTTTTTTTACTTCTCTGACAGGTTGGGTTTATCAACCACGACAAGGCAAAAGGAAGCGTTTTCCTTTGCCTGTGCCTGCTGTATTTTCCAGTGCTTCTCAGAGCATCATCACTACAAATCCTGCTGCCATTTGTCCCTTCCAGTCACCTGCTTGTTCAGTTGTCGTCCCCAGTGTTCAGAACAGTATTGGACGTCCAGTCTGTGAGTTTTCAGTAGTTAATTATTTTAAGAATTTAGAATTTACCAATTGTAGTAAACGTTATACATGTGGTAATGTAGATGTAGTTAGAACAATTTCCTCAGTCTTTCTTGACACCACTGTTTCTATTGGTCCTCCACTGCACCTCTGCCTCCTAGTCTCTGCCTACTATTTCCCCAGCTTCTTAAATTCTTCTGGCATTTTCATTGCCCTCAACTCTCTGCTGTTTTCTTTGTAGCACCTGATTACCTCCTGCTCCCTCTTGGTCTTTTTGTATGTCTATTACTCAATGCTTGCTTCCTGTTAAGCTACAGCTGTTCTTTGTTCTGTCTCCACCTAACATCTATCTTCCCTCACCAGCTCTAACTGCAGTAGTGCTCAGGATTGCCTTACTAAACCTAAAGAAGAAAATGAAATGCCTGTTTATGCTGTTTGGTAATATTCAGAGGTAAAAGAGAACACTCACCTTTGTTCTGGCAAAGTTCTGAGTTAGTAATGTGATCCTTTCTCAGTTCCATCTGTAAATATGAAAGTATTATTGGTTTTCATTTTATAGTACTATGTTGTCCTCAGATGCTACTGTGTTTTATTCCAAAGTTTACTACCCTGTTGTGGTTGAAATGATTCTTAAACTGTAAACATTTAGATGAATTTAATTTCTATTGACTCAGAATTTAGACTCTCAGCCTAAGTAGTGGGGTTTGAAAAATACTTACGCAATGCATTTTGAAATCTTCCTGTATAAAGACAGCCCAGCTGACTTGAAAATGTACATCCAAGTGTATGGTCAGCAAAATGTTTCAGAGGTTAGTGTGGTGAAACATAAGAAATACTGGAAAGCAGGATGGTTTAGCTGTGGCTTCTGTTCCTCACTGCTGCTTTAACACCACACACTGGTTAAGAATTTGGCTCACTCCAATTTGGCTGGTAGATTTGAGAGGTTTTCTGATCTTGAGGCACTAAATGCCAACCTCATTCTGTGAGAGTTGTATCAGAAGACACAGCCCACACCAACCTCGTAGCCTCAACACTCACTAGCTAATTCCTTCTCCACCCTTGGGTTTCTGTAGAAGGAAGCTTAAATATGGGTTCAAACCCATCTGTCAGAATACATGTAGGCCAAGTGATGTATGACTGAGTTGCAGGGAAGTAATGCCAGAAGGTGTTTTGCAGGAAGTGGTTCTGTCTGTAGCTGTGGTTTGTGTGCTACTGCTGGTGACATCTCTTCCTTCCTTCATGTCTAATAAATAACTGTTCTCTTTCCTAAAGGTGGGGCTCCTTCTGCCATCCGTCTGCCAGCTTCTTCCATTCAACATGCTGGTCCAATTACTTTTTTCCAGACTACTAGTACTAGCACCACATCAGTGGTTGTTCCAGCTCCAACCCTGCCCCTGTACCCTGTAATTTCACCACAGCACGTTGTTGAACCTGCTGGGAGAGAAGTTCTTAATGCATCATCCAGGCTCAATTACTCTCTGAGAAGACTTACACCAGTTTTCACTGAGAGCTTCAGCAGAAGCCCAAGCGGCATAACCACTACTAATGGCAGATTTTCTGCCTATAATATTGAGCCCCCAAAGCAGTACCCAGGGCTCACTATGTTTCCTAGAGCTGCACCTCTTCCCCCAGCTACCCCTTTTCTTCCCTCACATATCTATGAGTCTCCACCCATTGGTCCACAAACCAGTCTGTTTGGAGTATCTCCTCAGATTCCATTCTACCACCCTTACTTTGTGCCTGGACCTCACTATCTCCCTTCAAGGTAATGAAACCCTTCATTTCAATACCAGTAAGAACAAATTATAAAAGGCAGAGTCTTTTGACTTACAGAAAGCAGATGGAGCACTCAGATGGAAAGATGCTCTTACCTTCCTCTAGCTGCTGTGTGGTAGGACCTGCTGACCTGAGGCTGCTTGTTATATATGCCCAGTTACTAAGGGCTCCATAGTGCTGTTGCAGTAATTGGCATTCCCATGCCAACAGTAAATTGAAGTATTTTCTCTCCACTTCATGCATCTAAGTGCAGCTGATCTCTGCAGTAAAGCCCTAGGTACAGATATTGTAGATATATTTTGAAAACTATTGGATAAAGTAGGTATGGGAAATGTCTCCTGGCTGCTGATTGCAGCTGTCATAACTACTAGTATTTCTGAAATCCAGCCTGGTGGGAAATGTCTTTAGAATTCTTACAAAAGTTCCTCTGCAGTCTCTGGGCAGTCAATCAGAGATCACCTAATCAAAGTACAAGCTAACACATACTGTCCTGTGGGTATTGCCTAAGCTATGCATACACAGAAAGCATTAGTGCCCTCCCAGCAGCAGATGTGCTGCTCAAAAACAAGGCATCTGCTGATGCTTATTCATTGTAAGGCATCATCTTTTCTTTCACAACCATGCAATATCAAGCATAACAAATTATTATCACTATTACAACTTAAATTCTGTTGGTTGGCTCATTCCTACCAATAGCAACAGCCAATATGTTCTTGTGGCAGTAAGACTACCTGGTCATAAATTAGGCTGCTGATGATTCATCAAACTCAAAAGAATTTTCTGAGCTGATTAAGTACAATATGAGATATTTCTAGGTTTGAGGTCACAGGACATATATCCCCAAAAAGCTAAACATGAGCTTTGCTTAGCCCTTGATCTCTGAAATGAGGCAAGTTTTGGAGGCCTCTGAGGAAAAGGAGTGTTTTGTACCACAAAAGACTGCTCTGAGTCTGTCCTCTTCAATGGGCTTAATGCTGCCAGCTCTGCTATTGCCAGGATCTTTCTAATACAATGGTTTGTAAGCACACAATCCTATAAACTCATTTCTTGGATACCAGAGTCTCAGAATATATACAAAACTCAGAATATTTTCTGGGTAGCACTGACAGTGCAAATGTTTGTATGCAGATTTATGCACTAAAATTTTAAATGCTGCCTTAGAAAGTTGGACAGTCTCCTTGAAACATTCAGCAGGCATTGTATCAGTGTCTTTATAGTGTCTGCACTGCAGAGTTCTATTACTTCTTCCCATACTTTGTTTTCATAACAATGTAATCAAGTGCTGTGACACTGTAAATTACAATACCTGTCCTTCTACTTCAGAATTAAAAAATCCAGTTTCTGACACCAGAGGAATACAGTTACACCTGACACAGTGACTTACTGCAACCTATTATGTAGTTGCTTTTTAAAAAATTGTTACTGTGCAGTCTTTAAACTTAGTAACATTGACCACCACCTGTTTGGCACCAGGATTCCCTCCTCCTGTTCAATAGCAGTTTAACAGATGCAAGAGAAGAAATAAGAGCATTTTACCCCAGCTCTGCCACAGAAATAACACAAACTGAGTTTGATGCTTTGTTTTACTATTCTGACTATGTTGGTTGCCATCTTGCTGGCTGATCAGATGCTGGTTTATCCATGGTGTTATTTAATTGATAAATACTCTGCTTTTTAAGCTTGTCATGCCTATATCTAGCATGAAGAGGTGCATATGCACAGCTAGGGAATCTGTCTACAACCCGGGTTATGGTTCCAGTTTAATTTAGGCACAGTTTTAAAGTCTGTATGTTTGGGGGTTTTTGACAAGGTGAGCTGACTGACATAGACCATTAGCATGTTTCTGATTTTCTTAGCAATCTGAAAGCCAACTTTCAATCTCTCTCATTGCAGCACATGTCCATTCAGCCGGCCTCCGTTTGCCTTTGGGAATTTCTCCAACCCCGTATCTGAATGCCCTGGCTTTTACAAAGACAGATACCAAAGACAGGAGATGATGTTCTCACCTTTAGGCAGAGACTATCCTTTCAGTGAATATCCAAAAGAAAATATACATGCGAACCTTGAACCGCTGCCGTGTGACAGCAGCTGCAACGCAGATCAGTGTTCCAGCCCTCTACCGCAGCTGGATGTTAAAGTATTGGATGAGGTTTTGTCGATCGCTTCATCTCCCTCCAGCATCCACCTAGTCAATGTAACTGACAGTGATGAGGAAGAAGTAAAGTTGTTGCAAGAACTGTAGCTTTAAAACCCGACTTAAAACCCAGACAAATATTGTCGAATGTTACTAATGCTTTCTTCAACACCCACTTTTCTGTGTGTTCAATGGAAGATCACCTATAGATCTGGGGAGGTGAAAAGCCTCTGGAGTTTCACCTACTTCATCAGGGCATTGTTTGGGCTCTGTCTCAGGAGAGCACTTACAAAGGAATTCAGCTCTAAGCATGTGATAATCTGCTTTCCTGAGGAGAGGTGTGTTTAAGGACATCTTTTTAATGCCAAAATAGGCCCTTTGATGGTATTTGCCATCATTCTGTAGGCATTACTTTAGGAGTTTTAGTGAGCTAAATAGTTCTTGTTTATGACTGTAATGTAATTCTTACTGCAATAAAACATTCTAAGGCCTGGAAAGTGAAGTCAAGAATTACTCTTCAGTGCTTTATATTGTTCCTTTGATGAAATAGATTTAATTTGGTTAAAATTTTAAGTGTACTCTCCTTTATGGTACAGCTGCTGTATGAAACATTGACAGTTTACATGGATTTCAGCAATATCTTGGTCTGAAACCAGTGCCATTAATAAAAATGGGATTGTCTAGAAGGTATGGTGAGGCATGGTAGCACCCAGAGAGAGGAAATCATATGGGTTCTGGCCCTGTGGCTTGTGCTATTGATCTGTGACTTGATCCCTGAGTGTAGTTAGCACTGCAAAGAATTCTCTAGACAATACCAAGTTCTCTGAGGTGTATCAAAGGGAAATTCTCTGTGCTGAATTCAAAGAGTAATGAAATTAATTTTTTTTTTTTTTGCCAAAATGTGTAGTTTATGTTACTTTTTCCCCCCTCTCTCCTGTTCTGTGGAGACAGTCATTTTTTCCTGTGAGTCTTGTTATGTTTCTGTTGGTGTATTTGAATAAACTCACCTGAACAATATATCTCTAGTGCTTCATTTTAAACCATGGATGTTGAACCATCTGGGTTCAGGTAGATCCTAATTCATGTAGCTCACAGGCTTAGCATGCAGCTAAACTGCATCACAGCTGGAATGATGAGCTGAAGTCACTTTTCCAGAAAATTTAGGCTACTAATAGTGGTATTAGTACTGTTTCCCTTCCAGCTAGAGCTGAAATCCTGGATCAGTTGTATGGGATCTGTGTCTGCAGGTCTGCAGCATTGGATCCAGCCCTCTGCTAAGCTCATTTCAAGACTTATGTCTTGACTACAACAGAAGTGAGAATTACAGAACAACTCATCCAAACCCAGCTTCCTCTGAATCACTCCATAGCACACACTGGCAGCCCACAAGGGGGAATTATCTTGTGACAGAGAAGGTTTCAGCTCCTGTTTGTAGGTCATTGTCAAGCCACCTCCAAACTTATCTCCTAAATGCAGAATCCCGAGGTGCCAAGCATCTGTGCTGTTATTTCTCTTCTTGCAATGTGTGAAGTGGGTCATAGGCAGGGCCAGTCCCTTGGTGCCCTGCATCTTGGCAGGGCAGAGAGTACTCAAGACATGAGAGACATAGTCTTCTCTCTTGTAATTTTTTTCTTCTTTACCCAAGTCTAAACTTAAAATTGCCTTGCATGCTTCTTATCTTGAAAAACAAATCAGATACAGATTGTTTCCAAAGTTTATTTTCCTCCTGCTGCCTCAGATGTCTAAAAACAATATGTGTTTCCCAGTGCATCACTGCCTGAGGCTTTGCATTTGCAGAGATTGATTTTTTTTTTTTCCAAATTACTGGATGCTTTTATGGGCTGAACGTTATTAAAAGCCCTTGCACAATTACACCTGTTCCCCTTCTCTTACAAGAAAAAAACTTTGGTACAATCACTCTTGTGTTGGAGAAGTTTGCAGGCAGTGTGAAGAGGAGCAGCTCTACAGTGCTTCAGATGTGCAAACACAGTTAAAAAGGTGCAATGTGTTGCACATACAGTCTTCTGCCATGAAGTTCACTTGCCTGTAGGAATGAAGCAGTGACCCACCCTTCAAAAAAATCATAGAGAGTGCTTTGAGAAGATTTCACTGACAGCACATTGGGACAAGTCCTTGTCTAGCACCTGCTCATCTTACAGCACTTCTCCCTCTTTGGCTGCACAGCTGCTCTAGAGCTCTTCTAAGTATTCCTGCTGTCCTGCATGGGTGGTGGAAAACCAAAGCCAATATTCTGGGCTAGCCAAGCTGTTGTCAACTGTTAAGATTCAGAATAAAGAGGTTTGCTGTTAAATCACCAGGTCCCTTCTCTCATTCACAGGCCTCTTTCTTTGATCATCTAGGGGAGAAAAATGTTCCATGTTCCACTCAAGTCAGCCAGAGACAGAACATTTCTTTTATCAGCACGAGTGTCTGTAGAGCAGAGGCTAGGCAGGACAAAAAGTCTTCTACCTTCTCCTGCTAAGGCTTGGATTCTCCAGTGTCAGCAGGAGTCTTCTCAGAGCAGTTTACTCAACAACAGCTCCTATTTCTGAAGAGAGTTCCAATGAAATATTACTGAGCTTTTAGTCCAATACACGTCCAAGTCATTCTTTGCATAAATCTGTTTCTTGAACAGGCATTCTCCTCTGTGAGTCTAGCTTTCCATTTCCTTCTAGGTGGCTAATTTGCTATGAACATAATGGGGTTTTCCCCATCTCTCCATCTTTGGTTTTCCAGCTAACAACAATGTTGGCAAGATGATTTAAATCTTGCCAACTGTCAAATAAGTGATGAAACCTCCCTTCAAAAGTTTTCTCATCAGCTTTGCCCTAGGGAAACTGAAACACCTCATTTTGAAGCCTACTGAAGGGGTTCATATACTGACCCAGAGCTCGTATACTGACTATGCTGTGGGTGCTGCATGGAGACTGCAGGTGTGTCCATCCCCAGATCACAGAGGATGTAACTGATAAGGGAACAGAGCACAGACTCCCAAATTCCCAGTTGATACTTCTAATCAAGCAATTGGCATCCTGGAGGAAATGAGTCTGAGTCAGTATAATTCCCAGATAACCAAAGCTTGACCTTTCTCTGTGAATCAGGCAAATGTCCCATTGACTCCAGTAAGAGCTTTTTGAAGAGATGGGTAAGGGCAGGATCTGACTCATCCTGTGCTAGAGGCAGGTTACATCTTCTGAGCTCTGTTAATAAGGGCAGAATACCCTGACTCTTTGCATGCAGCAATGTCTTGGTGCTGTAAGTGATATATCACATAAATATAGATTAAACTATATATAACCACTGCACAGTCTGTGGCTGTATTTTTATAGAGGGAGTTTCTGGTGATTATAAATTAAGATATCAATTCTCACATTACCACATTCCAAAGATAAAAATACCACTCTATAAGAAATGCAGCTATTGCATGTAATTCATTTTTATGCTATTTGGGTGCTGAGAAAATTCACAAGCAGATCATTATTGGCCTAAGCATTTAAACAATCTTAAAATAAGTCTTCTTTATTCCATGTAATGAATAAAGAAGACTTTTTTTTTTCAGCTGATCTTTTAGAAAAAATATAGAGAGCAGTCCCTGGCAAGGTTTGCTGTGCTGACAAGATTAGGCTGGCAATCTTTCTTTCCATGCAACTATACATGTTCCTCATCAAAGTTTGGGTTTTGTTTTTTGTTTTGGTTTTTTTTTTTTTCTTTGTGTAGATAGAAGTTTTATGCAGGGATGAATGCAAATAGCTAAATTTGTGCCTAAATTTGGCTTGCATTTTTACTTATTTATAATAAAGGCTTCAACAATCGTGCCATTGTTTTCTTCTATATTACAGGCAGCTATAAATAAATGGGAGAGTTCACAAAAATTTCAAGGTTTCCCTTCAAGATACTCCACATGATTAGGGAATAACTGAAATCTGGTCCCTGGGCTTTTATTCTGGGAAATAATGTGATTTACTTGTGTGACAAAAAAAATATGACCTGCCTGTGAGTCAGCTAAAGTGTCACTTATAGGCTGCTCACCCTGACAATTCTCTCTACTCATCCCCAAAATGTCCAAGCTTTCTTCTGGCAGGGTTATACAAGGAAAAAAAAAAATTACTTTTACAAGATCACAAAGTTTCAGTGTATGAAACTCTGAGGGAGAGAGGGGACATATACGAAAGTCATAAACCAAAATTGCATCTGCAAATGGAAACAGGCACATTTCCTTTGGGCACATTGGCAAGAGGTAGTAAAAACCTTCAGTAAAAGAGAGCTCAGTGGTTTCATAGCATAAACAAACCTCTGGACAAGAGACAACATCAGTGTTATTATTATCTAGCAAAACTTTATTCTGAATGAAGCATTAATTTCCTACCAGCCTAAGTCACTGATAGGCTCTGAAACATAGCCAGGTGAAAATTCTCTCCATTTCTTAAGCTGGTTTCCTGGTGGTTCACCTATGCAGCCACTTTAAGTATAGAGATGAATGGAAAGGGTTGTGTTGATGATGTGGATCAATGGCTGTCTAAAGAGCATGCTTAAGAGGTAATGCTTTTTCCTGCCACTCTGAGCTGACCCCATAAAAATGCTTGTCATAAAAATGCTAGTGTGGCTGCAGATGAGCTAGCTGGGAGTCACAGCAGAAATGATCTGACGTAGGGGAAGGCAGTTGCTTTTCATGGGCTCACCACGTGCAGGGAGCATCTACAGCACCACGGAGCTCAGGTGTTTGCAACTGGTGACCTCAGCATGGCCCCACTAACTCTCCTCACCTGGTGCAGCCCCCCAGCCATTGCTTGACCAATCAGTGAGGCACTGCGTCTGGCAGTCATCTGGGTGCTCATCCCCGTGAAGAGCAGAGGACTAGCAATGAGATGGTGTGTGGACCACAGCCTGGGGTTAGCGCTGAAGGACACAGGAGAAGAGAGGTATGCTTCTCTGGGAGCTTTATGAGAGTTGGTGGACATCGCTGAAGGTCAGCACAGGAAATACGAGCTGTGGATGCTCCCATGCCGTTCTCCAGACCCTCTAACGAGGCAGCGGACAGCTTGTTGCTTTTGTCCATTTATATGGGCACAATACACTCACTCTGTATCCCTTCAGCTGTCCAGGGGCAACGCACTTCCCAGGAGCAGAGGGGTTTGGCGTGCCTCTAGAACCACGAGTTCAGCTATGAAAAGTTTGATAGGGTTACATACAGGTATAATAAACAACTGAAGTAGTAGCACATCTCCTACAGAAGCCTCTTTACGACCATTTGACTGCTGCATTTTACCAGGTCCCCTCCTCTTCGCTAGCTTTTGAGGCACAATAGATTTCTGTGCTGGCAAAATAGCTGCTGGAGGCGAGGAGAGTGGAAGTGTTTTTTTAATAGGGACCCTCTATGGAGGTGCTTGGGGTGCTGGGGGGACAGCCTAGTCTCACATCCCCACACCCAGGGCAGAGCTTCCATTGCACCCGAGGGGCATCTCCGAGGTGCTGCCCAGAGTGGGGTGGAGGAGGAAGAAGAGGAGGAACCACCACCTCCCTCCCCCAGGCAGGGGGCTGCAGGAGCGGATCTCGGGGCGGTGGTGGGAGGAGAAAGTAGCGCCGGGCGGTTTTATATACGGCAAGCAGGCGGCTGAGTGCTGTGTGCTGCCCGGAGCTATGCGGGGCCGGGGGCTGCTCTGCGGCATCGCCCTCTCGCTGCTGTTGTGGCCGCCCCGTGAGTGCGGGGTGCCCGGCTCGGGGAGGGCTCCGTCGGCCGCCCCCCACCCTGCACATATGCCTCTGGCTGCGTGAGCCCCCCGGGGAGGGAGGGAGAACGGGTGGATGGCTTGGTTGGGTGGAATCCTGTTTCCCCTACAGCCAGCGCAGGGCTCTCCCCACCCGCCCCGACCCCATGTTCTGGAGCTCCCGGGGGCGGGTAATGAGCGACTGCTCTTTTGTCTCCCCAGCGGGAGGGGTCGTCGCCGGCTCGGAGCCGCAGCCCGAGGTGCTGGTGCCGCGCTGGGCAGCCCCGGGGAGCCCAAGCAGCGAGAAGGTAGGTCACGCCCGGTTCCTTGTTCGTGTTTTGCTTTCAAAGCTCCGTGTCGTTTCCAAGAGAGGAACAGTGTCACGATTAACGCAGGACCTGGCCATGTGCTTTTTGGGGTGCTTTTTAAGCCGAGCTCTGTGACAAGCCCATGTGCAGCACGGGGAGCTGCCGCGGCGCCGCCGGGTGCCGAGAAGGGCTGGGCAAGCTGGCTGGCATGTCTCAGACGCGGAGCCTGAGACCGCGCCGGGTGACTTGCGGTCACTCTGTGCGAAGGCTGTGATCGTTCGCTCTCTGCCATGCCTTCAAACCTGGATCGGGTCTGCCAGATCCAGATGTCTGAAAGGGGAGCGCAACGATGCAATCAGCAGCACGTAAGAAGGAGCAGAAGCATCAGCTTTAGGAGGTGATGTTTCCGAGCTGCGAGGATGCTTCACTAAGAAAAGCCACCATCAGCTCAGGTCTGCCTGTGTCTTTCACACCATACCTATCAATACAGGTCTCAACCCCTCTTCCGTGAATAACTGAAGTGGCACGGCAGTAAATCTACAGCCATTCTGAGAAGTGCTGGTGTGTCAGGCTTGAACATCAACCACAAACCACGTCTCAGCTTCCCAGGATTTGCATTACCACAATCAAGAAGTTATCAGTTGCATAATCAAATGAAAGAGGAAAATCTAGATGGTGTTATTTACGTTGTGAACCAGGAAAAGGGAAGCTGCAGTGTTATACTAAAGACAAATTATGGCATCGCTCCAGAAGTAGTGTTAGTTTGGGGTCCAGGTCCTCTTTATATGATGAAACTTTCTAAAACTTTTTATTGTGTCATAACAGAAAAAAAAAAACCACCAAAAAAACCCCCCAAAAACCTACAATTATTCTCCCATTATTTTAATTCTTTTTGAAATACCTTTGGGATGCTGCATGGAAGTTTTGGTTCTTTATGTTATTGGTGGTGGTACAAATACATCTGGACAGCGTTTCCCCTTATACCAATTTGTTGTGTCTTTGGGGGTTGCACTCTGTTTGTTTCAGGCAAGTTCCTGTTGGCTTTAAAACCAGTGCTAGCAAAGCTAATTTACAGCTGGAATGTTTCACTTACACAGCAATTGATGGACTCTGAAGTGGTGGGATTATTGAAGGAGAAGGAAAGTGTTACTGATTCTAATGATGCCTGTGCAAACTTCGTGAAGAGTCTGTTATGATACTGGAGATCCTCAGATCTCCCCAAGACGTGGGTGAGAGAAACTCCATTGCTTACCTGTCAGTTAACAAAGCAACACTCTGAGATGCACTGAATACCTGTGCTTCAGTAAACTAAGCTCAGACCTTTTTAATTAGCAACCGCTCTAAGTGTGTTAATTTCTTTTGTGTCATCTGGGGGGGCCTACTGCAATGTCCTAGAAACTGAAAAGAGATGAACAAAACTCAGAGTATGAGCAGGCAGCTGGTGAAATGAGAAGTTTGTAACTGAGCCTGGCCAGAGCCTGGCATTGAACTGGCAAGCAAGTGTATCACTGAGCTGACGGATCTTTCATCATCATGTCCTATCCAGCCAGCTTTGCTTTGTTGTGAGTTGATCTCTTCTGCAAAATCTCCTCCAGCACTGAATTAGGAAACAGTATGAGTTAATCATCTCACCAGTTTTCCTGGCCTTTTTTTTTCTCCCTTCTTTCTTTCAGCTGAATATGGAAGTCTGTTCTTATCAGATGGGTAATTTCTCTTCTGGGGAATTTGTAAATCCATTTCCTTTATGTAAAAGTACTCAGACTCAGAAATCCCCAGCTGGCCTTAGCTAGTAGTTTTGATTTGAGGGAGGTAAAGCTGGAGACCTTTTAGTTGGTCCTCTAGGAAGCATGTTCTATGCTTTTGGTCTCCAGTGTTTTTTGTTTGGGTTTTTTTTGTTTTTTTTAAACTTTAGTTTTTCCCTAAGTGTTGAGTTTAATGTATGCATTTGCCATTGCACTAAGAAATTGGAGTCTCTTTTGTTAACACAAGTAGGCCTCGGGGAACTGGCTATAGGCAGACTGCAAACCAGGGCTGTGTCCTTGTGCTGAAACAATTAGAAAGTTGCTGTCATGGTTCCCAGTGCCTTGGCAGCCTGGGACTAGAATGCAAGAGCGCTGTGAAATACTATCTGAACAACAGCTACAGCCTAAGATGTCTAAAGGACTCCACTGTGTGCCTTTTATTGCCATTTTCTGTGAGTAAAGGAACTGTATGAAAATCTCTGGAAAAGGTACGCTGCCTTGTGTGCCTGAAAAAGGCTTCTAAAAATGTCTTTTGCTGCTACAACAACAAAGAAAACGTTGGTTAACTAGCTCATATATTTGACATGTAAACCTCTGAGGCAAGTTGGGGTGTCCTGTGACTTGGTTTTGAGCACAGCGTGAAGAAGGAAGCGCACAACATCCTTCCCAGCTGCACCTTCAAGCACTCCAACAACAGGACTAGCTGCTTTGTCTGAGCCCATTATCCTTTCTGAGACACCAGGATCATTAGCTCAGTTACAGCCTCCCTCCAGCATGCCTGTGCTGCTTCCTGGCTCTACATGGCTGTGACAGAGATACAGCAGCCTGCTTGGAGCTGGGAGCCATTGTGTCACACTTCTTCCCTTCCCCAGCACTCCAGGTCTGAAGGTAGGAGGAAAGTGAGGAGTGGTTTAAGGTCAACTGCAGTTTCCAGGGGAATGATTTGTGTTTGTGGATGTGTTCATAATTATGATGATGTATGAGTAACAGGCGCTGTCTCTTTTGCGTGCAGCATCCATTGAGAGCTGAACTTGCAGTAAAGGCAGAAGGCCAGGAGCTCATCTTGGAACTGGAGAAAAATGGGTGAGTATGCTTGTGTCTTCATTGTGGTCACACTAAAATAATGAATTAGGATTACACTGAAGTCAACAGGAAAACCTCCACTGACTTCAACAGGATTTAATAATGACAGGATGAGGAAGTCCTTTTCTGGATTTCAAGGTTATTCCAGGTCTGAGTTTCCACTGATGTTAATCAGCCAGGCAGTGCCGACTGTAAGAGCTTTGTCAGCAAAAAGCAGATGGTGACTTGTCCCTCAGTGTGTATACTTGTTTTTGCATCATAATTTTTACTGCTAACTGGAAAACATTGCTGATATGAAGTGCATTATTTCCCAAATGGCTCGATGCTTCAGAGTCAGTGTGACTCTAATGAGGATTTCATTTTGCTGTGATCCAAAGAGATCCTGCTCTGTTTCCTAGGAGAAATGATCTGACAGCTTCAATTCCATTAGTGCCCTTTGTGCTGAAGTAGACTGAAAAGAATGCTTTTGCATTGACTGGAGTACAGCCTCTTCTCAGGCATGATAGAGTAATGCTATGTGGTGTAACATGGGATGATGTGCATTGAATTTAGCTGAACTTGCAGGAGATAGAAGCAGGTAGAAGGATTCTGGTCTGCAGACTGCTCCAGAGGTGCTCAGCCCTTTGAGTACATTAGTTTCCAGTGGTGGAACGTCAGCTGGAAAACTAACTGCAAGAAGCTTGTCTTTGAGCAGTCCCCTTGCACTGTTGCTGTTTTATTTATTTTTAAATGGGTCTGAAGATGTGTTTATGGAAACACAACCAAATGTTTGTCTACTAGAATCAGACATCCCAACCGCAGTGTTTGGGGGCTCAGTTTTCTTCCTGAAAGAGTAAAGTGTCAGAAGATATTAGTCAGTGCATAAAAGTAAGTGACATTCAGGGCCATTTGGGGGGAAAAGCAGATTTTTCTTGGCACAGTCTGCATTAAAGACTGAAATCTGATGAAAGACAAACATATTCTATAAGGTGTTTTCTGTAAGAGGCTACGTAAGCTATGGGGAGTGCAAGAGCTGGACATATTTCCCAGGCATTCATGCACCTGTGTTGAGCTAAGCAGAACCAGCTATAAATTCTGTGTGTTTTGGCATTTCTCAACTGGAAAAATAGAGAGTGATAGATGAGACCAGACAGCATAAGCGCTGCTCACTCAGTCCTGTCTAACGCAGGAAAAGTAGGTGGTGTTGGTGACAGTGGTCAGCAACGTCAGCCTTTGAGCTGAACCTGGAAGCTACATAACTGCTAATCCTGCTGGGGGTCTCCTTCCTGGTGGAAGGACTGTCAGGTCTTGCCTGTTCCCTAGTCACTGTGTGAAGGTGCATTTATTTCTGGCACGGTAGAAGCTGGCAAGAGCAAGGATCCTTGCTGAATTAATGCATTTGTGCTCCAAGCATGATGATGTAACCTCCAGGTGCCTTGCGGGAGCTGTGCTGTTTCCACTCCAAGCTCATTGCTGGTGTTAGTAAACAGAATTACAATAATAGAAGCCTCCCATTGTGTTTATTTCCTGAAACACTTTTTTTTTCGTGCACTGAGATGTATACACACAGGCTTGAGTGTGCTCACACAACTTCCACTGTGGGAAGAATCTCCTTACCAGGACTGATGAAAGTGGTTTGGAGATTTTGATGTTGATTTTCTGTGGAAAATGCAAGAGGTTCATAGGCAGCAGTGCTTCACATGGGAGTCTTGCCAGTCCTTGCTCAAGAAAGATGGTGACACAATCCCAAAGTGTAAATTTGAACTTGATTAGATGAGAGGCCCTGGAGAGCCACCACTTTTCAGAGACTTGTGAAGGTGCAGAAGTAGTTTAGAGACAAATTAAAAAGAGAGATGATGAAACAAACAAAACTATGGTGTCCCTAGGAGCTCTGTGTGTGCTGTAATTATCGACATTCATAGAGTACTTCTAAGTAGAGACAAACTCATCTCCTTATCAGAGCATTCAGCAAGAGTCCTGACTGGTTTCTCAGGTTCTCAGCCTGGGATTGCTTCCCTAGCATCCAGGAGCTCACCACTGCTAGTGGTTGTCTTACAGAGAAGACTGAGATTCTAGCTGAGGTTTAAGGTACCGAGTAGTTGCAGTATCAGGAAACTTCTTTGAAGGATTTGTTGGCCATTCAGTGGAAGAGAAGATGAAGTTCCCCAAGTGGGAAGTGTCCATTCAAAGCCTGCTGAAACCTGACTGTTCTCAGTTTCAAGTTCATGTGAAAGGGGATAAAATAGAACTGCAACTTTAAGGAAGGTATTTGGGGCTTTTAAAATGAAAATAAGCCCCAGAGTTCTGAGTCATTTCATTAGTGCACTTCAGAGGATCCTCTGGAAACCAGTTTTGCCATTGAGATTGGTGCTCTCTGTTCCCTCTATCCTGGGCTCAGCAGAGGGGTGCTAATGCACCCACCTGGTTCCTGGTTTACTCTCTCAACCTTGTCCCAGACTTGCACCACTCAAAAAAGCATGAAGTGACTGGCAAAATTTAAGTCTGGTAGTCGTATGATCTACCCAAGGGTTCCCAAGGCTAGAAAGGAGGTATACCAGGCTAGGGGAAACTGTTGCAACAGATGTTCTCAGTGAATTGGGCAGCCTCGTTGCATGCTCACCATAGACAAAGCTGGTGAGAATGAGTTTACTCTGAAAGGGGAAGAGAGTCACAATCTGTATGCTTTGATAGGGGTGCACTAGCTTGCAAGAAATGTGGTGCTTTCAGGATGTGGAAGAAATGTTCACACCGAGCCCGATTTCCCATTCCATATGAAAAGGACGTTGTGTTCACCCGCAGAGGTGCAGCCCAGAAGTTACTGCATGTCTTTCTTCAGAACTGTGCATTCTGTGCTAAGCTTAGCACACATCTGGGCCTGGGTTTCACATATCTATGAATACAATTATTGCATTAGCACTCAGCACAGTATTGCCTTATTTCCTGCTCAGGAGTTTGATAAGGCGGAACCACGCTGCAGTTCCAAGCAGAGTTCACACCACTGTCTAACGTTTCTGAGTAACGCTAAAAGTCTGTCTCCTAAATGACTTAAGCTTGTTTTAAATGACTCAAACCCATGTCCTGCAGCTGCAGGATTGGAAAGCTCAAAGCTGCACAAACAACAAATATATGGAGAGATGCCTATAAAGCAGCTTTAAGTTTGGCCGGGGCTTAGGAGCGGAAGAATCTGAGTTGCAAACCTTGGATGAAAAGTGACTTTTTAAACAGGCGTTTGCATTTGTTAATAAAAAGCAGCTTTGAGCCAGGCAGGGAGGGGCTGCTGAGACACTCTGTGTGTATTAGCATTGCCTGGTGTGAGCCTTTTCTTTCTAGTGGAGAGAGGAGCTCATGTTTGCACTGGAACTTGTTTTCTCACCTGAGTGCAGGAAAAGTATCAACAAGGCTTTCTTCCCTCTTCTCATCTTCCCCTTTCTGTCTCTTATGGAGGTGCTGGACTTGGGAAGGTTCGCTCAGCTGCAAGGGGCAGTGGAAGTGTCTCCAGGAGAAATCACCTTTGCCAGGGGACATCCCTGCCTGTGGCTGGATCCCATGGGCAGTGCAGAACATGTCTGCTTACTCTGACTGCATATTTTGGCTGCCACTGCCTGCAGCAGCTATGATGGCATGGGACTGTTGGTGGCAGAATACCAGTGGAGATGTGCAGCAGCCAGCTGAGGGCACTGCAAGGAAACTGCAAAGCTCATCTGGCCTGACCTTGGGGACAATTCAGATAGTTATTTTTAGGCAATTGAATCTGATAGTGAGCAGCATCATTTCCAGGCTTCTGGCCCCACCTGGGTAGGCTAGGGACACTCCAGCCCTTCTTGATGCTGTGATAAGCAGTCTGAAAGGGATCTGTGTCACTTGTATTTCACCGTTTCCTGCTTTTGCTCACTTCTAGGGCCTTTTCTACCAACTGAGTGAGGAGGAGGGGAGATTGCTGCCCACCTCTGAGCAGGAAGGATGTATGAAATTATTCCACTCATGAGCTACACATCATCAGTGTCTAATGGGCTTCCTGCATGGGGAGGGAGTAAGGGTTACATGAAGGATAGAAATTGAGTTTATCCTGCTCTACTGTCTCTTGGAGTCATCAGAAAAAACAGGATTGGAAAGCCATGGCCACTTTTCAGCCTCCTGATTCCCTTGGGATATTCAAGTGGCTTCTTTGTATGGGGCAGGGAGGGAGAGGTGAGGAAATGAAGTCCATTAAATCTTTTGCTCCCTGACTCATTATCAACCAGTTTCCCATTTATTTTATTTCCTTTTTCCTCTCCAGGCAACATTTATGGTTCCCATTAGTAAACCAAGGGGCTATGTGACAAATGTTGTTTGGGTCCTGTAACATGATTTACACAGTGACTGTCACAGGTGAGATGGGTGGCAAAAGGAGATGGAGAGTCTTTAGCCTGTGATTATTTTCCCAGGCATTACAAATAACTAGTTTACTTCCACCTCAATAGCTAGGAAGTTACTTGTTCTTTCCAAAGTCCTGCTGTTCACACAATAAACATGTTCTCAGATGTATCAGTGAAAGCTCTTGAGGAAGGGACTTTTAACAGCTCCAGGCTTTGTCTGGATGAAACTCACCAAGAGAAAAGTAGTTTGGATTTCACTGATTTTTATGAAGTGCCAAGTTTTTTTGGCTGGAGGATTCCAGAGAGGTGAAATCTCTTGATTTCCCACTAGTGGTGGATCTGGAAAGCAGACCTGCCTGCTTGTGTTCCCATGGATTGTGTGTTGCTGGTGGTCAAGATGGGGGTCACAGCAGGTTCTCATAATAATCTCTGACTTTAGGGAACGCTTAAGTGACTGGGAGGTAAGGAATCAAATTCTCCTTCTTATCCTACTTGGATCCTGTTGAGAAACAATGGAGCGGGACCACAAATTGTAGATGTAAAACTGATGTCTAAACTTTCTTGGGAGAGTCAATTCCCTCCACCCCAAGATGCTGGCAGCCTGTTTGGAGAGATTTGTTGTGATGTGGGGAAAGAGATGTAAGAGGTTGCAGACTTCATTTCTCTTGGTCTCATGACTGAAAAAATTAAGAATCTGTTTCTCATAGGAGACTCAAGGACCATTTAGCATTTCTGTTTTGGGAGGAAATAAGAAATATCTGTCTCCTAGATACTTATGTGTGTTTTCATACTGGCAGCTGTCCATGCAGACTAGCCCCTCTGTAAAGTGAACCCAAATGAAGTTGCTCATGGGACCAAATTATAAAAAAAATATTCTTGCTCCAATTAGCAAGAGCACCAGAATGCCACCAGGGCCCTCCCAGCACCCATGAGTGATCTCTGGCTGCTGGAGCTCAGCATGTTCACAGCGGTCACCTGAGATACTGAGGGCTCTGAGCCCTTTGGCTTGTGTTACCAAGTGGTGTGCACAGGTGAGATAAAACTGCTTACATTTGTAAGGAGAAGAGAGGTGAGGCTCTCCAGAGCAGAGCACTCCCTCAGATGATCCTGGTTGTGTTAGAAAGGCCCTAGCTTTCCTTCTGCCTTTTTTTGGGAGTGTTTGGATGTGCCGCTTAGCCTCCATCCTCTCAGCTGCTTCTCCACGCCTCTGTGGTGTCTGGATGAGCTGGAGGCCACTTGCGTTGTTCCCAAGTGCCACAGGGACAAATGCCCACTAAGAAAGCTTGACCATGCCCCCTGGGCTCTCCCATTGAATACCATCAGCTTGTGTGGAGCATGCAGCCTCCCTGGCACAGCATCTCTCTGTGGACAGAGAGCCACACTGCCCTGTGATGGCAGCTCTGCATGGCCCAGGCCTTGCAGAGAGCAGCACAGCAGCATGGGGAGGAGGGTTTTGTTTCAAACAATGATATCATTGATGGGCTGGAGCAGGACCAAGATCACTCCATGCTGGTCATCAGCAGAAACAGTCTCGAGCCATCTGTACATTATGGCACTGAGCCACTCTCCCTTCGCTTGGCTTCCTCACTTGTATTGAACTCAGCTCCCAAGGCTTTCTGGGGAGCAAATCCTGCCAAGAGCAGGCTGCCCCACCCTGGGCTAGATGCTGAACTGGGTAGTAGGGAACAACTGGTCTTGCTGAAAGCTGGTCACTCCTGGAAAGGTGTGAGGGCTTCTCTGGAGCACCCTGAGCACTGGTGTGTAACTTGTCCTGGCCTCAAACAGCTGTGATCGAGATCTAGCAAGGGAGAGCCCTCCCATCCAGAACTGGCTTTTCCCTGCCATAATCAATTCTTCATGCTGATAGCTCCTCTAATGAGGGACTCCATGCTGCTTTTTAGGAAGATCATGTGTGCTTGCAATCCAGATGCCCCACTAGATCTCAAAAGCCTTTAAATGACCTTACTTTGCATCCAAACTTTTGCAGCTTCATCTCTAGCTGTTAGAGAGGTAGTGACTGGGGTGTATAATGTGCTAGTGAGGAAAGGATGGAATTGTGTTTATTCCCAGGCTTTCCTTCTCCAGCAAGGAGGCAAGCTCTGGAATCAACTGTTCAGCCTGGCAATGATACTGTCCAAACATGATGGCAGATAAGGTTTTGGGGTACATGTGTCTCAAATATCTCTTATTTATCCAACAACCGGTACACAGAGAGAGGAGATGCAAGACTGGCAAGTAACTCTGGTGCAGTCTGAGATGAAAAGAAGGCTTCTTTTGTATTTATTTACAGTTTGGTGGAAACCTTAATGCTGGCTGAGGAAGTGTGTTGGGTTGGAAGTGAACTTTCACAGGCTGAAAGTGACAGAGCACCCCAAGGGTGTTGCAAGATATGCTGTTGTTTTTCCTCTTTTCTCACTGTTTTCCCCACCACACACCAAGCAATACACTGTGATAGCCCTTCTCATCAGTGCTGCAAGAACCTCAAGGCAGGGAAGAGTCTTCAAAATAGGACTGTTTCAAGCTCAAAAGAATGTGGACTTTTCATAGGGAACCTGCGGAGTGAGACAGGAGTCAACTGATGGAGAGAGGCTTGAGTGTCACATGTGGCACTACTCATTCAGATGATCTATGCTTTCAGCTCGGCAGCTGTGTATGTGTCCCTGAAATACAGGCAGACCTCTCATCTTTGTAGTTCACTCCAGAATCAGCTAGACCTCAGTCTGCAGGTAGGAAGAGATGTGCACACATGTTGTGTAGCATCATTCTGTGCTATGAAACGTGGCGTGCTTGGCTCTGGTGCTCAGCACTGGCCCAGCTTGGTGCTGGGTCTGGGCAGCAGTGCCATGGGGCTGGGCAAGCATCAAAGCACTGAGGAGTTTTATGGCCAGTGCTGGAGAAGAGATAAAATGGCTATTCATAGTGAGTGCTTTCTGAGAATAAAGGAGTAGCAAGAAAACATAAGCATGCTTGTTTGGGAGTGGAACAAGTAGGCTGTGCAAGCCCCTAGCTACTGGAAATCCATGGGCTGGTGTCTAATTCTGGCTTTAGCAGCACTAGGCAGATACACAGTGTTTTACTGTCTTCTCTGGAGATGACAGTCTTACACTGACCAGATACCTGCCAGGGCACATTGCTAAAGGCAATTTCCTGCAAGTTAATGCAATCTGTTGATAAACTTTGTGCAGCCTCATGCTGAGCAGGCTTCTGCGGTCAGAGATGAAGGGACTTGATTTCTTTTTTCAGTGGGAGGGTGTTTCTGTCCCTATCTTCAGTTTACAAAATGCAGCAACCTTGTCTTCTGATCACTGACAGCATGGAGTGATGGGAATTAACACATTAGAAAGAGCCAATATGAGCTTTCACAAGCTACAGTGAACTTTTGAAGGTGGAGATAAAAGCTATTGTATTCCCAAGATCAAATGCTGTCAGCTTCAACAGCAGCATGCATGCTTGTCTGACACTAAGCCATCAGTACTTGCTCAGGTGTCTGAGCCTTTGGATGCCGGATGAGGGAAGCACTTTCAAACACTGATAAAAGGTTGTGTTTCCTGTTGCTCTGACCTAATTTAATTAGATATCCTGAGCACCCAATCCCTTACTTAAACAGAAAGGATTTCAAGTTAGTGTAGATCTGACTGCCACATACTGAAACTCAAGACAGATGAAAAAAAAAATCTTTAGTTTTGCTTCTGATGCAGATTTCTTCCTCTAACCTAAAGAAATCAAGAAGAAAACATTTTCTTTCTTGCAGTTTGTAGTTAGGAATCTACTGCATGAAATGTATTACAGAAGGATGTAGACAGACTGAACTACAACTTTAGTGTTGCTGGCATCCCACTGCCCAGGATGCACATGGCATCCTCGTGGCATGGGAAGTGTGGCACTTTGGAGGCCTGACAGCACTGTGGGGTTGCTGCAGAAGTGTGTTTCCTAGATGGGATGTGTTCTGTGATCCTTCTCCAAAGTTTTTGAAATGAGGCCATTGTTTTTAAAAACCATTTTAAAGCTACATTTTATAGCTGCTCAGATAGACACAGGATATGACCTTCTTGGTTTGGCCCAGATTTTGACTTACTGTACTTTTTGACATCACTGTTTAGCAAATGCAGATGTTTAAAAAAGAAGGGTAAGGCTGTTTCCTCTGGAACAAACTCAAAATGCTTACTATTCAGTGGACAGGAGCTCCTTTTATAGACTTGGGCTGATCCTAGGCTGAAGACAGGGAGAATATTGTCTGTATGATGATGGCAAGAACAAATTCAAATTTGGGAATCAGCATTTTCCTAGGAAAAAAGACATGCATTGGCTTTGGGGCTGATGTTGAAATGCAGATTGGTTTATAATTGTGCTCAGGTTTTCACACTGGAAAGAGTCTGGATTGGAGCTGATTATTCACACCAGTGCCTTGATGTATCCTGATCTGGGCTGTAGTATGGTAGCTATGCTTTACCTGATGCTTTGAATCTAATGCCAGTGCATCTAGGGCATAACTTGCAGTAGTAAAGGAAACTCTGCAGAGAGTTGTACCCAGTAAATGATGCTGATATTTGGTTTCTGCATTTTTTTCAGTTGGTTGGGTTTTCTTTGATTTGTGTGGGGTTTTTGTTGCATGGGTTTTTGTTTAGTTTTATTTCCTAAAGTTCTCTCATAAAAATTGAGTTGTTTACTTGCAGCTGTTGGAGCTGGATCCCAGCATCTAGCTGAAATCAGGGATAGGCTCTCCTTTATTGTTTTAATTTAATAAATGGCTTGAAACAGCACTTAGGAAGATGGCTTGCTCCATCCTTTCAAAAGTGAATGTGCTCCATGAGAAACAGAGAGATGGATGTGGCAAGGTCACTTTCTGACCCTCAGCCACCACAGCACACTCTCTGCACAGGGAAGCACAACCTGCAGCCCCAGTTCTGCAGCAGCTCTGATGGCTCCTGCGCCACCAGGCAGCCATTAACTGCCACATCCCTGGGGACAACACGTTAACAAGTGCTTCACAGATGGAAAGTGCTGGTTCAGAGCAAAATGCAGGGACAGGCACAGCTGGTGTCCTACAAATACCTGTTTCCTGCCCTCCCTCTCTCTGTTGCAATTAGTTTCATGCTACGGATAGCAAATAATGACCATCCCAAGTCTGCAGCAGTGGTTCTCAGCAGCAGGAATAGTGACTTCACAAAAATGTGGATCTAGGCAATTTTCCAGTATACCTAGGAAGCAGAAATCCAGGTCTGAAGAAAAGTCTTACTGTCTTTTTTTTTTTTTTTTTTTTTTTTTTTTTTTTTTTTTTTTAAAAATACATCTGCAGAAACCTCTTTGCCCCAGGCTACACAGAGACTCATTACAGCCAGACTGGACAGACCAAGACCATCCCTCTGGCCCACACGGTGAGTGCAGGAGTCGCTTTCCCTCCTACCACCTGTAGGGGAGACCAGCAGGCAGGGGTGGGTCAGGGAAGCAGGAGAGCTTCTTTCTCCAGAACCTTTCTTTGAGACCACAACTCTAAGGGAGGGCAGTCTGGCTACCTGACCTGGGGGGATCCCGTGAGGTGGTGTCTCCACCTCCCCGGAGTGGTAAAACTATCTTTCTGTTTTGCCCGAGTGCTGTTGTGAGAACCATGGTCAGCTGTCAGTGCTGGTCCCCTCTCTCTGGGTGCTGGGGTAATAGTTGTTTCTCCTGCCACTCATCCTTCTGCTGTTAGTTTTGCCACTGGGTACTCCATGCTGGGGACATTCCTGTCCTTGGGAAACCCGCTCTGTGTAAGCTGGCCCCTGTTCAGTAAAATTCCCGTAAATGACTGCTCTCACACAGGCGGTGGCTGACTCTGCTGCTGCTGCAGGGGCACAAAGATGTGTATTGGTTGTGATGCAAAAATAAGAGATAAATCCCCAGTGAGATCATCTTTCCTAATGCTGCCCCAGGGTGAGGGGAAATGATGTGATGAATATGTTGGTGGTTTTGCCCCAAAGCCTCCTTGTCCCTGCCAGAGGCTGCCTTTGTCTTACCAGGAGCCCCCAGATAGGGGACTTCCCCACTGCCTGTGGCATCATCCTCTCTGGGTCTGAAGGCACATCCTTTGGGGCCTGACCCAGGGCCAACTGCCATCGATAGGCAGCTCCTATTACGGGCAGAAGGCTTTGGATTCGCCTTAGCGCTGCAGCCATCCGAGTTGCTTCCTTGGGGATTCAAAGCTCTTAATTTTTACTGGCAACAACGAGCCATTTGATGCACTTGCACAGGCCATGCGTGGCAGCTGAAAGGCCAAATTTCCGTGCAGACCCACAGAGATTTAGCTCTGATAGTCAACTGCCAAGTGCTGTGCAAAGAGAACAATTACTGGAGTATTGGCAGTGCTTGTGTGGGATTCAGCAGTGCCTAAACATAGCTCATGTCCATCCCAAAACTGCATTGCCAACCCCGCTCCTCTCTGCCTTCCAGGAGCACTGCTTCTATCATGGGGTTGTGCGGGGCCAGGAGCACTCCAGTGTCACACTCAGCGCATGCCAAGGGTTTCGGTAAGTGCCTGGTGGTGCCAGAACTGGGGGAATGCTTCTGCTCGGCTCCTCAGCCTGCTGGCACGTGAACTCTGCTTCCCAGCAGCCTGCTTGCTGTGTTTCTTTCTGGGCAGGCAGACCTTTTCTCAAATCTCATGCCTTCAAGAGTCCTGGGCATAAAAGGAAACACAGTGGGGGCAATGAAGACATTTGGGTGTCATTAGTAACTGTGTCCTGCTAGCCGCTCCCAGACTCCTTCCTCCTTTGTGCTGGCAAGGTGGACTCAGATGCTAAGTGAGTTTAACTCAAGTCCACTTGAGAAAAAGACTGATTGACGACTCAAGGCTACATCCCTTACAGAGATGGGGGCAGGACTTGCCATGTACCAGCCCACCACTCTGCACTGATGCAGAAATCAGCTCCTTCTCTCAGCCTCTCACAAGTGGCAAGATTTTGTGTGCACTTTGAAGCAATGTCTTCAGGTCCAAACTTCCTCCTGAGGTGTCAGCCTCGCTTCTATGTGTTCTCCCTGGGTGATGCCAGGGCTCTGTGTGTGTGTTATGCATTTAAAACCTTCACTTGGGTAGTAATGGTGTCTTTGGCAGGAAAAAATATCCTGTGTCCTCAGCAGGAGTAAATGAAGCAGCTCATTGTGACCGAGGAGCTTCGTTCATTTACAGCAACTCAGAGTTTGTTTCCAAAACACCACATGGGCTTTATTGATGTTAGTGCTCATCTGCTTGCGAGTGCTGATTGGAAGCTGTGCTGATGGGAGCTGCTCCAGCCAGGAAACAGCCTCTGCCAAAGCAAACTTGAGACATCTAAAGTGGATGTAGCAGAGGCCAAAGAGGCCAGCAAGATAAACAGGACAGTGCAGCCACCTGTGGCTTGCAATAAACAATCCAAAAGCAAAAGTAGGCACAGGTGGTCCTTGCTTCTGCATGCCTGTGTTTTCCTGGGCTCTACCTTCCAGCTGCTGAGGAGACAGAGATGTCTGGGTGTGCACATGCAGTAGGATTCCTGCACCTCTGAGCTGTCACCACCACCACCTTGTGCTGGTAACTTCTCAATGTGGTTTTCTACTTGCTGGGAAGGCACAGGATCTGAGCACATAGCTGCTTTCACTCTGAGCCCTCACAGGGAGGTGTGCTGCCCATCAAGCCACATATTTCCTAATGGACATCAAATGCAGATCTTTTGCCTGTAAGGTGCTTATTGAGAAACACAGAACCATATGGCTGTGTATGTCCCAGAGAGAACTGTGCTGATTTTTTTTTTTCCTGTGTACAAATAAAGTCTTTGCATTTTTTTAGACCAGTTCTGTTAAAGACAAATTTCTGTAATTGATTGAAAAGTGTCCACTGCTCCTAAAGAAAAAGCTAGACTTAAAAAAAAAAAAATCAGTACTTCTTAGGTTGGCACTGTTGCAGCACAGGCACCAATAGCCCTTTAATTGGATGTGTGAGGCCCACTGAACAGATTTTAATGTATGCATGCTCAGGGATTCCCTACCCTGCCCCTTAACTGAAAATATTCCTATCCTTTTTTTATTAATGGACTGAATGGCCTGGTAAGTGCCTTACCAGGGTCAGATGGGAACTGAGCAGCAGCAGAAGGATTTGTCTTTGGTTGTTGGGATAGTAATTAACTTTCCCTTTTATTGCTTCCTGCTTCACCAGAGGACTTATCGTGTTGAACAGTACTTCCAGCTATGTCTTAGAACCGGCTCCTGACAGCCCAGACCAGCACTTAATCTACAGGCTGGACAAACTGAGGTTGCAGGGAGGAGCCTGTGGCTACCAGGGCATTGGGGATGCAGCTGAAGGCTGGCTCAGGGACTTCACAACTGGGATGAAAGCACCTCATCAGCGGGTGAGCAGAGCTTACATTGGGTGCATGCATGATGCCCCAAATTTCCCATCTTTCCTGAGTCCAAGGGCCCTGCTGTTCTCTGGGAACATACCTCAGAAAGGGAAATGAATATTTAAGCTGGTTTGTACCAAACTCGTTGTCAAATGATGGCTCCAACAGGGAAGTAAATGAGCATCTGGGACTGCTGTCTAGTGTGAGGAATCCAGGCTGTAGCTGTTCCTACATGGATTTGTGCATCCAATACATGAACGAATGAATGGCTGAGGAGAGGCACATTGACACTTGCTGTAGCTAAACTGACTTGTGGTGCTTGGCAGCTCTAAGTCAATAGTATCTGGAGGTCCCTGTGTCTGAAGGGGTGGGGGATGAGCTGCCCGTGAAAAACAAGCAAGAAAATAAAAAAAAAACAAACCAAAAAAACATTTTTGGGGGATGTTTAGGGTGGAGTCACCATCCCTGGAGGTGTTTGAGAAAAGACTGGATGAGGCATTTAGTGCCATGGTCTAGGAGATTGGATAGGGCTGGGTGATAGGTTGGGCTGGATGATCTCTTCCAAGCTGGTTGATTCTATGAAATAACTTGTGTTGCTGCTGCTGCAGGTGAAACGGGAGACTCTCCAGGCTACGAAGTATGTGGAGCTTCTGCTTGTGGCTGATAATGCAGAGGTGAGAAATGAGATCATGTTTACAGCAACTGAGCACTGGACCCAGAGCAAGCATCCTGCCTGCAGCATCTCCTGGGAGAGGAGAGCAGCTGGTGCTCAGGTTCTCTCTTGACATTTCAGTCCTAGCAGCCATGATCCCTCTGCCACCACTGTCAGTCACTGCCGGCCAGGGGAAAGATGCAGGCTTGGATGAAGGTTTGTGTGAAGGTCTAGGGCTGGAGGACAGTTCTGGCTGCCCAAGTTACCAGTGGTCAGCCCTAGTTATTGATGGGAGAAACTGCCTCCAACCTAGAGTGACTGTGGGTTCCCAAGAATGATGTGCTTCTAACTTCTGCAGTCCACCTAATCTCTAGAGAAGATAACTGCAATTATGCTCTGCTCTGAGCTGGTAGGAGATATATAAAGAGACATTTTTAAGGCTGCAGATCATAAAATAGGGCTGGAGGAGACCCAGTGAAATCAGCAATCCCTCCCCCACCCCCAGCTTGGACAGCAGAGCAGACATACTCACTGACAGTGCAGACTGTGCAGTGTTTTGCTGATCATTTAATCTCCAGCACAGACTGGAGTCAAGCTGCTCTTAGTCATAATTTATGACTTGAAACCCCAATAGTGAAAGCCACGAAGTGCTCTGGGCTATAATTTCTTCTGAACAAAACTAAAGAGGCAGAACCTATTCTGGTTTCTCTATCAGGCAGCAGGATACAAGGGAGACTGAGAGAGCAAATTATACCCAGGAACTGCCATATGTTGTTCACCATTTGATTAGACAAGCTGGGGTAGGCACCCTGGCAGTGTCATTGCTGGCTGCCCGTACTTTACTGTCTCCAGGTTTTGTCATCTGTTAAACAAAAATCTAAACATTTTTCAACGTTAATTCCTTGAATCGGTTTGCTAAAAGTTAGTTGTTGATTGCCAAGTGGTTTTAATGGGCAAATCTGTTGGATGAGTGAGATGTGGTAAGCACTGCAGCAGCCTTTACCTTAGGCATGAAGGCATGTTACCAATACGTTTTTCCTGGCACATTTGTCAACTCTTTGTCAGCCTCTGGCTCTGGGGACTCTGGTAAATTTGGGTTGGTCCACTGTGTTACTACCACTCCATGAGTATCATTGCTGCCATGGGATGCTAGGGATGAATGCTGAATATAAATGTACAGGTGGGCTTACAGTGATATGTGCAGTGGAGGAAGCCTTTTGAGCTTCACTTCAGAGTTACTTCCCTGTTTCCAGGGTAACGTGACTTGTTTTAAGATGTTTCAGCTCTTCCTAGTTCTCTTTCTACTGTCTGATATATGTTCATTCTGTTCAGTTTCAGAAGCATCACTTCAACATTGAAGCAACAAGGCTTAAATTAGTGGAGGCTGCTAATTATGTAGATAAGGTGAGATCAAGTGTGTGTGAACCGAGGAAAGCAAAGAGAAGATCCTGAATTGTGAGGATTAATTGTGACAGAGGAAAACTGCCTTCCTGGGAGAAAGAAGAATGTTTTGGCAGTTCTTCCCCAGTGACTCAGGGAGTGCAAAGCATCTGCCAAACCATTCTGTTGTTGGACATTAGGGATGAGGTGGGGAAATATCCATTCCTTACTTTGGAGCCAACATGTGCATCTCTGTGTTTTAATACATCTGTACTAATCATGACACCTAAGTAATGCTTTCTGACAAGGGACTAAGGTAGTCACATCACATGCTGGAAATCTTGGCAAGTAGAGCTGGAAGGAGCTTTCAGAGGTGATCCTTGCAGTGATACCCAGTGCTGCTGAAATGCAGATCACTACTTTTCATATCTACTCCTTTCATACTCCCCTTCTTCCTTTAAACTCCTACCACTTCCTTCACCCTGCTGCTTGTGACGATTTGTCCTGTTTGTATTTAATGTGGGCAGGAGATTATTTCCTTCCTCTTTTCAGGAATTTTGACACATCTAAAGATAAAGATGCTGTCAGTCTCCAGTCTTTTTTCCTCTAGATGATCTCTTTGTCATTAATTATAAAATGAAAGTTCAGTGTCTCTGTTTCAATCGAGTTTAGTTTTGTGGAGCTGTGGTGACAAGTGGCAATGACTTTCTAGAGGGAGCATTTTCTCTGGATGTGTGTATCTGCAGTAGCATTTAGCAGGGTTTATATTAGAGACTTAAACCAAAGTAAAATTAATTAGTTAGGCTCATTTTGCTGTCTCCTTTGCTTCCTGTATCTTAGTTTTACAGATCTCTGAATATCAGGATTGCCTTGGTGGGGCTGGAGATCTGGAGTGACTGGAATAAATGTGATGTAAGTGAGAATCCCTACTCCACCCTGAAGTCCTTTCTGGCCTGGAGCAGTAAGGAGCGGGTGCACAGGAAGCATGATAATGCTCAGCTAATCACGTATGTTTATTTCTCCTGAAGTAAGCTGTTCCTGACAAGTGGGTTGGGTGGGTGGGAAATCACTAGGACTAAATCTTCCTAAATTTCAGACTGGCCACTCAGCCAGCATTAAGCTCTGGCACCCAGAGCACAACTGCATTAAGAGAAGTGGAGGTCGCAGGCTCTGCAGCAGTCTCTATACACATCCATCAAATTGCATCAGCCTTGTGTGTACATATCACAAGCAGCTGCACATCATCTGTCGCAGCTGCATGTGCATTGTCAAGAAAATGTGAACCATTAGGAAGACCTGTGAAGGGGACCTAAGTCCTTTGTGGAAGGCAATTGCTTCTAACTCATCCTGCTGAGACACAGGGGACATGGTGCTGGGAAATACCTAATGGTCTGTGGCTTGTTCTACTCATCTCCTTAGGGCCAGTAACTATGGCCAGCATGCAGATGTCACTGCAAGAAAAAATTGCAGCATTTCTCAGACCTCCTTACCTCTTCCATGGTACTTAATCTACCAGTACATAGTGATGAGTCAGAGGAGGAACTTGTAAGGCTGAAATGCAGACATTCATTTGCCTTTTCCCTTGTTTGGCTGAGGGATTTTTCCTCTTTAACGTTACTATATTTCATCTTCACCTGGTCGTGTCCTGAGTACAATTTCCAAGGCTCCCATTTCAGACTTGCCAGCAGGGGTGGTGCAGAATTCCAGTTTGCCAGGCAGGAGCCAAGTGTAGCTGCACCTCAGAGATGTGACCCAGTGCTCTGTCAAGTCCCTAAATCCTAATCTGGCAAATATCAGGCTTAAGGTAAATTAAGTATTCACAGACAGTACCAAATGAAGGATCCAGAAATGGTCTTTTCTGTGCGTACTGCAAAGCTCAGCAGGAGCACTTCTTGGCACCAGGACACTATGAAAAATAGGATTGGCTGACTGGCCTATAAAACAAAGTATTAAGTCCAAGAAAAAGATGTCTTAAGGCTTTGAAGCTCTGTATTTGAAGGTACTACTGGAGAAAATGTATTCACCTGACATTGCATAGATGCATAAAGCTGTGGACTGCAAGATGTGTTTCTTTGCCTCGCTTTCTCAAGTGCCTCAATGGCATTTCATGGTCTTTCTGGGTTGATTTTAGGGGTGTGCCCTTCCAAGGTACCACAGTAGGCTTGGCTCCTGTGATGGCCATGTGCTCTGATGTCCAGTCAGGAGGAGTAAACATGGTAAGTAATTGCTAATGCCTAATATGGTATTTCTTGCTAGCAGTGAGTATGTAGGGTAGATACCTCCCAAAGCCCAGGAAAAAAATATTTCCTGTGAAGGCCTTTAGCTTACTTGGTCATGGGCAGGAGCACCCTCAGTAGATGTTGTCTGTGAGCAATGTAGCAATGACAAGCACTGCACTGAGAGATGCACAAGGCAGGCACAGGTAAAATGCTGACATACATCTTTGACCTGGCACAGGATCACTCTGATAATGCCATTGGCGTTGCTGCTACCATTGCCCATGAGATGGGACACAATTTTGGCATGAATCATGATTCAGATGGCTGCTGTACTACTCCTGCAGCAGATGGAGGCTGCATCATGGCTGCTGCAACTGGGTGAGTTCATCTTACACGGTCTCATGTAGAAATTGGAAGGGCTTTCTTACCAGAGTCTTGGTGGAGTAAGAACCAGAAATGCAGGCTGAAGGTGAGCTTGTTGCTGCCTTTTGGAGCCAGTGTATTTAGAGAGAAAATAACTGCTGGCAAACCCTGGCTTGCCTATTGGTAGCAATTTTCTGATTTTTCCAGTGCTGCATAACCTGGACTGCCTATTGCCAGTGACTACAGAAGTGTGAGGGATGACCTTAACATGGATCACCTTAACATGTAGAGCTTTTTATGTGGGTTATATTTCTGTGTTACATATGAGATGTGCAGGTGGTTGCTAGGGTTTCTGAACATCTTGTGCAAAAGCTTATGTGTGTTATAATGTGGTAATGAGAGGGAAAAGAATTTTTTCAGGAGAGAACTAGGCTTTATTAAAAGGCACAGCAGCTGGGCTATGTTTCTAAGTTAGAATGCATGAAAACAGATAGGCTGCATGTTGTCTTAGTACTGCTTGGTTTCAGTGAGCCACAGAAAGCCTGTGTTTAAAAGAGAAGAAATAGCTGTCTCGGACAGTAAGAGGAATTGAGGGTGGCTCTGGAAACTCACAGGGATTCCAGAGCTCATTTTGGATGAGGAACCACAACAGCTTCTATATTGCAGTCACATGAAAACGGCAGACAAAACCATTCACTTAAAGCTGCATTCCCTGTTTCCTCAAGCCTTCCTCCTTGGGATTTAGCAGGTTTCAACAAAATTTTCTCCATGGACATCTTCTTTTATGTGTGTGATTTCCTCCAAATAAGGAAGAAGATTTAGGTGAGAAGTGAAAGCATTGTGGTGTGCAAGCAGAACATGCAACATGAATGCACACACGCACAGTCATATGCAGAGTGCCTGGGTTCTGGCACTGGAGCAACAGAAATTAATCATTTATGTAAGAGAAACTACTCACATCTTTTGCAATGAGGCAGTAGCTGGGGAAAAAAAGGAACTATTATTTTTAGCAGTTAGATTCTCAAGCAGTTATTCACAGTCCAAGTGCTGAATTCTCAGGCTCGTCAAAGCAATTTGGAACAAATCATGGCTTCAGTATGGAGCAGGTAAGGATCAAAGTGAAAACTAACTCCATGTGTCTTGTTTCAATAACATTTGGATTTTTTTTAAGGCTAGAAAGCCTTGCAGTGCAATCTCACCTTCTCCTCAAATGTAATCCAGACAGATCCAATTTTGAGCAGGCATAGTAACTCGTGATCTACCTTAGCACGATTTCATAGGCTTCAAGAGGGAGATCTGTGCCCTCTGGCACTTGTCAGGATTTGCTTGTGCTCTTTTTGATTCTCTAAGCCATTGCCTAGATGTGTGTTGATGTTTTTCTACACTGTCCATCTTCAGGCACCCATTCCCCAAGGTGTTCAACCAGTGCAACAGAAAAGAGCTGGAGAAGTATCTGCAGTCTGGTGGAGGGATGTGCCTGTCCAACATGCCAGATACCAAAAAAATGTATGGTGGGCAGAAATGTGGAAATGGCTACTTGGAAGAGGGAGAGGAGTGTGACTGTGGAGAGGTGGAGGTAACAATTGTTCACATCCAACCATTTGAGGTTTAGTGGGACATGAAGATTATGTTATGTATTTTGCAAATGTGGTGATGTGGTATGTAAACAGCTGTGGATTGTGCAGGGGAGATGTACACCTTCTAAAGGTATCTAAATGTATATGCAATGTAAATCAAGGTTGTAAAGTGTCATATCTAATTAAATTCACAGTGTGTAGTACCATGCATCCCGGAACACAGGGATGGTGTCATCTATGTCTGAACAGAGGTGATGAAATCTTCAGTTGAAAAAGGTTGGGGGGGGGGAAGTCTTAAATATACAAGTCACTTTACACACAGCTTCGTTCTTGATAAGGATGGAACTTTTCTTAGCACTGGATCCCATCTCCCCAGCAAAAGGGAGCTGGCACCAGCAGCCCACACTCACTAGATATAATGAGCACGACCTGTAGTATCCAGTCAGTCCAGCAATGGTGCAGTTATGCAGGACTGTAGTTCAGCACACACTGGGTATCTTGTGTATACAGTGGAAGGAAGGCTGTTACTTTGTTTGCATGTAATTAAGCACATATGAGATTAGCATCAGCCTCGCACTTCAATGCTCTTGCATGTTCTTGTCTTGAGTGTCTGCCTTGTGAACTCTGCTTCATCTTTGCTGTCTTCCAGGAATGTAAAAACCCCTGCTGTGATGCCAGCACCTGCTCCCTGAAGCTGGGTGCTGAGTGTGCCCATGGCAGCTGCTGCCATCAGTGCAAGGTAGGGATCTTTGGGTTTTCCTAAGGGAGGGGAGGGAACAACGGTGATGGAAGTGCCAGGCTCAAAATTTGAGGGGGAAAATCAGATAAAACACAAAAATTAAGTTCAGCAAGTTCAGCTTCTCACCTGCAACCATGGTCTGATTTTTATTTATTTTTTTAATGTACAACAGCTACACGTGCAATCAGAGTTATAGGGTCCTTTCTCCAAGCTGACTAATTTAATTGACTTTGCTAAGAAGATGAGCTGTGAATGCTGCGTGAATGAAGGCACGGTGCTTTCCTCAAACTCTTAGAGATGGGATGAATCCGAGTCAATGTTTCTCTCATTTGGCTCTAGAAGCAATCTGAGCAGAGCTCTTAAAGCAAACACTTCCTGTGGGGATTAGGCTGGATGCTGTCTCTGCTCTGAACCCTCTTTTCTGGGGTGCAGCTGAATTCCTTCATCCCAGGTGCTTGCTGAAGAAATGCTAGCAAAGCTGACTGTATACATGTGATCACATATTTTAAACCTCAGATTTCCTTATAGAAGCTACTTAAAATGTGTTTCTGATTTTTCAAACCAAAAGTCTCAAGTTCTGACAACAAATTAGCTCAAAAATAGACAAAGGTTTCTCTTTAAGCTCGTTTTTGTGTTTGCCCATTGACTGTGCGCTTTTACAGACTTATCCTTAGCACATGGAAAACAGTTTTCTAGGAATCAATCCAGATTTACTCCTTTCACAAGAGACTTAGAAAACCTCCTGGATGTAACTGTATGCCCTTCTGTTCTCCATGTCCCTGGTGGACAGAACAGAAGTGAAGTGGGTAAACTCATAAGCAAGGGAGATATAAGCAGAAATGATGAGGAAACACTGAAACAAACTTCCCATGCAGGGAGGGTTTGGAGAGTAGCTACACTAACATCTGCCAGACATAGTTTAGGTAAATCAAATCCTACCCTAGGTAGAGGGAGACGTATCGTTGTTCCCTTGAGATCTGGCAGACTTACTTTCTCTGCATGATCTCATTGCTGCCTGGGGAAGGGATCCAGCCATTAATTTGATTCTACAGAGGTCACCCTGTTAATTAAGTTACAGTGTCACTTGGATCGCTGCTGACCTCAAAAAACCTAAACCAAGGAGGATGAAGAGAGATGTGCAGTATTTTTATCTTATCTACAGGGAGACATTGTGCAGACATAAAACCACAAAGGAGCCAAGCAGTAATTCAGAGGTTCTTTTCTCCCTCTTTCTGTCTTTTTAGCTGATGTCTCCAGGAACTCTCTGCAGGGAAAGATCAGGACTCTGTGATCTCCCAGAATACTGCACTGGCGAGTCACCGTTTTGCCCTGTCAACTCTTACCTAATTGATGGTGCTTCCTGCGATGGAGGAAGGGCCTATTGCTACAATGGCATGTGCCTCACGTACCAAGACCAGTGTGTGCGGCTCTGGGGGCCTGGTGAGGACACTGTATGCAGTGAAACATGTCCTTTAAGGGGGCAGTGTTAGGTTTCCTACTCCTATTCACCCTGTGTAAGGCAGGGGGGCCTGTTACCAGTGGCAAAGTCTGAGGAGCCTTTTCACCTGCCTTGCCCTTTTGTAGGAGGCACCAAAATTTCCTGTGCTCAAATCAATAACTAAAACAGCTGAGTGATTGGTGTGGGATGACATGGGCTGGCAGGCTCCACAGGAATCAGCCATATGAGTCTTTTCTGTGCAGGAGCAAGGCCAGCCCCAGATGCCTGCTTTGAGAAGGTCAATGTTGCTGGAGACATGTATGGGAACTGTGGGAAGGACATCTACGGCAACTACAAGAAGTGTGAGACGAGGTAGAAAGCAGCCAAGAGTTGCTCCTTGGAGAGGTTGTTTTTATATGGGCCAGTAGATAAAATTGATCCGTGCTTTGCTTTCACTCACTCCCTCTGTCTCTTGGGAAACCAGCTGCATCCTTGTTAGAGCCCTTGTGGCTGAAGTTTTAAGTTTCCCATTTTCCTTGCCTTCTGCGTTTTCAAACATCTAGCTGACAGTTTTTCAAAGAAACAGAGGAGAGGATGTTCAAATGCATAAGTTAAAATATATCTCTTTAACAGAAACAAACTTCTTACTCTGTGATTGTTGTTGAGGGTGGCCTGCCTATGGGGACAATGAGATGGTACCGCCACTACCCACCAGACACTGTTGCTTGGGCTAGCTCTTGGGAGGTGCTTGCTCTTTTGCTGTTGAACAATGACTCAACATTGCTGCTTTTGTTGATGTGCAGAGGTGATGCCTGCAAAGCATTCAGCAAGGCCGAGTAATCACTTTAGCCTTTCCTTTTGAAATCAGAGATGCTAAATGTGGGAAGATCCAGTGCCAGAGCTCTGCTTCCAAACCCCTGCAGTCCAACGCGGTGCCCATTGACACAAAGATCAGCTCACAGATATGCCGAGGGACACACGTGTACAGGTCTGAGAGTGAAGAAAAGGAGATGCTGGATCCTGGCTTGGTGCTGACGGGAACAAAATGTGGGAGCCATCATGTAGGTATAGTCCTGCCTGTAATGGCTTAGGGGAGGTTCAGGAAAGTGCCAGCAAAGTGCTTTGTGATTATCAAGCTGTTAATTTCTGTGATGGACTAGACTCGGCCGGCTGGAAGTTAAGGAGTGAAGCTCTATTTACAGCTTAGCACAATATACAAACAGATACATAAATAATAGACAGGAATATTTACAGAAATATACAAGTTAAAGGTAACAGAGAAACACAACACCCCTCCCAGAAATCAGAGTCCCCAGGAGGGGCTCCCAACCACCCTCCCCCCTTCTTTCCACCCCTATACCTTAACCCAGGGTCTGCCTTACATGCAAGATGAGTTTGGAGGATTGGCCAGGGGGATTAGAAGGAGAGTGGTTAATTCGGTTACTCAACAGAGAAGAGAAGACCCACTGGCTCCCTGAGAGACTCTGTGTAATCTATGTTTGTGTTCTTATTCTTATACATCTCAGCAAGCCTATGAGTGGACATCACCATTGTTCTCTTTTCACAGCCTATAATATAATTTTCTCCATTAAAATATTCCAATTAACCTCAAACCAGCACAATTTCTTATGTCTAATGCTTTTTGTGCTGGTTTGAGGCTAATTAGAATATTTTAATAGAGAAAATTACACTATAGGCTGTGAAAGGAAAACATCATGATGTCTACTTCACTCATATGCTTGCTGGAGAATTGTTTGGGAATACTAACCAAAACAATAGATAAGTCAGTCTNGGAAGGGTGGTTGGGAGCCCTTCCTGGGGTCTCTGATTTCTGGGAGGGGTGTTGTTGTTGCTGTATTACCTTTTACTTGTCTATTTCTGTAAATATTCTGTATAAATATCTGCTGTACATTGTGCAAAGCTGTAAATATAGCTTCATCATTTAACTTCCAGCCGACTGAGTGCTAGTCTGGGTCATTTTACAAAGTGTGGGGGGTGGGGGAACTCCCAAACCTTCACACTTTTCTAGGGAAGGGGGTTATGTTTGTCATAAGAATAACCTCTTAAAGGCTTCTGAGAAGCAATGGAAGAATAAACACCAAAGGCTATACCTTAAGTCATTGCCAGACCAAGTCCAGGGCCAGTGCTGTATTTGGGATTTGTTTGTTAGTTGTGGTTGTGTTCCTTAGAGGTGAGACATGGAATCAGAATTGAACATATGCAAGGGCTCCTTCAGGGAATTGCCACATGGACATGGCTGTCAGCTTCTGAGCTCTGATTCATGTTAACTGGGATGGAGGGTAGCAATTACATGTTTGCTTGGGAAACAGGTTAACTTTGTGTTCTGCCCATGATATTACTTGTAGTGCCAAGCTGTCTGGGACTCTGCAGGTCACAAATGGCAGGAATATAGTACCTCACCCAAAGAGCTAATGCTGATTTTTTTTTTGTTTTGTTTTGTTTTGTTTTTGTTTCTTTTTATCCTTTCTGTGTAGGTTTGCTCTGAGGGACGCTGCCAGAACATATCCAACATCTTTAAGGCTGAAAGCTGTAGCAAGAAGTGCCATGGCAACGGAGTAGGTATCCTCCTTTTCACCTCCACTTCAGGCTGTAACAGAAGGGGCTGCCCTCCATTCATCTGTGGGTGGTTGTTCATCTCAGTTCTGATACCAGGCTACCTGATAACCAGTTTCATACTGGACTTGGGCTTCTTCATTATTTTTTATCCAGCAAGGGCTTAATTTTTTTTTTTTTTAGCTTGTGGATTTTATAGGAGTTGGCACTAAAATCTGAGTCTTCCTCCTCCAGATTTGCAATAATAACAAGAATTGCCACTGCAACCAGGGGTGGGCCCCCCCATTTTGCAACAAGCAGGGTAGAGGAGGAAGCTTGGACAGTGGTCCCCTGATGCCTGAAGGTGAGTGGGACCAACTCTTCTATGGTGGCACTTCAGAAGGAATTGAGTTGGTATGGAAGCAGAGAGTTTTCCATTTAACTAACTCTATTTCCTTACCCCAAGGTCCTTCAACAGTTGTGATAACTCTCGGAATCCTGGCTCCCATTCTCCTGTTCATAGGAATCCTGGTTTTACTATATTATCTCAAGTGCTGGAGTAAATTTGCCATCTGTTCTCTAAAGAAGACCCCACAATTCAGGTAAATTGTCAGTGCCTTGTCTGCTTGCATCTCCCCTTCCTTTCAGCATCAGGACTGAAGAGAAATGGCAAAGGCTATGAGGAATATAACTAAATGGGTTTTGTTGGTATAGTTAGTATTTGCTTTTCATTTTTTTACTTCAGTCAAAATATAATGCAAGATACAGAGGAGAAAAAGAAGAAAACATGTCAAGGAAATAACACATTATTTTTCTCATTGTCAGTGACACCTCTGGAAATGGGCATGCAAACCCTGCCTTCAAGCTGAAAACTCCCCAGCAGCAGAGGAAGGTAGGGACAAGGTCACCTTCCATCTCCCTAGGGTGAAATGAGATGTGGGATGTGGTTCCCTTTCATACTGCAATAAGGAAAGGGTTTTACCTAAGGATGGATAAAATAGGCAAACATCACTCATGGCTAGAAGCCAGTGAAGGCTGAGGCCAGTATCTAGTCTTAGCAGTTTCCTTAAGGGCAGGAGCTGGGATTTGACTAGGCCTGTGCAGACATTTGTCTCTCCTGATGTTAGATCCTCCTATCACATCCCTCTCTCAAAGCTGCAGAACATGCAAGCCCTGGGGTTATTTGAGAGTGTCACTTGTAACACTAATGCCAGAACTACTCTGTTCTCTTGATTTCCATTTTTGCCTCATGATCCCAAATTGTCCCAGCCTGTGTAATCAACAGCTACTAGACATATACAACACATACTGGCATTGCAGGCAGTATTTTCTCCTATGTGGCTCATAGACCTTATGGAGATTCTCAACAGTGTAGCTGAAAAGTAAAGAGGTGGTTTAAAGTGGAAATGCATAACTCCAGGGACTTGTGGGTCTTCTGCACAGGTGATTGGCTTCCCTGAAGTCCCATCCAAACCTCCTCCCCAGCAACCTCCAGGGCTCCGAACGAACACACAGCAGCCATCCACCTTCTCCACTGGCTACAGCTGTGGCGTGGGTCAGCCTGCTCGGCCAGCACCCCCAGCACCCCTGAAGGACACTGCCCGGTGGCCACCCCCAAGCAGGCCAGTGCCTCCTGCTCCCAAACCCCCAGTCTCTCAGGTAAGGAGTTGCACTGCCACCCAGATGTGGTTTGGTGAGAGGTTTGTTCCAAATGAGGCTGGTGAAGCCTCTCTGGCACTGGTGGGGGTGCAGGGATTACTATGCAGTGCGTGCTCCATCTTCCACAGGACAATCACCAGTGGTTCTCCTTGCTTTGTAGCACAGCTGACAATGATGGTGCAGGATGCTAGCACACACCATTACTCTTAATTCAAGTTCTCTGATAGCTCTGCCTTGGGCCTAAAGTCAGATAGCTTGGATCATGAAGCAACATTCAATTTTCCAAGGTCACCTAAACATTTCGATCTGCAAATCAAATATATTTTACCCTTAGCAAGCCTAGCATAGCTCCTCCTGTCATTTGCATGTACTTTAACCCCTTCTGAGATTGCCAGTGGGTGCTAAGTCTGAAGCTCAATACTGAGTGCAAGATCTTCATTCCTTGGGATGATTCCCCCAGCTATCTTACATTTGGCTATTTCCAGATTAAAGCCTTGGGAACCTCAGACAAATATCGATGGGGAGCAGAAGCAGGACCTTTAGCACCTGGAGGTGTTCAAGGCTAGGCTGGATGAGCCTTGAGCAACCTGTTCTAGTGGGAGGTGTCCCTGCCTATGGTGGGGGCTTTGAACTAGATGATCTTTGAGGTCCCCTTCAACCTAAACCATTCTAAGATATTGCACAGAAAACACTAAACCTAACCCCAAATGACTTTGTTACGTGAGCATCCTAGCCGCAAGGTTAAGAGTTACAAGGGTACTGGTTTGCTAACGCTGGTAATTTTGTTCAGAGCTTAGCACAGATCCCATACTCATCACTCATACTGACCTAATCAAAATATTTCCTTACTACCTTTATTAGGTCAGGACCAGCAAAGAAGCAAAGGGTTCACTTATAGAGGACAGCAGGAGGCTTGCTCCAAGACAGCCTCTCTGAAAGGATAGAAAGGAAAACAAACCCAAAATATTTTAGTGAATGGGGTTTGTTTCTAGGTCTGTTGTTCCTGTGAGCAGCTGGTACTTCAGCAGGAAAGAAAACTAAAACAAAAGGAGGAAACTGACTGTATTCAATAAGGAATAGGTATCCTTCCCAGCTGGTTGTTGACAAGTTCCCCACAATCTCCATTGTGTCCCCTTTCTGACCATCCAGTCTCTATCTCAGTCAGACCTACTAGATGGAACACTTTTTTCCTTGGATTTCCAAGAGAAACCTTGCCATTTCTGGGTTGGAGGAAGGCTACAAGATGTAGAAGGTACAGGGGAAATAATATCACTGTTTGCTAGTGTCAGTGTCCTTCCTAGATGTTTGCAGTATCTGCCAGATTTGTTCTCTTGCAGTCCCTGTAGGAGCTCTTTGGACTCAGCGGTCGGTGGCGGAATTTAGTCTGCCTTGTCCTTCCTGCAGGCATAGGTCAAGGTCCTTGGAGAGCAATAGGTCCTCAAGCATTGGCTGATGCAGCTGTGGAGCATTGCATTTATGCATAGTCTAAGGACACTGAAGGGCTTTTGGGTGCTCTCCAAGCTGTGGGTGCAGCTGTGTTTATCAAATCAGCACCTGTAAGCCAGTGACTCAGCACAGGGACTAAGCAACAGCAGGCAGTAAGTTCTTGTGTGGGTAACTTCTCCCCAAGGGCATGCTTTGCACTGCAACTCATTAGACAAATGGAAAATATAATGCTCTGAGTATCCTATGAGGGACAGCTGTGTGCACAAACAAAGCCATAAGCCGTTGTAGGTGGCTGCAGGGCTGCATGTATGTGTTTGCATAGGCTCATGTGTAGAGGTCTATAGGGCTTAGAGCCATTTGTAGGGGCAGTCACATAGTGTATGCACGTGGAACTTGCTGCCAGGTGCATCAAATGAGGCTCACTGAAAGGCTTTGGAACATAGCTTCCCTATTATTTGGAAAATTCAAAGCATAAAACTTCTGAATTCTCTAGTAGCCAGCACATAATGGTGCCTTCAGCCTGTATCTTCATTCAGGAGGCAGAGCAAGGTAACCCTGCTTGGTTGTCCTGGAGCCAGATGCCAGCAGCCTCAGGCCACCTGGTTTTCATGAGCCTTGATGGTGTTGAAAACCACTAATCACCTGTGTAATGGTGGCAGCCACCTGTGCTCTCTCCTTGCTTCAGAGAGGGAGAGGTCTTTGCAAGCATGGTTTTAGCTGTGTCACTTCAATCCTTGGTCTCAGGCAGGGATGCTATAGGTGATGGGGACTTCTGCCCAGTCTGTAAGGTTTCTTCTGTTTTTTTGTAATTCAGCCATTAAACTGTAGTATTCCTGGGGCTAACCCCAAACCAGAGATGTGCAAGATGTGCAGCTTCATACCCAGGATGCTGTTTCAGACCTATGAAAAAGAAAAACAGCCAGGAGGTCTGAAGGACATGTAACCAGAAGTTCAGGCCACATAAAGCAAATGCAAAGATTATCTTTGTTCTCAGGCTGGGTGTCTGTCCAAGCTAAGATCTCAAAACTATTTCCTTCCTATGTAGGATATTTCTAGGCCACGTCCACCCCAAAGAGCTCTGCCAGCTGATCCTGTCCCAGCTAGACCCAGAGCCTGGCCAGGGAACAGCTCTGCCACCTCACTGCCTCCTGCGCACCACAGAACCCCGGGTCAGCTCCAGCCTACTGCAAAGGTAGGCTCTGAGTGCAATGATGGGGAGCAGCACAGCAGCACCCCCTCACCCATATGGGGTAACCATGCTCAGAAGGGAGTAACTTTGCAATCAGACTGCAGACACCTTCATGCACAGCTCTGGTGGCTTCATCTCCCTGCAAACTGGACCCTTTGGTACACTCCCACTCCATGTGCCCCAGGTGCTGCTTCCAGCCTGCACTATACTTGAGGCTAGCTGTGAAAGAGAAAGCTGCATGAGCTTGACTGTGCTCCTGGTGGGAGAGTTTCCTGTGTGGTGGATCAGGGTGTGAATGCATGTGAACAGAGACAGGCTTCCCGTGTCTGGCTCTAAAGTCACTTCCAGAAGAGGGAGAGGGCAGCTTTTCTCTTTCATTGGTGCTCACTCCTCTCTCTTTTTCCTGTTTTCCTTCTCACCCAGGACACTGGTGTCAGGCTAGCTGGAGCAGTGAACGTCTTCATAGCGGGACATCCAGGCTCCCGTGGGCATTCATGAAGCAGTCTGTTCTTGACCTGCTCTGTCCTTCGCAGGGGACTGGACTGTCTTCATCACCCAAAAAAAAAAATTCACTGCCACAGACAGCATCTTGATTCCTCTCCTTTTAACCTCACCTTTCTCCTATGTGACTCAAGAAGCTGCTGTCAGGCTTGGCAGGAGTGCACCGAGGAATCGTGCTGGTACGTGCCAAGCTGACCTCAGCAAGCTCTGTGATAGCCTTTTTCATACAGGGATGACTTTGTTTGTACGGTATTTAAATATTGTTGTGCAATACCCAACGCAGGGATGGGGTGTTGGAGGGTTCACATGGTTTTCATAGGTTATTTAAGTGTGGAAGAACAAGTATTTACTGCAAGTGCTGGCCCTGATGGGCTTTCATGTAAGACTCAACCCTTTTGGCTTCCTCAGCCCATCCACGCAGCTGCAGGAGCATATGTTGGTGCTATACAGAAACTGCTGCCTCTTGGGAGAGCAGAAGGCAGCTCTTTATAACTTTCTTCAGCTTATTCTCAGTTTACAGTGGGTGGTGAGGCCACAACAGGGAGCAAAACATGGAAATGTTCCTGGCTAGTATAATTCATGGGTCACTGTGACTTTTGATTAGATTTCACAAAGCAGACTGATTTTCCCCCATGCAACCTTTTTTCAGTGAGAGCACTGCAACCTCTCTGTCCTTCAGCACTCGCTTGTTGTGTCTGAGTGCTGTAAGACCTGACAGCATCCCCTGTGCACTTTCATCCGTGTCACTGGGACACAGTCAAGGTACGACAGGGAAACTCTGGCCAAGAAACAGAGCAAATGACCATAAGAAAGCTCAGCAAAAGCCAGTGCTGAAACCTCCTCTCCAGCGTACGGTACCATGGATAATCAGTAGACACTTTTGCACATGTCTCCTCAGGCTTTGCTCTGTGCTGAGCAGTAATGCAATGTGGGCTCTCAGTTCCTCATACCAGTGAAAAACCTACCTTAAAATTGCCCAGGTGGTAAAACTGCAGGAACATTGATGCAACACATGGTGCTTTTCTAGGGCAGCTCATTTACTCCAAGCATCTTATTCTGCGATGTGGATGGAGAGAGCTGTCTGTGTGCACTTTAAGCAGCTGATGGTTCTGACCCCAAGGATCCTCCCTTGTGAATTTGTTTCTTTTCTCCTAATGGTTTGGGCTTTTGTACATTATTTTTTCTTTTTTTTTTTCCTCAGGATTTTAAAGGACAACCTTTTGTTATGCCAAATTTTTTTGTTGTTGTTGTTGTTTATTTTTTTCCTTGAAATGATTTCCTAGGAGGACATAAGGATTTTTCGAGCTATGGTTACAACAACAGTTCTGTTGTCTAATTTATTATAGGCAAATCCTCAAACAGTGTGATTGCTGCTGCACATGTGAGAAACTATTATTGGCATAAAGATGTAGTCTTGTCTGAGAGTTCTCTTTCCCTAAAGAGACTGAAAAATGCCTGATTAAACCCTGAGCACTCCTTAGATTTGTAGCTCTGTGTAGCAGTGTATCTGTAGGATGACTTAAACCACACTAGTTTTTCACAACTTTACTACCTCTTTCTCTACAAGGAAACAGTACACAGGCTGTGTCTTGAATTTCTGGTCAATTATTCCTTATCTCAATCATTTTGGGCCTTTTCTTACCTTCTATATACCTGGAAAACAAACCAACCTAAAATACTTCTCTCTGAAAGCAGGGATGGCAAGTGAAAGACTTCAGCTTTTAATTTCTTGTTTCTTTCTATAGGCAGATTATATGACATATAAGCAACCCCAAGTTTTGTGTGTTGGGGTGCACAGGTAACATGGCCTTGTAGTGCCATGTTTTACTGCTCACAGGTGGTGCAGTGAGCTGGGCACATGCTGTATGTACACTGTAGTAGTACAGACTCTACCCCAAGAACTCGATCTTGTATCTGAGCTCAGCACACTTCTGCTACAGCCCCTGAGCTTTACCAAGTGACCACCCAAAATCACTAAGAATATTCTGACAGCAGTTCATGTGAACACAGGATCAAGCTTTAAAAAACAAACCAAAAAAGATCCCCCAGACACACAAAGCTCAGAGAACAACTAGATGTGCTCAGATCCTAATGGAATACATCACTGCTGGAATATCATAAAGTCTCCAAAGGGTAATTTTTTAAACAAATCCTTTTTTTTTTTTTTNCCAAAAAATAATTTTTTTAAAAAATTTTTTTTTTTTTTTTTTTTTTTTTTTTTTTTTACTGTGTGTGAGAGTTCACTGAATAATAACAGAGGAACTGCAGGAGGAGAAAAAGATGGTAAAATGTGAATTCTTTTTTAAGATAATGTTTCTTGGGAGAACACACACCAAAATACATCTCACTTTCTCTTGTGTCCACATATTAATGGTTTACAATAATGCTCCCTGTGCATCTATGCAAATACTTGAAGAATGCAATTCATTGTGCCTTTTGCCTTAGTTTTAATAAATTTATCAGTTGTCATTAACAAATATTCTGCTGCTGTGTGCTGTTTTGGTTCTTGTGTTGTCCAGAGAGGGCAGGCTAGCTGGAGGAATGGCTTCTATGAAATGCAGTTCTAAGCAAGGAGAAAGACGATTCCCGTTTACAACCTATTTCTAAAACAAAAGTGCATGGAGCATGACACCAGTTAGGATGCCATAAAAAACCAAGCTGGAAGGAATGACTGCACTTATTTTCTGCTGCCAAAGGAGGGCGCTGCTGTTTCAAGCACTGCCCCAGATGTCCTCTCGGCAGTACCTGGCTGCCCTTCAGCCTGATTCTCGTCTCTGCTGTGCCCATAAGAACAGAGAATCAGATCCACCTCCAAAGGTTTGGGTTGGGTTGTTAGTTGTTTGGGGTTTTTTTGTTGTTGTTGTTTGCTTTGTTTCAATTTTTTATTTTGTGTGTGGTTTGGGTTTTGGATTTTCTTTTTTTTTTTCTTTTTAAAAGCCTTTATTTCTCTCTCTACATGCTCCCTGCCCCCAAGTAATGAAATGTCTTCAGAATAGGAGATTGCATATTCCTCGCCTCACGTTGTGTTTGCTCAGTGATGTCCAGACCCAGGTGTAATCAGGTCAGCATGTCAGGCAGCAGCAGTGTGTCCTGTGGTCCATGACAGATCCATCCAGAGTTACCTCTGGATGGAGCTAGCTTGGTAAAGCTTGTTAAAGAGGGCTCAGACTTTGCTGCTTCCTGGTCTAGGATTTGCCATGAGCAAATGGGCTCCAGGCTGGCTGTGCTGCATGACCCAGCAGCAAATGGGAGAAACTTTCAGCTGCAGTTAATACTTTGTTTTTTCCAAGCTTCAAGCCCAATGTTATTTCTTCCATCCTTTCATCCTCACCATTGATACACTTCCAAAGGGGTTTCAAAGGTGAGCTGTGAGCAAGACTCCAGTAAAATCCATGCTATACCTTGTAGTGGTGAATGGGCCTACTCTGGAATAAAATGCATCCCTACAGCCCTGCAGAACATCACTCACTTATGCCTGTTTGTCTCAAACCTTCCTCAAAACAAAAGAAATAAAAATTTCCAGGCTTAAATGATAGCAGGACAGGTCATAGGGCTCAAAGATTTGGGAGCATCTCCACAGGCAAGACACTTTCTAAGGTAAAAATATCTAAAATGTACAACCTCTTGGTCTTTCAGGCCGCAATAATTTGCACAGAGCACAAAAAGCCTTGAAGATGGTGGCAGTGTTTCTCCTAACACGGGCTTTACTCTGCCAGAGCTTCCTTGCCTGAGTATGGGCTGCACCTTGCTTGAGTGAGGTCTGGATCCAGCCCAGCCACTTCACCAACCACATCAACATAGCCTGGGCATCACACCTGCTAAGGAAAAAAACCCAAATCAACAAGCAAAGGCCCCCACAAAATTAATTAGCAGTGTGCTGCAAGGAAGCTCCTGCACCTCACAAAACAAAAAGCTTTTATCTGTCATGGTCCTGTAGAAACACTTTCTGGCTTGAGTCCTGCCACTGAGCCTAAGTAAGCAGCTCCTCCAAAATTCAGCAGGTTTTGCCCATGTACACCAATACTCTTGCCTCCGATTTGCAGAGCAAGTAATTAAAGATGGATGAGTAGAGTCTGATTAGCAGGTGTCCACCATTCAGTCCTTGTCTTTCACCTCTGTTTCAGGTGCTGGTGTGTGCTGTTGAGTTCATGCAAGTGTCTAGAAGGGGAAAAAAAAAATAAAAGAAGAGATAAACTACTGATCAGTTACTCAGGGTCTGGAAATAAGCACATCAAGGCCACCCAGAGGAAGGAGTGCAAGAGTAAACATTAGTCCTGAGAATCAGAGATAGGAAAGGGCCTCAGAAAGAGCCTTTGCCACAAGAATATCATACTTCCAAAATCTTCATTTTCAGTGGCTGCATGCACTAAAGCCCAGTGAGGATTAACCACATCCCTGCTGCTACACTGTGACAATCACCCAATTCTAAAGCCCAGAGAAAGACTTGGCTTGACTCAACCAAGCTTTAGATAAGACATTGTTTGTTGTTTTCTGCTTTTCCTATTTTAAATTGTTCACTACCATCTGGAATATCGACGTCAAGCCACCGCCCCAACCTCCAGAGCCTCATGTAGGTCATAAATACACTAGGTGTAGATCACAAATACTTTGGGTTTATCCTCTGGGCCGATGCTGGAGTTGTCCACCTCTATCAGGATGTTCTTGTCATCTCGGGTGACCGGCGCTTGCTGTCCACTCTGAAGGACTTGTGGTAGATTCCCTAAACTGATATCCATATCTTTGAAGGCATGGAGTAAAAACACCCCCAAAATGATGGTGAGGAAGCCACAAACTGTCCCGATGATGTCAACTACAGTCATGGTGACCCACTCCTTAAAGAGGATGATGGAGGTCGTGATGACGATAGTGGTGAACAGCACATAGTAGATAGGAAACACCAAGGAGGTGTTGAAAATGTCCAGAGACTTATTGAGGTAGTTAATTTGAGTAGTGATGGATGCCACCAGAGTGACCACCAAGATCCATGTCAGAGGGTGTTGCAGAACAGGCCGGCCGGCAAAGAAGCCCTTGATGGCAATACCCAGGCCCTTGACTGAGGACACGGAGAAGGCACCAATAACGGAGCAGATGGTGAGGTAGATGAGGATGATGCTTTGGCCATAGCGAGGTGCAAGGTAGAAGATCAGGAAGAGGCAAACAGCCAAGAGGACTGCAGCATAAGCAAGGAAACCTGGAAAAAAAGGAGAAGTCAGTCAAAACTGAGCAGTGGGCATGGGGAGCAGTATGAACTACCCCACCTTAAGAGAGAAAAACACAATCTCCTGTGTACCTGGCTCTTTCAGCTTAGACAACATTTCATCCAGAGTGGTGACCTCCTCATCCTCTGGGGCATGTATGACCATCACAGTGCTGCCCACCAGGCTGAGCATGCAGCCCAACTTTCCCAGCAGGTTGAGCCGCTCTCCAAGCAAGTATGAAGACAGGATGGCACTGCACAGGACAGAACAGCAAATGGTGCTTTGAAGTTCTTTAAAGGAACAGCAGATAGACTAAGGTAAAGAGTGCCTTTTTGTGATATAATGACACAAATCTGGAGTAAATTTATTGGATTCCAGTGTGTCAATACACAGTCACATTGCTTCTGCTGGCAGCTGAACCTGCAGAGGTGTAAGTCTGCTCTACAGAGCACAGCTCATGTATCAGCAAGGTGAAAAATGTTGAATGTGTTAGCACATCCTCAGAAACTTTTTCAGGGTCTACAGGTTCACTTGTGAGCTGTTGAGCATTATGAAGCCTTTAATGCCCAAGGAAATTACTTCAGGGACCAGTGTAAGAGGCAAAAAACAACCTAACAACAAAAGGACTAAATCATCAAAACTATTAAGCCCCAGATAAACTCTGGAGGAACTGAGGCTCTACATGTATCTTCAGAATTATCTAGTAGCTGTCCATAAAATTTTGGGACAGGACACCAGAGCAGTCCCAGCTCTCAGTTTACTTACACATGTCACAAAACCAGTCCTCCTATAAACCCTTCAGTACCTGGAGTCACATATTTTGATAAGAATCTCCTCTTTAAAAATAAAATACATAAAATAGGGTTCCAGCCCCTTTGGTGACAGAAGTATAAAGACACAACATCAGAGCACTCTAAAAGCTGACAAAATAAAAGTCAGACAAAAGCCAAGTTTAAGTGCAAGTCTGATACTTTTGACTTCTGGATTGTTGGTACAGTTTACTATAGGAACAAAGTAAACAAAGAAATCAACCTTGGGTCTGCTAAAGGATTGGAATAAGGGAGGAAGTAACACTGACATTTGCACTAATTTAACCTGAAGTGTATGTATGTGGCTGCTATCCACATGCAGCACATCCAGAAGGATACACTACTTAATGCACTGGTTTCCAAAAGATCCCCCTCAAAGGACAACTGTTGGAGTGGTTTTTGGCAAACACTGAGATGCTTTTTTCCTTGAGGCAGAACAAATCACCCCAGCAGCACTTCAAGTCTTTCTGTCTTACAAAACAAACAGGCAAACACAAAAAGCAAACTGCAGACACATAAATCACCTTATGAGCACGCTCAGAGCCCCCAGAGGCGTGACAATAGTTGCAGGAGCAAAGGCATAGGCAGCAAAGTTGGCAGCTTCTCCTCCACCCACTAAACAAACACAAGAAAAATAAATACCAGTGAGTTAGAGCATACTTTTGGTGCTGTCTCTTGTGGGCTTGCTAACTAGTTAAGACATCAATCAGAGAGTGGCTTTCACTATGGGAGTTTCATGCTGCTGCTAAACAGGGCTGGATAGTAGGTGAAAATCTCTCTAACAGAAATGAATGCAAGTTGGGAGGCACTCCTGGAACCCTGCACCCACATAGACAACAGCTGGGGGAAGCAGGGCTTGACCATGTCACAGTAGACTCATATGAACTCATTAAAGTAGCCCAGCCAGGCAGCTGCGGTCAATCTGGGTGATTAGTTGTGGGGGATGTTGGGAAGCTGCTCCTCACCTACAGACTGTCTCCTCGGGGTTGTGGAGTTACCTCCTGGTTGAGCTGTCGCTGTTTTCTTGAGCAGTGAGTATTGTGCATGTGCTTATGGGCTGTGTTATGGTGGTTGAGGGGCAGGAGCAGCAAGGGCAGAGCAAGTTGGGGGTACCTTGAGTGGCTGCTGCAGCAGTGGGAGCCAGCAAAAGCTGCTCTTTGCCCTGCTGTGAGTCCAGTTTGAGAAGACACTGTAATGCTGCAGCATGGAAAGAAGGCTTGTTCTGAGGCAAAGCAAGTTTTCCTTAAGGCAGGACCTGCTACCAACATCTTCTTGCTATTTCCCTTGTGCTGCAGCAGTCACCTATCCTGGGGCCCCCAGGCATGCCTGGGAGGCTGTTTGTCCTGTGTCTGGCACCCAGGCAGAGCCAGCCAGCTGCTTCACTAAAACCTGGCTTTTCATCTTTTGGTTGGGTAAAACTGAGCTAGCAAGTTCTACCAGGCCTGCAGGAGAATGGTGCTGGAGATCTTGCATGCCTTGCTGCCTCCACTCTCCTGAGGAATCTCTGACAAGGAAACAACTTGCTAGGAAAAAAAGGCTTTAAGACACAAGATGCTGAACTCATTTCACACCTGATTTACAGGGATGGACTCTGGGAAAGCCATAAACCAAGGAAACAGCTTTTACTTACTGGTTGTCAATCCAGCCCACCAGAGCCAGTCCTTTAGGTAGCCATGGCCTCCATCTCCTGGAGAAGTAAAGCACAAAGGGTATGCAAGAGTTAACAACCATGGTCTTCAGAGTAAGAGATGAGAAAAGTCCTTTTGGAGAATGAAAAATTGCAAGGGAAAGAATGTGACAAAGAAAACATCCTGGAAGGACAGAACATGCAGAGGTGGCATCCTACATGGAAATGATGTTGAGTCAAGGGATTGGCAAAAGCTGGCACTCGGGGCTGGACAACAAATAAAACACAAAAAAAACCCCTATGAACAAGTACAATAAAAGCAGTTGTTTAATCCCAAGTGGCAATGGGAATGTCACCCACTGCCCCAAAGTCACAGAGGTTACTGGCCTGGGGTGCAGTCTGCCGTGCTGCAGCATGGAGCCCTGGGGCTATCCTTCAGCCCTGAGAGCAGTTGTCATCCTCGTGGGTTCATCAGGGCACATCAGCCCCTAAATCCAGCACAACCCCAGCTGAGCTCCCATGGACTGCTCATGTTTCATCTTAAATGTTCCACACTTGCCTGTTCCCTGTGGGGTGCTGGTGGAGCAGAGTTACAAAGGATGGCAGAGACTGCTTTATGCTGGATGACCATCACCCAAAGGCTGCTCTGTGGGACACTGCCACCCTTCGTCCTGCCTGTGAGGATCCTGAGCTTCATCTAGCATTGATCCAGCTTGCTGTGGACTCTTCTGCATGGGCACTAAGGTAAGGCAAAGAGTTTTTGCAAATCCCAGCTCTAAGTGGAGGCTATAGTTGTGAAAGATGAAGTGGGGGATACTGGTTGGTTGCTCTGTACAGGCACACGGTGCCTGTCCCAGAAGGTACCTGCTCCTCTTGTTTCATAACAGCACATCACAAGGCTTCAGCCTGAACTGTCAGAAATCCAAATGTTGACCTTATGTGGAACAGTTATTCTGTTACTGAGTGCTTCTGATGAAAGATGATTCCTAGTGTTGTGACACTCACCATGTGCAAGATGTGCATTCAGGCATTGGAATGGGCTGCCCACATTGGTGATTGAGTCACCAACCCTCAATGTGTTGGATGTGGTACTTGTGGATATGGTTTAGGATGAACCTTGTAGATTAGGATTATCAGTTGGACTTGGTGATGCTGAGGAATTTTTCCAACCAGACTGTTTCTGTGATTCTGTGAAATGAGGAAGGATGGGTATAGTGTTGGGAACTAATCCAATGCTGGTTTTATCCCACAAGCTGTTAGACTTAAGGAGCCTGAGCCTGCTGACATTGTGAACCCTGATTTTACTGGGTCAGAGAGAGCCCATGGTTTTGAGAGCTTACTGGTGCTGTCAGTAACAGTGGTGTTTGACCTGCCTTGGAGAAAAGTGATGTGCTCAGTTAGCAGGGGTGACACACTGGGACTGGGGATTAAAAGTCGAGATAGGGAAAGGGGGAAATGAAAAGGCAGCCAGGAATTTGCCAGAATTCAGCCTCTTCTAGTTCCTGAGGTTCATAAATTCTGAAGTTCAGATGTCATGCTTTGGCATTCCTTAAAATCACTGAGTTGTTTTGGGGTTGGTTGATTTGTTTGTTTTTTCTTTTCTCAAGAGTCCTTTTTGTCAGCTGCAGTTTTCTGTCATTGATCTCTAATTCCTGATTAAACACCCTGAAAAATTGGGAGGGGTCTGTTCTTGTTCACTTCCTTGACTGTTGTGGGAGGAGTTCATGGAAGGAAGGAGAGAGACCTCTACAACTGTCTGATAAACGATACTGATATTTCAGTGTGCACAGAAGGTGTAAAGCAAACCTGCGTGAGTTTAGCAGCTGCATGCAGCCAGCCTAATGGCAAGGGATGGAAATGGACTCGAGACTGGACAGGTGCCTTTGGTAGCTTTGCTGCTCAACTGCTGGCTGGTTCTGGACAGGCACTTCATTTCCTGCCCTTATATGGGGGCACAGTAAAAGAGAGACAGTGATACTGACTTAGATAGGATACTGATAGAATGATTTAAGAATTGTTCCTAGAGCTGGGGAGCAGTAGTATTTTAATTGCCACTGGTTTGGTTTATAGTTATGCAAGTGGGTCAGCAACCAGGTTGGATTTACACTGTTGCTAGAATGAATGTTTGCAGTGGTGATAGGATGTGTCCAATTTCACAGTGCAATTTTGCTGCAGGCAACGCTCCTCTATCATTTCCCATCCATATGTATGTGCACATAAACACAGGCCTCGCCCTAAGAGCTTGGTGCTAGAGGAAAGTTACCTACACATGGTTGAGCAACGTACCTCAGAAGTATCCTCTCTGTAAACCACAGGCAGGGCTGACACAGATCACAGGTGTGCAGCCCTGCTGCAATTAAAGCACATGGGGCCTCATCCTCATCTCGGTGACTTGGTGGTAAAGCTGCTGAGTGCATCAGTAAGAGCAAGACTGAAGTCACGGAGCTGTGCTCTTCTGTTGCAGTCTGTGGCATAGGGATCATTTGCAGTTTTGTGCACAGGGAGCTGTTTCAAAGAATTTCAACAGTCTGATTCCTCACACTTTCCCCCCATGCAAGAACTCTCATGGGTATTCATTCTTCTGGTGGGTGCACATCTGACCACACACTGCCTGTGACTTGCTATTTGTGGAGCATGATGGAACTGCTGCTTTCAGCTGAGCTGTTCCAATGCAGACCTCCAGCACATCTTAGCACACATGGTCTGTCTTAACACTGCTGATAGAAGGCTGACGTCTACCCAAAGGTGTTCCCTTGCCACACAAGTGCTGGAGTTTGAATGATGTGTGTGGTTCTGGGAACAAGTGGGCTTCCTCCCTCATGCCCCCCACAAAAGGCTTACCTGCCCTAGTGCCTCCCTTCTCCACCAGCCGTAACAGGCCCTTCTTCTTGAGGATGATGCTGCTTCCGATGAGGAAGCTGGAGAAAACAGCCAAGCCCAGGCCAATATAGAATCCATAACTGCTTCCCAGCTGAGTTGCCCAGAAGTTATTTGAAGTCCCATTGTCCTGGATGAAGTCAGCTGGGTCAGCATCACCAATCACCTGGCACAAGACCCGTCGGGAAAGGCATGAAAGGCTGACCAGAGACCCTGTAAGACCACCGTGGAGATAAACCAGCATATTACTGATATGACTATCAACAGCACCTCTACAGTTCTTTGGACTCCTTTAGATGTCTCTCTTGACAGCTACCCATGCTGACACCCTAACAGCACATACCCACCAGCTCTCAGAAACTCAGGACACCTCTTTATTCTCATGTGGAAATGGCAAGGCGTTGAGAGCCAGCTCTATGCAACATAGTTCCAGCAGCTCATTGAGACTGAGTGTGTTTGCCAGTCTTACACACTGAGCTGGAAGGGAGTCACTGTCCTTAGTGGTGTTCAAAAAACCTGTAGACATGGCACTTTGGGACACAGTTTAACAGTCATGGTGGTGTTAGGTTGACGGTTGGACTTGATAAATTTAGAAGTCCTTTCCAACTGAAACAATTGTATGATTTAATTGAAATAAGAACCACTGTAATCATGTAATTTGAATTTCCAAATATCTACTTCAGTCTCTCCACCAAACTGCTGCATTATGAGTTTGAATTATGCCTTATCAACACTCAACCTTGTTGAGTCAAAGGGTTTGGCATTTTCCAGCCAACTAACTTGTGCGTCTGCCAGTTTGTCTCTTGTAGGTTGAAACTCTGGGTTTAACATGAAGTGATGCCAGTACTTTGTAACTACATCCAACTCTGTGCACTGAGGGCTCTCGTGGGATTACTTGTAAGACAACAGGCTCAACCTCCACCAAAGTTTCACAGGTGCTTCTACTATCTAGTGGTTTTATTCTACCTATTTGTAGAGTGTCTGAATGTTCATAAAACATGCCAAGTCCTGCCAGCACGGAAGGACTAAAAGAGCAGAGCTTTCTGCTGCTAACACAAAAGGCACCAAGTCCCTGTGTCTCCAGCCACTGTGTGCTGCTGTGTGTGGGTGGCAAAATTGCAGTTTCTTCCTACCCTCACGCTTCTACCACACCCAGCACACCTCCCTGTTGCAATCTTTACTCCAAGTGTAGCGAAGACAGTGTGACCTCAACCGTAAGGGATGGGAACAGCCAGGTGGAGTGTTGCAAAAGTTTCTCTGTAGTAAAAGACTTTACTTTTCTGCCTGAAACAGGGTAGGAATTATGGAGCAAGAATTTGTGTCTCAGCAGGCAGGGGTATGCAATGGTAAAACTGGTCAGTGATGCTGGCCAGTATCCTATCTTTTCCTGAACCAAGAGACCACTTTAGAACTTCTGCAGCTGCAACTTGTGCACCCTGCATAGGTAGCTGAGAATTTGGATCCAAACGAGTACAACCTTTTCCTAGTGGAAAAAAAACAACCCAAAAAACCAAACAAAACAAAACCAACCAAAAAACCAAAACCAAACACAACCCTGTGGCTTTCTAGATCAGTTTCCAAAGTTTCTCTAATGGCCAAACATCCTTGATGCAGAAATAATTTCTGGGGAACAGGGGCTACATCTTGCCTCCTCGGCTGTATAAGTCTCTGCAATGTGCCAGTGGGCGCAAACATAAAGCAGTGGGATTGGGGTGATTACTCACTGGATTAGGTAATTTTTAAAGGAAGAAAAAAAAATATTTTAGCTTCTCTCTGAGGCTGGCAGAGCTGGCTGTGTGTGGCTTGTGGATAAAGGGAGTTTTCCCATTCCTGTATAGACTTCAGAACAAGGAAAAGAAACCCCAAACCTAGCAAGCTAGAAGAGATAGGGAACAGCCCCAAAACAGGGCAGGGGGGATGAGGCTGAAGTGGGGTCCAGTGGAGCCTCACTGAAGGGAGCCAGGGCTGCTGCCTCCCGCCTGGGTACCCTCCCGCCGGGCTGAGCCCCGGGGCCGGTCCCGCTCCCCTGGCCGTGCCGGGGTGCACCCACCGTTGCTGCAGCTGCTGTTCGCCTCCAGCGGCTCCATCTCGGTCGTCTTCCGGACGGCTCAAAGCATCCCGGCAGAGACCGAGAGCAGAAGCGGCTGCTGGTGGGCCGGGGCCGGGGCTGGGGCCGGGGCTGGGCTGCCCGCACACCTGCCCGCCCGGCTCCTCCTCCTCTGGGCTCGGCGCACCGGTAGTAGGTCCTGTCCAAGCCCTGCACGCTCCCATGAGTTAAACCACCTCCCCCTGCGCCCCAGCCCCAGCTTCAGAGCACCTTTGCTGCCCTGGCCCTGCGTGCTCTGGGGCTGGGGGGATCAGAAGAGGGAGGAGGCTGCGCTGGCAGGAGCAAGGCGCTCAGCAGCTTTGACACAGATCCGGGACGAGGCTTCCCTGGCTCAGCCCAGACAGGGATTTTATCTTTGGAGTATTGTGATGACTTTTGTGTGTGTTTGTTTTGGTTTTGGTTGCTTTTATTTTTTGTTTGTCTGTTTGGTTGGTTGTTTTGTTTTGTTTTTCTCCTTTAGATTATGGTGTTTTGTTTTGTTGTTTTGTTTTTTAATTAACTTGGTGCAGGTGCTGCCGGAGCAAGAGGTTGTGTGTCTTAGGTGGTGTGGGAGCCCAGTTGGAGTGACTGAGCTGTGGGATGCTGGGTGTATGCTTAATGGGTTGTGCACCCTGTAAAGCTGTGGATTTTGTATATGCAGAGTATGGTGGAGTAGAAATGAAAAGTAAACAAGAGACATTAAATTCTGAATAGTATTTGTGGTCCTGAAGCTATTTCCTCTTGCTGAAGAGGCTGTAACTGCAGTTATATAGGAAGGAGATATTTCAGAAAGCATCCTAATAGGAAGAAAACATTTCAGAATGTGTCCTATTGGTTCAAGCATGGCTGTTTGTTCTCCAGTTAGCACTGTGGCTGAGTGCAGCAGGTTGTAGGACTGAAGGGTAAGGCTGAAGGGTCAAGAAACATCTATATGTCTAAGGAAGATGGATGTATCCTAATGGAAGTGTGAGGCTCCCGGCATCATGTACTTGCTGAGCAAAGTGTTCCCGGCTGAAGGTTACACCAAATGTCCCTAATGACCCTTCCTGACTTTTGAATTGTAGTGGGAAAGGCCTGGATCCTGGTAAAGGTACACTTGGAAAAGAAATGTCAACAGAAAACGAACGTGTAATGCCAAGGGCACACTGGTGCTGTAACGTGTTGAGTAACACAGGGCTGGAAGTCCAGGATGCAATTTTGCCATCAGCAGCTGTGGTTTATGATGCAGCTGCCTTCATACTGAATCCCAGCCCTGAGAAAGTCAGCTGCAGCCCATAGGTTCTTCCATCACTTAGACTGATTGTATGTACTCTTTTATCTTGCATGGCAGGACTCATTATAGCCTATACTATGAGCTGCAGCCAAAGCTTCTCTTGCTAATAATAGTGTGTGAATGTTTTGGAGTTTGTTTCATGCCAGTGTGTTCTGCTTTTATCCCCACCCTCCTGTGCCAATGTCCTCCCTTCCTGTGTTTGTGCATGGTCAATGTGTGTGTGCAGAAACCTACTCCTGTTACAAGCCCTTTCCTTGCAGCAGGAGCCATTAGGCAGACTTTACTGTAGGTCAGCAGAGATAAGTAAAACCAATAGTAAATCCAATAACTTTCTGTCAACAAGCCCATGTTTATAAGTAGAAATTAAATCTGCCATANCCCAAAAAAAGTTACTGCAGAACTTGTTCTTAGACCATCATCTGCAGCATTGCTAGCACCATGTGGCTCCTTCACTCAGCACCTGATCCTATCTCTGTACAATCGTTTTCTCCAGCAAATGTAATGTTTAAGTGCTCTGAGTCATTTGATGGTAATCAGGTCTGTGCATCAGTCATAGGCCTGTGGGTCACTGCCTGGGAGGGATTGTGCCAGCTCAATCCCATGTCCTCCCCTTTATTCCAGGAGTCCTTGATGATCAACCCAAAAGGTGTGGCAGCAGATTTTAATGCAGGAAATAAAATGTGTCTTAATTTATCAGAGATCTAGGAGCAACTTCTGATCCTGTTACATATTAGGCAGGCAAAAGGTACCCAAAGGAGGACAATGATGAACGATGGCAGGATTTGGCCTTTATTTGGTAAATTTACTCACTGATGCTGGTTAAGATTTATTAATGTGTGGACATGAGGCTGATTGCAGAAACTGAAGTGATGGTGGTGGAGTGGGACAAGTGTTTGCAGCTTGCTGGAATTTGTATCCTCTGTTCCCAGGCTGCTCTGCCTACTCACTTTGGTGCTCAGCGGTACTGGGGGGGCTCTCCTCTTTGATGGACCTTCTCCAGCACCCTGAAATCTTGCTTGTAGCTGGGGAATCCTGATGTTGATGTGGTTATTGGCAGCTAAACTGTGTCCAAAATAATTACTAAGCTTTTGCTAGTGAGCATCGTTGACATTGTGCACAACTGCTCTCTACACAGAAGAGGTGTTAGGGAGGGAGCTAATTTTTATGGAAGGAACCTGGGGTTAAAATAGTCCTTCTGGTTGTGGTGCAGCCTCGTTAAGTACTGCCATACAGGGGGTGGTGCAGTCAAAAGCAAAAGGCATTTTGAACCACAGCTTTACCTTCCTCCATCAGCTTGATTTCTGGAAGGAAAAGGCTAATGTGACCACATGTGCTGGTGTTCACATATCCCCCTTTATTCTCAAAGACACTTGACCCCACAGGCCACTTTTGCCAAATTCTTCAAGGAGTGAGATCTCTAAAAGAAGCTCTGTTGAGTTCTGAGAAGAGTGGAGACATGGCAGGGAAGAGGTGACAAAAGGAGAGGACACTGCAATGTGAGCTGTCTCTGTAGACATCAGGGCAGGAGCACGCCTGTTTGCCAGGGCCGTGGGAGAGGCTTCTCTCAGAACCAGCCACGGGATACAAGTGTGTCACGTAGTTCTTTCTGGTGCAGGGGCTGTGGGGCTGTGCTGTGTAAAATCCATGTCACAGGAGTTGCAATTTTATGGATTTAGCAAGGCTGCATATGGCAGTATGAGAAGTAAAAGACAGGTAGGATTGGCATGGAATTGCCTGCTGTGCTTAGTCAAGGGCAAGTTGAGACTGATAACAATAAAACAGGGATGTAACCAATGCCTCCATCATTGCTTCATATCCTCATTTTAATGGGAAGGCTGCAATTAAGGGAATTTAGCTCCAAGCTATGACCTCAAGGGTTGATATTCGCATCAGATGTTTCCTTAAAAATAACTCATCAGAAACCAGGGAGTCTTCCTTAGCAGCTCGTCTTCTAACAATGCTGTTCCTCCTGAAATACTGGTTTCCAGGCCAAAAAAATTGACTGGAATCCAGAGAGTAAAGCAAGAGAGCTTTGCATGCAAAGAACCTCCTTAGGAACATCAAAAGGCTTTCTTTTCCCATGCTATTCTCTGCTCATTTGTTCTGGTCTGGAAAAAAAAAAAAAAAGATGGAAAAATACTGGATATCAATTGTCCAGTGTTACAAATAATGGTGGAATTATCCTGCCAGAAGGCGTTAGAAACTTTTTGCTTTGGATGTTTGTGAAACAGGCACCTTTCCTGTGGAAACTGAGAAAAAAAGGTGCAGTATTCTTCTGCGGCTTTGGATAGTTTCATGGCTCCAAGGAGGTGTTTGCTGCTTCAAAGAGAGGGTAAAAATTTCTTTCTGACAATGACCTGATTGTGTAGGGGTTAAGGGAATTACCTCATGTTCAGATGATTGCAGCACTACATGAAAGGATGCTCAAAGCTTGAAAGACTGGACTTTACTGAGCAGTGAGCTTGTAATTGAACCTGTCTTCATAGAATCATAGAATGGTAAGGTTGGAAGGGACCTCAAGGATCATCTAGTTCCAACCCCCTGCCATAGGCAGGGACACCTCCCACTAGTACAGGTTACTCAAGGCCTCATCCAATCTGGCCTTGAACACCTCCAGGGAGGGAGCATCCACAACCTCCCTGGGCAACCTGTTCCAGTGCCTCACCACCCTCACTGGAAAGAACTTCCTCCTAACATCCAGTCTAAATCTCCCCTCTGCCAGTTTAAGCCCATTGCCCCTTGTCCTGTCATTGCAGGACCTTGTAAATAATCCTTCCCCAGCCTTCCTGTAGGCCCCCTTCAGATACTGGAAGGCTACTATCAGGTCCCCTCGAAGCCTTCTCTTCTCCAGGCTGCAGAGCCCCAACTCCCTCAGCCTGTCCTCATAGGAGAGCTGCTCCAGCCCTCTGATCATCTTTGTGGCCCTCCTCTGGACCCGCTCCAACACTTCCATGTCCTTCCTGTGCTGAGGGTTCCAGAACTGCACACAGTACTCCAGGTGGGGTCTGACGAGAGCAGAGTAAAGGGGCAGAATCCCCTCCCTTGCTCTGCTGGCCACGCTTCTCTTGATGCAGCCTAGGACTCGGTTGGCTGTCTGGGCTGCATGTGCACACTGCAGACTCATGTTGAGCTTTTCATCAACCCAGACTCCAAGGTCCTTTTCCTCAGGGCTGCTCTCCAGCCATTCACCACCCAGCCTGTATTTGTGCTTGGGATTGTGCCTACCCAGGTGCAGGACCTTACACTTGGCCTTATTGAATTTCATGAGGTTGGCCTGGGCCCAACTCTCCAGCCTGTCCAGGTCCCTCTGGATGGCATCCCTGCCCTCTAGCAAGTTGACTGTGCCACACAGCTTGGTGCCATCTGCAAACTTGCTTCAGGTAACCATGTCTGCAGTGGCTGAGGCTGGTTTGTGCTACAGAAGTTTAGACAACTCTAACAGAGTTCCCAAACCCATCACGCCCATGGTGGGTTCCCACCCTTGCTGTACTGCCCTCCTTGTGCCAGTGCACACATATATGGGCCTGTGCTGAGGAGCAGCTGAGTAATCCAAGGTCATCAGGCCATTAAACAACCCCCAACTTGTTTCTCCAAGAGCTGATAGGTTTTTATCCAGACCACTTCAATGATCCAGGTCACTGTGGCTCCATCAACCATATGTGTTGTCAAAACAGGAGTGGTGGGTTGGTGATGGATAGAGGTGGATGTTCAGAGGGCATGGGAGGCCTTAAGGCATCAGAGCAGCAGGGGGTGCCAGTGGAGAAACATGTTATCAGCAGATCATTTGTTTGCAGACCTCTTATCTGCCAGGTGTTTGCATCAGAACTCTAAATGAAGCAAAACTTCATGTGAAAGGCACTCTTGGCTTGCAGAAGGGGTCACAGATAGGGCCATTTTTTATGATTTTGCAAGAATAAAACAATCATTAATGAGCTGTTCTTTGCACAGATGAAGTGCCTATAATCTGAAGAGGTGAACATATCATAGAATGACTTGAGTTGGAAGGGACCTTAAAGATCATCTAGTTCCAACCCTCCTGCCACGGGCAAGGACATCTCCCAACAAACCAGGTTGCTCAAAGCCTCATCCAGCCTAGTCTTAAAACACTTAAAAAGAAGCATGAGGAAGAAGAAAGATGTGGGCCTCTGTCTTTAGTGTTGATCTCTTGGGGCTGGCTGTCAAAATTCAGTCTTGGCCTCTGATACTCAAAGTGAGTGTTGGTGTTTGTGGCTCCAGGTGACACCATGCAGCCTGTGAGCACTTGTCACTTCTCAGGGGTGCTGTTAGTACTGGGGTGTCCATGAGAGAGCTGATAAAATTAGTTTGGGGGAAAAAAAAAAAAAAAAGGGAAATTTTGATAGAGGAAAAGGATGAAACCCAAACAACCTGCCTAGGCAGGTGAGTGAGTCTGCTGATCCCTGTTGCAAAACCATGTTGAAATCAGTAAATATTGGGCAACTTGCAACCACCAGGCAAATAGTCATCCACGGCACTATGCCACAAGCAAAGCTGTTGGCACCTCCTATGTCCAGGGACTTAGAGCACAACAGAGCTGCCTAGTCACAAGGCAAACTTCACTTCCAGTTTTATGTGAAGAATCACTGCATTTTCATTTCTTTTAAGCTAAGGAGTGGTTCCCATGAGGAAATCTTGGGAAGAAGCTATGAAAGGGAACATCACAGTTACTTTGTCTAAAGCTGATGAAACTTAAGTGCTCCCACTTCCATAGATCTATGTCAGTTGTTTCACCCTAACTCCTCAGATCCCAAAAGGTCTTTTCCCCTTGATTCCCACTCCTCCTTCTACAGTCAGCAACCATGGCTGCTCCTTGGCATGCTTTCAACACAAAGCTAAGAATGGATTCAAATGAAAATTTTTGGGGAAAAAAAATTAACAAGGAGACTCTCCTGTAGAAAAAAAAACAAACCAAAAGCCCCTGTGGAGTTGACAAGGCTGTGGTAACAAGAGGAAATTAGCTCCTCAGTTTAGCTTTGTTTTGAATAGGACTTGTCAAATGCTATTTAAAATAACTGTAACTTCCCCTCCCCCAGCCCATTTATACTAAAATAAGTGTTTTAAATGAAAATCTGTTGCAGAAGGATGTTTGTCTCCAAAATCACTAACTTTTCCATAGGAAAATGTCATTGATTGCTTTGGTGTTGGCCACAAAACTTCAGTTTGTAAATTATTTGATTTTTTTCCTTTGGTTTTGAAAAAAATCTTGAGATTTCTATCAGCAAACGCTGCCATCATTCCTTTTGGCTTTTTCTTTGTGCCAGATGCAGTCAGAGGCTCTCTCCAAATAATAGAATCACAGAATGGTAAGGTTGGAAGGGACCTCAAGGATCATCTAGTTCCAACCCCCTGCCATAGGCAGGGACACCTCCCACTAGTACAGGTTACTCAAGGCCTCATCCAACCTGGCCTTGAACACCTCCAGGGAGGGAGCATCCACAACCTCCCTGGGCAACCTGTGCCAGTGCCTCACCACCCTCACTGTAAAGAACTTCCTCCTGACATCCAGTCTAAATCTCCTCTCTGCCAGTTTAAACCCATTGCCCTTTGTCCTGTCATTGCAAGACCTTGTAAATAATCCCTCCCCAGCCTTCCTGTAGGCCCCCTTCAGATACTGGAAGGCTACTATCAGGTCTCCTTGAAGCCTTCTCTTCTCCAGGCTGCAGAGCCCCAACTCTCTCAGCCTGTCCTCATAGCAGAGCTGCTGCAGCCCTCTGAGCATCCTCGTGGTCCTCCTCTGGACCCACTCCAACACTTCCACGTCCTTCCTGTGCTGAGGGCTCCAGAACTGCACACAGTAATAATTGCAATGACAATGACACCACAAGGTGAAGTCTGCCCATTTAATGAATGAGCCCAAGTTTTATTTCTCTTTATCACAAAAGTCATCCCACATTTGTTGCACATGTTGTTGGTTGCTGTGTTATGGGACATATCACCATGTACCAGATGCTTTACTCTTGCAGAAGCATTTCTAATGGGGATGGAAGCTTCTGTTAGCTAAATTTTCTAGAACAACAGCAAAAAAAAAAAAAACAAAAAACCAAAACCCAAAAAACCCCAAAACAAAATCAAAATGTCATCTTCAGCTGCATAGCTAATATGGATCAAAAAGTGGAACACAGTATCCGATCACGAGCATTAAATATACCTCACCATAAATAAAATCCATTGTACAAAATAACTCAAGCAGCTTTTCATACAAATATGGTACATTTGACAAAGTTTTGGAGAATATTTTCTTGGTTGTTTTTTGTTTTGGTTTGGTTTTTTTTACACTTTCTTTTGTTCTCAAACCTACTGGACTGGAGGAATGCAGGAGAAAAAGGGCTAAAACGTTGTTCAGCCTAGTAAGTGCTGTTGGGGTTTACAAGGAACACCACTGAAGTGCTGAGCTTGAACTAGTTTGCTTCCCCTTTCTGTTGTATCATTGGAAGTCAAGTGCAGCATCGTCCACAAAGGCATGTGTTAGAGTTGCAGAATCAGTCAGGGTTGGAAGGGACCACAAGGATCATCCAGTTCCAACCCACCTGCTATGGGCAGGGACACCTCACACTAGATCAGGCTGGCCAGAGCCTCATCCAGCCTGGTTTTAAACATCTCCAGGGGTGGGGCTTCCACCACCTTCCTGGACAACCTGTTCCAGGGTCTCACCACTCTCATGGTGAAGAACTTCTTCCTAACATCCTGTCTGAATCTACCCATTTCTAGCTTTGTTCCATTCTCCCCAGTCCTATCACTACCTGACATCCTAAAAAGTCCCTCCCCAGCTTTCTTGTAAGACCCCTTAAGGTCTTACATACAGGCCACAATAAGGTCACCTTGGAGCCTTCTCTCCAGACCGAACAGCCTCAACTCCCTCAGTTTCTCCTCACAGTAGAGCAGCTCCAGCCCTCTGAGCATCCTCGTGGCCCTTCTCTGGATACCTTCCAGCACCTCCATATCCCTCTTGTCCCAGGGGCTCCAGAACTGGATGCAGTAGTCCAGGTGAAGTCTCACTAGTGTGGAGTAGAGAGGGAGGATTACTTCCTTTGCCCTGCTGCCTACACTTCTCTTGGTGCAGCCCAGACTCTGGTTGGCTTTCTGGGCTTCAAGTGCACACTGGCTCATATTGAGCTTCTCGTCCAATAGTCATGGTCTATAATGTCAGAGCCAGAGGGAACATCAAAATAACCTTGTCTTGACTTCATCCATGACACAGGCCATCCTTTCTGCCCCCTGTAATTCCTGCACTGAGCCAACAAGTTGTCTTTGAAGCAGTCATTCCAAGTGGTGAATCCTGGGGAGTTTGCAGACTTCAGAGTAAGCAGAAAAATAAGCAAGGACTTAAAGAATCCAGACAGGTATCCACATTTCCCTAGGGAAATCTGCTAGGGTTCTGCAGATTGTAAAAGGCTGTAAAATAGAGGATTAAAAGACATCTGAACTTGGCAGAAAGTCTGCAGGTGTGGAAATATGCCTGACCCAGTGACAACCTGTACTGTTTAGCTCTAGTATTACAAATTTGCTCTCTATTCCCATGAACAATTACTGCAGTTAAAAAAAGAAAAAGGAAAACAATCCTATTTTCATGGACTTTAAAGACCTAAGCTTGAACCTCTTTCTCATACACAGTCAAAGAATGTTGGAGAAGCAAAGCTAAAGACTATTTGTATCCTTTAGATAATAAAAGGACAACGACATCAAATCTCAGAAATGAAGACCCTAAGATTATTCCTAGCTGATATCTCATACTACTTGAGCAACAAGGCAAAACATCTGCAGACACTCTACAGCCAAACACTTTACATTTTGTTCATGCACTTTGGACATTTTGCTCACAGCATTTCATCCCTTGGAAACTGAAGGGATTTAACTTCTTTTTTTGCCCGCAATTCTGAGGGCAACAAAGTAAGATTTCACCTACCTATTCTTTCGTGGACATGCAACTGTGTTTTGCAGGATTTCAGAGTGTTATGGCAAAACTACAGGAGAAGAATGCAGAGTGATATTCATGTTTAGGTAAAATGTCATCTCATGACTCACTCCAGACCCAAACAGCTGAAAAGAGGCATTTAAATTCACCTCATTACATCTTGTTTTGTCTGGGCAGCTGAGGCTGGGCCGTGTGGTACAGTTCATTCTTTTGTAGTAACTTCTTGCTGGTACTGGTTTCTGAGAAGACGCCAACATCCCATAACATGTCAGATGCAGTAGGATATTTAATTTGTGCTGTGCCCAGAGGTGGCTCTGTGAGCCAGGCAGGGACTTGTGCCACCTTTTCAGCAATGCTTTCATACCAAAATAACAAGCACTTACTATTTAGGTGAGGAAAAATAGCGTCTCGGTTGGAACTATCTTCCTCATATTTTGTTTTACACAAAAAATAAAGTGCTTGATTCTCCTCTTCCTTTTAAAAATATACATCTGTAGATACCCTCACTCCAGTAGTGTAGAAGTGCTGGAACACAATGGAAAACCAGAACTGACATCCTTAGTGTAGGAGTAAATGGAGAGCAAGAGCCCTGCAATGTCATTGAGTCCCAGATGCTCTTCTGCTGCTCTTCCTCATGCCCTGGAGAAAACAACTTGTCTTGCCAGGCTGGGTCCTTCCCTGCCACTTGAAGATTTCAGCCAGACTTCCTGAGATTTCATTTTACTTTCAGATTACTCTGCTGCACAATTTCCTCCCTACAGTTTAAATGTCTGTCTTGGCCACGAAAGGAAACTTAAGGTGTGAAAACGTCCAGCACTTTGTGTGTGTGTGGGATTTATTGATTACCAAGGGAGTAGGTGGTGAGTGACTGGGAAATCTCTTGCTAACAGTAGCTTGCTGACTGTTGTTTTCTAAGACAAAATACTCCATCTGGGGTACTTCCACTAATTAAATAATATGTTCCTTCTGAAAGAACAAATGCCCAGGCTCTGCCTTTTAAACATCTGTAATAGCATGCAGTTTACAAGCATGATGAAATGCATAGAAGGGAAATATATATCTCTGATCACATCTGTACACTGGAACAGCAATTACCTGCTGTGACCTGCCTAAAGCTGAGAAATTAGAATGTTGCTAGTGGTGAGACTAGCAGGGTTTTTTTTTCTTTTGGAGCATGAGGTTTGATCTGCTTTAACTTCAAGTGCAACCATTTGTGTCACTTCAATGACACAACTGAGGGGAAGCAGGGAAGACTATGGGTTATGAAATCCTTCTTGAAGTTCTGACTGAAATTATTCTCATTATCTAGGGATCTTAGACTAGCCGAGTGGGAAAAGGAAACAGACTCCAGTGTTCCCTCTGAATGCTGTTAAACCTGGAAAACTAGGTACTAAGGCTTATCCTGTATTTTACCTCTTCTAAACAGTATCAGTCTCTGAGTGATGAGAAGTTTCCTAAGCTGTGCTGATAGTCACCATTCTCTAAAGAAAGATATCTGGTCGCTGTGCTGCTAGGAATTGGTCTAGAATGAAGGAAATTAGCACCCTAGAACACACACAAATTACATATCCAGCTCCTGTCCTCAGCCAATGATCACATATGTTCAAGGTAACTACCTTTGCCTCCCATCAGGACCAGTGATTCTTTTCACTTAATATATTCAAGAGCACATTCATGTGAATGCAGCCTTTTCCATAGTCCGTAAGAAATCTTGTTTAGTCCACAGAGTATGTGTCTTCAGAATATGTTTGCATGAAATTGGATGTCCCACAGCAGGGCCAAAGCCAAGTCATTTTGTGTTTCTCCACCTCTCTGAAGTGCTAAGCATTTGGTGACTGCATTGTTACTATTCCGAAACCCATGTGCCAAACCTCCCCTGAACAGATGCCAGAAAGGCCAAAGATGTGGCAGAAGCTAGTCCCAGCTTGGGCGTGCAGCCATCCAAGAGGAGGAGCTTCTCTGTGCCCATCACTTGATCCTCAAGGTGCTGGCACAGGTGTCATTTTGCCTTCGTTCCTTCTTCCCCCAGAAGAGTGACTCGGGAGTTGTCTTCAGCCCCTCCTGCTCTGTGGCTGGTGGCACATGTCACTGGGGGTGCTGATCTGCCCCGTTGCTTGTGTGGTGGGAGGGCGTTCCTGGTGCTGCCGATGTGTGGAGCTCCTCCACCAGGACCCCCACGTTTGGGGCTGCAATATGGCTTCAGAACGATGTGTTCAGTTGGATGAATCACAGGGAAAAACCGGACCACTTCACGGAAGAAAAGCACATTTCGCCCACCCGCTCCCACCCACCCCCAAGTCTGAAAGCTACAAGTAAAACCGATCACAGGGATGGCACAGAAGAACATGCACTCAAACAGGCCTGGATGGGAAGATGTGTCCTTGGGTGCAGTAGGCATACCCAGTCTTGCTTTGCTGCCAGCTTTCACACCATTGAGTTTACCTCCTCCCAGCTGTTCTGGGTTCAGTCCCTTCTCCCTTCCCAACCCGTGCAGGATCAGTGTCCACACTAGCAGGTGGTGGCCAGCGACTGGTGGATTGGAGGCTGGAAGCAACGCACATGCTCCACTGTGGAACTGTCTGTTTCCACTGACTTCATGTACTTGTTCAGGATGGCAAAAATCTCGTTGTTTAGGATCTGATACTTCCTAATCCTGTCAGCCATCTTCTTTAAGGGCTGGAGGGATGATGAGGGAGAAAAACAATAGATGATGAGAGTCTTATATCACCTGATCAGCTAGAAAGTACCTCTGTCCTGCTGCTGGATACCTCTGCTGAAGAAAAACAGCTTTAACATGTGTTACAGTTCCACTCAGCACCTCCCAGGCACCAGTGACTCACTTCATTATAGGGTTTGATGACTCAGGACAGAGCATTAACAAGGTTAGCAAGAGGTCCTAAGTTAACCCTTCTAAAGTCTAGACACCCAGCTACTTCTTGATAAAACCACTGAGCTCGCAAGATAGTTGCTGGAAATATCAGCCTCTCAGATCCAGCTGCCCAACCCCAGAAAGAAGGAAAAAGCTTTGGGAGAAAAAAAGGATTTGATTGTCAAGTCAATTAAAACTTTGGCCTCTCTGCTGAGACTGAAGATTGAAATCTCACAGTGAATGGGTTCAGTCTGGATAAGATTAACACCAGACATGACTGCCACTTATGAGTTTGGTCAGAGCAAGATCAAAACCAGAGAAGCGTGCTTGTTCAAGCCCTTTGGGTTATCATCTGTCAACTTACCACATTTTTAATGATTTCATCCTTCCCGTCCTGCCTCTGCACCTTCAGCAGGTGGTAGCAGAAGTCAAAGAGGTCAAAGCGCCGTTGCTGTCCAAGGAGAACAATGATAGAACAGCCTGCCCAGTTCAGACCATCTCCAAAGCACTGCCTGGAAGGAGGACAAGGTGATGTGGTGGGGAGAGATGACAGGACAGAGTCAGGTAAGAGAAGTCCTACCATAGCACCAGGAGCTTTCCTTCATGAGTTCCTAAGGAAATTAGATTCAGTCCTACTCTTAGAAAAGGAATATACACCTAGAGAAAGCTGAGATATGCAGAATTACACCAGGGCCAGGCATGATGGGTATACCACAGCTTTAGATGGATGAGGACTTAGCCTCTGACTTGGGTTGTTGACCCATCTTCTGCATGTCAACTTGTGCATGTCCCTTTACTGTGCTCTTTTCACCAGCTGTTCAGACAGAAAGTGCTCTGGGCATCTTTTTATGCCCGTGTACAACCAAATCTTTTCATCAAGGACCCACGCTCCCCCTTTGCCTCTACAATGGCTGAGGCCATTGCAGCGTGCCAGGGGCTTGCTGGCCTCACTAGCTCGTGAGAAGCAGTAACGACAGAGGCAGCCGAAGGAGACTCACTCTGCAGTGAACTCGTTGGTGCCCACGGGGATGCAGTACACGAACTGCATGGCACTCCAGAGCCGGTGGAACTCCACACACTCGTCCACGTGCATCACCCCGTTGGTCGGGGGCGGCCCGCGCCAGATCGGGTCCTGCAGGTAGCTCCTAATTCGCGTCAGGATCACCTCGAACATGGACAGCCCGCAGCACAAACGCTCCTTGGTCAGCAGGTCACCCTCCCGGGCGATGGCTATTTGCTGAGGAGGGGGAGGACAATCAAAGAAACAGAAGTGAAGCGGTAATGCAGCTGGATCCTCTCGCTGGATTTCACACTTCCCAGTCTCCCCGGCTCTTTCAAAGTTAACACACATCCCAGGCGAGGTCCAACCTTACCTCTGCTGGCCGCTCCCATGGCACTGCCCACCAGAGAACACTCATCCCTCAGAGGGGAGAAGACTTAATGTTGTGCTCAAGTGTATGGCACCAAGCTAAGTAACTTTCAAAGTAACTATGTAGTTCAGAAACCAAAAGCTGAAGGCAAAGCTCTGATCAGAAATACTGATCCTGAATTCTGCTAGCACACTGCCCCGTTGGTGCTACTCAGCGTGGATGGGTTTCACTTCATGATTTCTGCAGGTTATGAAAATAAGACAGGAGACAACAGGGACATTTTACTTCCCAGGACATTGCCATCATCTCTTTAAAGTGTAGGTGGTCTACAGCTTTCTTGATTTCTTTTGTAATTAGCGTTAAAAAGCTCTGAGGAAGATGAGAAGCCACTGGAACCTTAATACTGGAAAACCTGTGGTTTATATGAAAGCAAAATCACTTTTATTTTTTTTTTCCAGATGTGAAAATTTTCTTGTGTGGAGAATGTCTGTGGCATCCCCTCTGAGATTTACACGTATGAATCTGGAGTGGCTCCCTTGGATGGAGCCTTTAGCTTTTACACCAGAGAAAAGAGAATTGACTTCATTTCGGCCCCATTGTTCCCCTAGAGGAAAAAAACCTAAAAATAAAAAGGACATTTTAAATAAGCACACAGGGCTTCCCCCTGGCATGGAGCACTGACCCCATGCAGCCCACCAAGTGGGGCTGGGGTGTGAGTGTGGAGCTTGCTGGCTGCCCTGATATCCTCTTAGCTGCCTCCTTTCTCATCATTTCAGCAGCACTGCTGAGTTCTCTGGCAGTGCTGCCAAAAATAACACAGGAAATGGGAGCTGACTGCTATCAGTCATGCCCGTGGTTGTGGGAGGCTCTGGTTCTGCGGAGCTCTCATACCAGCACCCTGGCCTCATACAGAGCCTTCTACCCCTCTCACCACTTTAGCAGAGGCAAGCTTGACATTTACCAAGCCCTTGCCTATCCCAGAGCACTCCCTGGAGGTTCAAGTAGGTTTCCAGCATTTGCTCCATTTCCTGCTGTCCCTGTAATGCCTGTAAGCATCATGATTAATCAGAGGGGGCTCAGAGCACCTACTAGAACAGGCACACAGGTGTCCTGGCTGGATGTTAGTGCATGAATTATGTTCAGTGTACTTGGGTCATCCTTATTCCACTGTGAAAAACTGTCAACATGGCTGCACACCCCCTTTCCTGGCTGCTAGCTTAGGCTGTCAGTAACCTAAAGCATGTTCAGTTTGGTGGCTATTGTAATTGTGCTACAATTCCTGCTTGTGCCACGATTTCAAGGCTATTCTGGGGACCTTGGATCAGTTAATGTTCAGCTAATAGCAAATACCAAGACAAAGCTGGATCACTGTGCAGTGGCCAGATCAGGTTTGGGATCCCTAGATCTGTTAAGCACAAGAATTATAACACTGGTTTCAAGGCACCCACTTGCATGTTTTTGTTAGCAAGTAAACACTTATTTTATGCAGCTTCTATCTATAGCTAAAGGCTGTACACTTCCTCTCTTCTCACCTGCTCCAAGCTCCTGTGGGTACAGATTAGCATCTGAAAACAGTAGACTATGGTGGTAAAATGGGGACACAGAAGAAGCCATTTTGAATATAAATTAGTTGTTAGCATTACTGTTTGCTAAAATCTAGATCTAGTGATAGAATAGGTACTTCTCTACTAGTCCAATGATCTTAGTATGCTCTTTCTGAAGAAATCTTAATCCAGACAGGGAAGTATTTGGCTTTCAAAGGATGTAGTGCATTCACAGGCAGACCTTGGTTCAAAATGCATCATTGTAAGACGAGTCTTTGATACAGGATTTCTGCTGTTTCGTAGATACCTATCATGGTCAAGGCAGCTGGAAAGCTGTTAGTGTTGTAGCCAGATCTGCCTCACAGTCTGGGGTCCCACTGATTCCTAAGATCAGGAGAAGAGTGTTCTGGAGCTAAGGATGCCACTGTTCTGGCTCAGCTGTTCCCTCTGTTGTCCAAAGGGAAGGATCTCATTACTTTCTGTGAAAAAACCCAGACTCACCAAGCGCTTTTGAGAATCCTTACTAAATAACCCTACAACTGGCATTAAAAGGGAGAGGTTTCTTTTTATGACTGTGAATCACCTATTAAAGAGCTGGTTCTGCATTCCCAGTGCAAACCAATTATATCCAACAATCACCAACAATTTCCTTGCCATTGCACGAATTCCGGTGTGTCATACCTCTTTTACAGCTTGTTAACCAGCAAGCTTTCAAGAACCATACCCCAAATCTGCAAACACTGATAGATCCTCACCAACTACAGCAGCCTCTGTTTCAGCCCCTTTACAGCATGTAATTACATGGAAAGCATAGGGCCACATTTTAGGAGAGGTATTAGCAGGCAACTTCTGCTCAGATTCTGGACAGTTGCTAAAAGGCACTTATGTGTTCTGCAGGAAAAAAATTCCTTATGGCCTGTGTCCAAAACTGCATTTCCAAATGCATGTCCAAAAACTGCATAAGGAGCAAGCTTAGAAGCTATGGAAGCACCTATAGAAAGCGACTCTTGTGCTCACTTACATCTCAGCTCAAAAAGAAGATCTGACTCAACTGTACCTGTGTGATGAGTATGGGAAAATAAGGAAAAATTAACTTTTGGCAGGACATGAAATACCTTTTGTTTGCATCATCACCATAACCATGGCAGGGATAAGCAACAAGTGGACTCTTAATAGCAGATTTCAATGATGATTTTGCATGGAAAGAAGGAGAGAGAGAGAGAGAGACCAACACAAAGACACAAAAACACAGAGGTGAATTCTTTTTCTTGAGTGTCTCCTTTAAAAAGCAGTCAATGAGGAATGAGAGAACTGTCTACAAAGCAAGACAAGGCCCTCAGTTAACTCAGCCAATTCCTTTTTTTTCCATATGATTTCAAATGAAGCGAAGTTCAAAATGTCCTTGATCCATCAGAAAAACAATAACCCCCCCCCCCAAACTTTCTACATGCCATCAATCTGTCACCTCATATAACTGAATGTCCATTCCATTCCCTCAGCAGTACATTACAGAAAAAGGGTGTGGATTCACTTAATGCTTTGAATGATTTTTATCCCATCAACCTCACTAAGTAGGCAGTGGACGTTTGGCCATTGATAGCAATGGAAATCATATTTCGCCTCTTACACTGATCAGTCTATGGAGATGACTTTAATGGCAGTCAATTTCTGCAGAAGAAATCTTTTCCAAGCTGATACCCATCTCAAGAAGATACTTAAATGGAGCTGTAATTTTAAGCATGTGCTGAAGCTCTAAGCATGTGCTAGGAGGGAAATCATTCTCAGATGTATTCCTTGACAGGGATAAGCTTAAAAATGGACCACGCTGCCGCCCTAAAACGGGATCCCTGCAAGTGATGGTGACTGATTAACTCAGGCACAGCCCTTCAAAATTTCCCCTCAAGCCACCCCAGGCATTCTCCAGTTTTTTAAAATGGGGAGGAGTTTTTCAGAGTTGTTATTCTGGGCTGGCTTCTAGCACGCTTGCCTTGCCTTTCAGCTCCCTGCCAGCCCTCCAGACTGGAAGCAGCCACACACCATCTCTGGACCCGCTGACAAATTTCCTTTCCAAGCATCTGCTAGGGCAAGGATTCTGATTTCCTTGTCTGACTGATGTTTGACAAAAAAAAAAAAAAAAAAAAAAAAAAAAAAAGAAAAAAAAAAAAGATCACTTTCCCAAGGCCAAACAGGCTGCCTGGGGACTGCTATGAGGTTCCAACAGCCATCCCTTTCAATGCAATCCTTACCTGCGGAGTGCCCAGCCTCTCTATTAAGGGAACCAGGTGAAGTGGGGCATACTTGGCTTCGAGACGCTTCATGCGCACCTCCAAGCGTTCTCCTTCTGTCAAGCGAGCAGCAAACAGTGAAATGAGAGGAGGAAGTGGAGACCCGCAAGTTCCGCCGAGTTTGCTCAGAGCTGCCCCCCAGCAACCGTCCAACCAGACTGGATCAGTGAGCCAAACCGACAGCAAATGAGGGACTGGTGATGTGGAGAAGGGAGTGATGTGCGATTGCAGTATCAGCAGCAGCTTAATCACACATGTCCAAAAGCATGTTCCTGTTACTGATTGCTCCTGTTGAGATGGACATTTCATGCCGTCATTCTCCAAGGAGGCTGCAAAATGCCTGCAAAACCTTTGGGGGACCCCAAACTGACTGAAGTTTCGGTCTGTGACTAGGCTACAGAAAAATGCACTCCTGGCATTTCGTTTCCACCTGATTTTTGGCTGTATCCACTGATCTCTTTCAGGGGGGAAGCAGGGCCAGAACTAATCCTCAACAGAAATGGGAGAGAAACAGCTTCTGGGCAGAGACCTCTGAGTCTGTCCACTGCTTCTCTCTCAGCTTCTTACCTTTGATGTAGACCCTGGGCAAAATATTTTGGAAGGGAGCAGCATGCAGCAAATCACAAACTTCTTCCTGGGACTGAGGCAGGAAGAAAGAAAGATAAAGTAAGTTAAAAAATACCTGTAGGGGTTGAGTGAATGGCTCAGGGACCTGGGCAACACTACAACAATGTCTATGGCACCTATTCAAATCCATCCCAGCTTAGTAGTGACTCCAACGCTTTGAACCTAAATGAAATACAACTTGAAGAAATACCTCCCAATTTAAGCCAGGAAGTTCCCTTAACTCAAGTAAGTTACTTCCTGTCTGTACAAGACCAGAGCTTTGTTTATTTTCAGTCTCAATTACTAGCACTGCAAGTCAGAAGGGATAAACTACATGGAGGTTTCAGTTTCATCTTATCCCTAATGACTTCCTGCTGTTTACTTTTACAGAGCATCCAGGTGGAAACTACCCTTTGACTTAGTTATTTTAGGACATGTACACAGAAAATATACCGATGCATGGCGCTACTGCAAACAGATACATAACACATTGGTCTGAAGTTATTTGCTTGTTCACATGGTGCTCTCAGCCAGGCCTATCCGACCAGCATCCCACTGGTGTAGGCACCAGGGAGAATAATACAGAAGTCCAGAGAGGAATAACATCATGAGATGCCACCCAAGAGAATGCATGCTGATGCACTTGAGAAAAAAATAATCCCAAACACAGATGCACAAGGAGGAAAAACCTGGAAGTAGGCAGGTGGAGACTGAGGAGCGATGGCTGACAATAGACTGTATACGAGTCTGCAATGGGAAACAGCAGCAAGGGAACCAAAGCTGTTTAACACAGAGGCATTGCGTCACAACAAGGCATTCGTCTGCTCCTACAGAAGTCCAAGTCTAGGACATGCTTTCAGTTCTGAGCTTATTGTAGAGATTCAGACACACTTGAAAACAGGTCATGACAGCGCGGCAAAAGATACTTGGGGGCCAGATGGAATGACTCAGCTGGGTCTGTTTGGGATGCACAGGTGGATACTCCACCTTCCAGCCAAGAGGCAGGGGGCAGTGTAGCATGGAGCTGCAGGACGCTGTACTGGCGCATGGACGCTGGAATGAGAGCAAGTTTGTGGGAGTGCAGTTTGTGACACAGCGCTGGAGGGACAGGAACGGTCTTGGGGGTCCCTCCACGGGCAGAGAGATGCTAACTGTGTGTGCCTGTCACCTTGGTTACTTCATCTGCAAAACACTGTTTGTTCCCAGATTACTGTTCTCTCTCTGCTCTTCCTCTCTGATAAAGGGAGTGTTTTCACCATTTGCAGCCTGCATTCACCTGGTATCTGTACCCAGATCAGTTATGTTAGTAATAGATCTCCTCCTCAACCCAATACCTAAGGGTGAGAATTCTGCTTAGAAATTCAGCCCAAATTCACCCCTCATTCCTCAAATATAAACAACAGAAAGAGGGTAGAATGGAGCAGACCACACATTTTCACCAGAGCTGTCTCTGCCAGCAAATGCCACCAGCCTTAGACCACTCTGACAGCTATGAAGATTACTGCACTGTAACAGCAATAGCTCCTGCTGCTTAAGACCCCCATTAGAGGGACAAGGTCATAACGTGATGGCTGTACACATCCAACACCTTCCAGTGAGTGAGAACCACTGCCTGCTGTGTGCAAAAAAGCTTTTACCTTCTGAATCTATTTCTATGTGGAAAACAGCAAATTGGAGAGGGAAAGACTTTGGGTGTCACAGAAAGAAGACAGATGTGGACTTTGTTGGGCAGCCTTCCTAAAGGGACCCCAAATTCCCACCATCTTCTTTTATTTTCTGCTATTCTAAAATACCAGCATACTGCTGATGCACAGCTCCTGGGACTGAAGGAACATATCTGCATTGAAATGAAGGATTTCTGAAAAAAAAAAAATCACCCTGGGTCCCTTAAGTGTCTATTTAAAGATAGGATAGGAAAGGCAAATTCAGTACCTCCAGCATAAAGTCCAACACTGAGAACAGCAGAAATCAGTGACAAAGCCACAAAAGGAAAAGAAACTGCCAGGATATAGTTGGCAGCTCTGGTCATTCTATAAAACAAAGCCAAGCTGCTAGGTGATAAACATATCTTTAGTTTTCTTCATCTTATGCAACTGCTGCTCAGTGAATGTGTTTGATACACCTTATCAGGAACTAAGAGTCTATCTAGCTGGGGTTAAGAGGCAAAGGCAGAAATATCCATTTTGAGGACATGCAGAGATTTTCACTTTCCCCTGCGCTCTATGGTTGGTAAAATTTGGGATCTTTGAGCCTTCTCCTTGTTGTCTTCTGAACAAAAACCTCCTGGCTTTGCTCAGAACTCTCTCTTATGCTAGGGAAGGCTTTCTGAAACATTTCTGCAAAAACTCAAACAACCCTCCTAAAACCATTAAGGCATGAAACATGCATTTTTAATCCAAAATTGTGTGGTTGAACACACCTCACTTAGCTCCAGGTCAAATTATGAGAAAAAAATCATTAAGAAGTAAATTTATTGTGTGAGTACCTAGAAGCCAAGAAGATGTGTGGCACTGAGTCATAGCTTTTGCCCTATACCACAAGTGCTGAGAGACCTGTGCATGTGCTAAACACTTGTGTAAGGGGCAATACCAAGTTGTTACTCCAGCTAAGTTGTCAGTGAAGATAAATCATAGGAAATATATCAACACCTCTGCTGAGATTTCCTTCCTGTTGGATTGCTTTATCCTTATCACCATTAGAATCAGTGTTGTTTCACTGCACTGGCATCCCAAAAGAACAAAGGGCTCAATCTGCTCCTCACTGCATAAATATGCAGATAGAAAAGTGTTGATTCCTGCCCCGGAGAGCTTACAGTCTAGAAATAAGCTCCAGTTGGTTTTATTTCTGAGAAGGACAAACAAGGGGTTGCTTTGGGTCCAAGAATTAAATCTAGATCTTCCAGTATTCAGATTCTTGTTCAGCAATCCCAGATGTCAGTGACCAAGCACCAATGCACATTACCCCCATGGACATACCCACAGGCCTCAACAACACAGCCCCAGAGAGACCCTGAGCACATCAGAAGCTGGAAAAGAACATTTCCCAAACTCTTCTGCTGGAGAACCCACTTCCACTTATTCTCTTGAGATGGCAAGTTCAAGTAGGATCTGTTGGTGCAGGGAGTTTTGCCTTACCAAAGCCTGCTCAATAAGGAGGCAGAAGAGAATGGCATTGCCCACTTCTCTGAGGCTCTGGAACACATCGGTCTTCAGCTCTGCATACTCAATGATATCCTTCAGCTGATGGTGGAAAAACTCGAGGATACCTTAAAAGACAATGAGGGATAGTAAGAAAAGTGAGAGCAGAATCACTGTCTGATAACTTGGATGAAGAGACAAGCAGTGCCTGATATTTCCTTAACCACAAACTGCAAGCTGTAACTATGTGGATAGAGATGAAGACTGGCCTTGATGACAACCAGAACATCCTGCTCTCTGTAACCCTTGGGAAAAAGGATGTCATTCATATGAAGTTGTTGATTTCCTCATCAGAGGGGAAAAAGAGATTTAAGACTGTAATGGTGCTGGCTCATATATAGATATGTAAATATATAGGTATGACAGCCAGAGTTTCCCCATCCAGCTCAATAGTAGACTGTAGTCATGCTGCAAAAAATCTTTGCATCAATTAAGCAGAGCTTTTGAAAAATATCAGTGAGTTCACAACAACAAAAGCTTACAAAATCCTGAAAACATATCAGAACCTACCAGAAGACATTCCATTAGCAGCCATCTGTGTGTTCAAAGGGAAATTTCCAGCAGGAGAGTTCCTGGAAAAGTTTCCTATAGATGTTCCAGTGTCAACAGTAAAGCAGCTGGAAGTGTGTCTCAGCAAGCACAGCTGCATGCTGTGCTGGTGTGTCAGGTGACAAACCTTGTTTAATAGCTACTATATGCCTGGGTAAAGGCTGTACCCAACACGTGGGTGAGCTCTTGCTAAGCAACTGTCTGTAGCACTTACCTGGAGAACCATATTCATGCCTTGGCAAGCGACATATCTTGGGCATTACTTCGATCAGAGTCTTCACGTACTGCAGGATGGTGCCTTGTAGCTGTCAGAGACAAAAGGAGGTTAAACTGTAGTGATGGCTTCTCCTGGCATTGGTTTTGAAACAGCCTAGTCATGAATGGATCCACATATGACAGCACAGGATGAAGCATCAGCTGGAATCCAAGAACTTGCTTAATTTGGATTTGACTCAACTGTAAAATTCTGTTGAAGTATACAGAGTTAAGAGTGCTTTTACAGCTTCCTCCCAAACAATAAATCACAGCTGCAGGGATTTTTGACTTCAAAATACAGCTTGCCTTGTTTGCGTTGTTTGCAGATGAAATCCAAACAAGGCTCAGTCTTAGATCCATCTGGATTTGTGCTCCTAATTCAAAAAGCATTTCACATTTAGCAATAGAATTGCTAAAGAGTCGTTCCCCAGCACAGAAAATGCTGCTTGCACCTGAGGAATGATCACTGCACAAAGTTTAAAAATGAATTCAAGTGCATGTAGAACAAGTTCCTGCAGATCTGATGTTCTGAACTAATACAGATAGGAGCAAAGTGTATTTCTTAGTTAAAAGAGCTTGCTGCCATTTGGAGTTTTGCACCTGCATCCTATTTGCACGGTACACAGGATTAGGCACTAAACGCTATGTAGTCAAACAGGAGATTTTTGTCTTTGTGCTCCATGTTGTCTGAACTCACACACACCAGCTACAGCATGTTTAACTAAGTGACACAAATTCCATCCTCAGTATCTATTGTGCTTTACAGTAGGGAAACTGGATGTACACTTGAGATTTTCATTTTTACATTGCTTTGCTGGACAAGTTCAAAGTTACATCACTGTGGTCAAAACAGAATCTAAATACTTCAAATGAGTGAAAATCATCTTTCCAATAAGGTGGGGGCTTCAGGAGAAAAGCAGGGCATGAAAAAGTTGAGTTTTGCACACTCCCTCCTCCCTTCTTAATGCTCAGAATCGTTGGTGTCCTTAGGGAGCACACGGAATCATGACATTTCTCTTCTAAAAAGGAGAACTAGAAAGCAGATAGGGCTATTGGCAGCCTGGCTTCAGAACACCCAATAGAGATGGACAGGATGGCTTGAGTGAGGACTCACCTATAGCAGCAGTTTTCTTATAAAGACTCAGGAAATTGGTTTCCTCAGTGTTGCTGCCTACTCTCTACCTTCCTGCATCTTTCCAGGGGTGTCACAAGGCTATGAGACAGAGTGCTCTTGTGCTATTGCTGAGCATGAGCAAGTGCCTCTGAGGTCTCCCAGACTGCAGCATAGGCAGTGCTGAGGGACCACGAGTGCCACGTCCCACCCAATCACTTCCCAGTGGCTTTTTCCAAAGCAGCACGCCAACCACCCCCAGGTGTAGGTGGTTGCTCAGTTAACACTGAGATGGTGAAAACACTCCACCATCCCACAGGAACCAGTGGGATTCCTCAACAACAGTGAAAATCACATGGTTAACACAAGTGTTTTAGGACGGTTCAAAGGGACTTCAAAGTGCCCTGATGTGAACATCTGGAATCCAAAGCCCAGGCTGACTGCCCAGCCTGCATCTCTCAGGGCAAGGTTTCTCCCTTGCCAAAGTTTGGCTCAGAATTACCAGGCTCTTGACGATCTTCAGCAGCTCTTCCATGACCACTGCAATGCCTTGATAGCCAAGAAGCCTGCAGATTGTCTTGAAGTGAGGCGGCCCCACAAAATTGCGGTAGGAGCTATAGATGTGACTGTAGGCAATGTTGAGAGGCTGAGAAATTCAAAGCACAACAACAGTTAGACAGGACCTGCAAGCAATTCTCTTCTCACAGTGTGCTGGTTTGAGGCTAATTGGAATATTTTAATGGAGAAAATTATATTATAGGCTGAGAAAGGAAAACAATGGTGATGTCTGCTTCACTCATAGGCTTGCTGAGATGGATAAGACTAGAATACAAAACAGATTAGTCACTTGGGCTTGCAGACACTCCCGGGCTGTCTAGCTTCTTGCCTTCTCCTCTCTGCCAAGTAACCTCACTAACCACTTTCCTTCTAACTCCCCTGGCCAAGCCTCCAAACTCATCTCACATGTAAGCCATACCCTGGGGGTAAAGTATAGGTTGGGGAGAAGGTGGAAGGGTGGTTGGAAGCCGCTCCTGGGGTCTCTGATTTCTGGGAGGGGAGTTGTGTTTCTGTATTACCTTTAACTTGTATATTTCTGTAACTATTCCTGTCTTTTGTGTATTTCTCTGCTTGTACATTGTGCTGAGCTGTAAACAGAGCTTCAGTCCTTAACTTCCAGCTGGCTGAGTCTAGTCTGAGGGATTTTACAAAGTGTGTGGGGGGCAGGGAACTCCCAAACCATTACACACAGTATTATGTTCCATCACTTCAAATATTTTTTTAAGTAAAAGAAAGAGAAATAATATCCATGACAATTCCCATTTGTTTTACTTGTTGTGGCAGAGGAGACTGCTCTTCCTCCTATGTAGTCTGATGTATTCTAATCTCAACACAATCACCTCACAAGGTTTATTATCCTGCTATGTAGCAACACCACTTTAGTTTCCAAGGTAATTTAGCCTCCCATACATTCCCAGTAGAAGGTTTCAGTTCACTCACCCTCTGCCTCTTCACCCCCAAATTCTTCCCTACTGAAAGAAATAGCTTTATGTACAGCTCAGGGGGTTGGAACACCTCTGCTATAAGGACAGGCTGAGGGAGCTGGGGTTGTTCAGCCTGGAGAAGAGAAGGCTCTGGGGAGATGAAATAGCAGCCTTCTAGTACCTGAAGGGGGCTACAAGAAGGATGGGGAGAGACTGTTTCCCAGCAGACACTGCAAATCTCATGCTCCAGGGCTTCACTTCCCTGCCCTTAATCGAGCCAAGGTAGCAAAGAGACAAATGCACTGAAGAGCTGAGGGTGAAAGACTGAAGTGCTGAAGCAGCAGCAAAGAACAAAATATTGTTTCTCCTCTATCACTGCTGGTCCCAGCAACTGCAATACAGCCAGCTGAAGGCTTCAGTTGTCCTCCAGTTCTGACTCACTTCCTTGAGATTGACTTTAGCATTTGAGTTCCTAATGAGTTACAAAGTTAAGTCATTTTCTAAGAATTGGAAAATTATTGTCTTTTGCTCTCAGAAACAGAATCTCAGCAGACTGATGTACTGCTCACTCTCATAGGCTTGCCAGTTGCTTTAATCATTTAATTGATTGCCTCTCGTTTTGCTACATATCCATTGCTCTGGTTCAGCAGCTTATTGCCTACTATAACGCTCAGATACTCTGAAAAAGCAGAAAGAAGGGAGAGTTAGAAAGTCTACCACTTTCTGTGAAATGTAATTTTACCTCCTGGTCCTGGTAGACGGAAAAATCTTAAGACTATTACATGCAGAAAGATTACACCTTGGAGGCTCTGTAGTACACTCACAAGAAGCACAAACTTCCCTTCCCACCAAAACTAGACTAAGGGGCCATGAGTAAGTATGGGGCAGAGTTTAAAAATTATTTATGCAGACAGAAGCCTACCCTCAAAGCTCCTTGAATGCCAGCTCTTGTTAAGAAAATGGCATTACAACATCCTGCTTAGGCTTTTATTTGCATTGTTAGATAACCAGGTCTTTAAATATCTACTTGGTAGAGACTGATTCTGAGGCACTAGATAGACAAACCAACACATGTGAAAAACAGCAATAGTTTATGTTTTGGAAAACATGTCTGTTGAAGCAGCAGGTAACACCCAATCTGGAACATCTGTTAAATGGCTGACATGACCATCCTAAGGGGAAACCACAGCCCAGCCACACTCCCGTGGTGGTTTTGGTTGCTATGGCTTTTGCAATGTTTGTTCCAGCCCCAGGTGTCCTCAGAAAACACTGCTACAGGGGTGATCCAGGTAGCCCCAAGGTGGCTCCTTGCACCTTCCTTCCATGCCTCCCTATATGCTCCTTTACCCTGATACTTCTCCATGGTTTAGCATCCAGACTAGAGGGGGAACTAAATACCCCCAGTTCAGTGGGCTTGTCAATCCACACTCATTTCTGCAAGCTTCTTTGCTACTCCATGGCTAGGAAATAGGTCTTCTGTCTGTACATCTGCCACAGTCCCCTGAAATTTGCTACCAGCAGTGCTCAGTTGCAGAGCAACTGGTCAGATTTTCCTCATGACAGAGCTGACATTTTGCTGTATGGGCAGTGAGTGTCCAGTGCTGCCACGCAGCCACCCACCTCCCAGCACTTTCTTACCTCTCAGCACGATAATGAGGCTAGAGAGCAGCTTTCAAATGGGCTTTTCTCTCAAAGAAGGGGTCTCAGCAATAAGCCTGACTGGGAGAAGACCCATTTTAGGACATGCATTGGCTGCAGATGAAGCAGGATGATTCATTCCTGCCTGTCTGCAAGATGAGGTAGGTTCATCGAGCTCTCTGCAGAGCCACGCAGTGCATTAGCAGCAGGCTTGTGTCTAATAATACTGCTCTGCCAGCAATTAAAAATATAACTCCATTTAAGGGTGAGATACACAGCTCCAAGGAAAGACTGGAGGATGTAAAAAATGATACCAGTGGGTATTTTAAGACAAACAGTTGAAGGTGTAAGTTGGCTGCATACCTCAGTTTCTTCCCCCATGTGGGGCAGCCACATCCATCCCCTTGGAGAGTCAAAGGAAAGCCTCTGACCTTGCTGCTCTTGGAAGCAGCAGCTGCCAAAGACACTGCAGAGCTTTGGCCTATCTTTTGTTTGAGGCCAAATGGGCAGGTTTTGGGGCTGTCAGTCCAGGCAGGCTGCAATTTGCAGCACAGGGCAAAGTTTTTAGTGTCCCACACTGTGCATACATCTCAGAGTCAGCCTTCTGTACTTGGAAGGCCCCCACATAGCTTTGGGAGCTCGGGAGGTTACTATGGATGCTCTGGAGCAGATTCAACAGCAACTGAAGTAAAACAAAACTCAGCTCTGTCATTTCCATGTCTTTGAGCTTGTTGTTGGCCATCATCCAAATCTGTCTGAGCTCACCTGAGGGAAGGCAGGGAGAGTTTCATCTGGCAAAATAGATCAGAGAAACAGGTAACAGACAGATAATACTGCCTATGCCTGAACCCCCTTGGAAAAATGAAGTGCTAATAAAAGAGGAGTATACTCGAAGACAAAGAAGGACTTGCACACAGCCCAAGACTAGTCCAGGCTCTTAGCCAACCTAACTATAGCCAACAGCCAAGATGGTGCCTTACAAAGTGAAAAACAATTCTGACCAGAATGGTTAGAAGAGGATCTCCTAAGTCAAACAGCCTGAATACGGCCCGGTTCCTTTCCCTGCCAGAAGCAACCTTCGTTGTCCCTCTAGAGCTGTTCCCATGTCCAGCTGGATCAGCTGGTTACTAAGACTTTCATGCAAAACAACCCAACAGATTGCCTAGCTGAGGTGGGCAGGACACAATAGAGTGCAGCAGGCATGTTTCTATACTGTATGGACACTGTGAATATAGTCTGTGTCTCACTACACTACTGATTCGCAGGGATTGGATATGCTGCTGTTAGGTACAAGAAGCCAATGGCCACGGCAGGCCAAGTAGCACAGCCCATGCCACAGGGTGGAGGGGATCAGCAGCCCCCACTGCCAACACCTCCCACAGCAACCACAGCTCCTTAACACCTTCGTGGTGTTGCTGCAGACACAGCAGCAGCAAACAGAGCAGCTCCATCCCATTCACACGCCATAACTATTTTTACAAGCGCCAGCAGCATTCATGGTCTGTCAGGTTACACCTGCCTGCATGCTCATTAACAAAAAGAAAGGAAATTCAAGCAGGGAAAGGGGAGCAGGAATTTCTAGCAAGTGTAGTATGACCCCGGGTCCAGCAGTGCCAGGAAAAACACAAGCACTCATGAAAATACATAAATGAAGCATTTAGAGAGCTAAGAAGGGGTTAACAGAAAGTAACTAGTGGGTTGCTGGTAATTTTACAGCCTCTTTGTGGGAGTCTTGGCAACCTGCTGTGTTTTATAAGTGGCTGAATGACAGAAGGGGCTCAATTTCTGCTGGCCACTGGAGTGCACCTGCCATTTGCATCCTACAGTGAGGAGTGAGGGGTCCCAGGCAGGGCCATGGTCAGGTCCATATACAGATACAGTGAACGCTGGTGTTGGAGCAGGCCTAGAACTGGCATGGCTTTGGCATCTCCTCATCCTGGAAAATGAGAATTTCAAGCTCAGTCGCTAGCACAACTGCTACAATGTTGATTTTGGGAGTAATACCAACACCACTGAAAGCTTTGCTGTGGTTCCCTTTGAGCTAGTGGTATTGATTGTGGTGTGCAGAAAGGTCAGCAGGAGCCTTTGTTGGTCCAGTCCAGCTATTCTTTTATTCCTCCTTTTCCTCTCTTCCTGCTAACACATCTTATTTCTGAACAGCTGACACTGGCTTTGCCTCTTTCCCTCCTACCCTCTCACCAGACAGGGGACATCCCCAAGTCATCTATAAGGCTGTGAGATTCAAAGGAAATCTTAACCCTGTCTTAACCCTGTGGTAGTTGAAAACCCAGTTCCTATCCCTCAGCTTAGAAAGTATTAAAAACTAATGGTCATGGCAGCAGCATCAGGGATGAAAATCTCCTGGTAGCTGGTTTTGGCTTAAGCCTCTGAGTGCTGAAGCATCAATGTGTACCACAGGGGAGGATCACAGATCTCATACCATGTGCCAATGCATCTCTAACTTCAGACCCAGCTGGGGGGACAGTAGGTGGGGGGGAAGAAAACCTCAACCAACACAAACAAGGCAGCAAATAAAACTACCTGGCTTGTTTTTCCCTCCTTAGAGACATATACTTCTCCCAAGCAGCAGCAGCTCTGAGGGATAACATTCCCAAATCACTCAAAGATGCCTGCCCATCCTTTCTTGTTGGTTGCTATGGTGAGAGATGACGGAGCTCCCGATGGGTATAATACAAGGCAGTGTGCGAGGAAGGGATTTAGCAGAGGCAGGAGGGAAATAAGCAGAGGCAGGAGGCAGGACAGAAGAGGGGAAGGCACTGCCTGCCTGCAGCCACACTGCTCACCAGCACTGACAGGCCACCGTGGACCTGCCTGGGGAGGTAAGCGTCTGCCGGCGGCTCTGGGAGGGCTCAGCCATGGGAGCATGAGCTGCTCTGCTCCTCAGCTAAGCGTGGCTAAAGCGGGCATTAGGGTGAGCTGGTTCTTGACTGGATTAAAGGAAAGTTAAAAGGAGGATTAAAGGGAGGTCATGGATGCTCCCTCCCTGGAGGTGTTCAAGGCCAGATTGGATGAGGCCTTGAGTAACCTGTACTAGTGGGAGGTGTCCCTGCCCATGGCAGGGGGTTGGAACTAGATGATCCTTGAGGTCCCTTCCAACCTTACCGTTCTATGATTCTATGAAAGTTAGCTACGGTAAAAGAGACAGGAAGAAGGAGGAAAAGAAAGCGGTTCCATTGCATGCAGCTCTTGTGCAGAGCACTTGGGTGGTTGGGAGAGATCACTGCAGTGGGGCTCAGAGAGCACTTTGGGGATCTAAAGGAGTGAGGTACAGAAGTATTTGAGGCTGCCACTAAATGGTAATTTGTGAGCAGTTGGTGTCTTTTATCTGGAGAAGAGCTCTGTACTTTCTATACTTGTATTTCCCTAAAGGCATTGACTTTATAGTTCACCAATCTTCAGATTTCACATTTAAGATCCTGATACTATGATGCTACAGGAGCAGAAAGAGTTTATTAAGCAACAAGTAAGGTACAGAGAAAATGCAGCAACAACTTAAACCAGTGAATTCATCATTATGCAGCTTTTAACATAGCATTTAGGTTTAAAATCAAAATATCTCTTGGCAATTTCACAAGGCTAGCTTGAGCTAGTTTAATGATCTGTTATGTTAATCACATTTGCAGTATCCTTTCTACTACACGGGAAACAAAAAAAAGCTAACAAAGCTTCCTAGGCAACTAGACAAAAAGAAGTGATTTTTAAAAATCTAAGTAGAGCTTGAAGTCTGCCTAGTGTCCCAGCTGTCTCTTTTTGTTAAGAGGGAAGGTGATACAGTCATCTGGGCATCAGCAGGATTCATCTTCTGTAATTTTAGCCATCTAAACCTAGCATCTAAACCAAGATAGCCCTGAGTCCAGTCTCAAGGCCAGTAAAGCCTGTGGAAAATCTTCACTGATGCTGGCAGCCTCTGAGCCTGTGCACAAATTGGGAAACTCAGCCTCTTCCTGCATCTGGTTTCAGGGGCACGATGGACATCGAGGTACACAACATCACTCACACCAGTGCCACCATCTCCTGGGCCATGAACAACCCCTGTCCAGAGAACTACTATCACGTCATGTACCGCCCCAACTGGAACAGCGTCTTTGCTGGCTACCTACGCCAAAACTTCCACCGCGAGGAGCGAGTTCCTCATCCTCTCAGCTCCCTTGTCCTCCATCAACTCACACCATCCACCATCTACGTTCTCTGCATCACATGCAAGAATTCCTACCCTTCTAGCAACCACTGTACCACCTTTCACACTCTGGCCGAAACCCCCCTGGTTTTTGGTGGCTCTAAGCATGAACCAACCCCCTCCATGTGGATGGTGAGCAGCCTGTTGCTTCTCTGCTTCATTGCTCTCCTGGCCTATGGCTGCCTGCAGTTCTGGTCAGCACGGTGCCACCCGGCTGCCAGGCTGAAACATCCCAACAGCAGCCCTGAAGAAATGGGTGAAGGGAGCAGCTCACCAGAGGGGCCAACAAATGATGGACTGAAGGAGGAGCTTCTGGAAGTCCCCATGACCACTGTGCTAATGAGGAGCTCCAGTTTTATGAGGGAGAGTCCATATAGCTCCCCTCGCTGCTTTTTTTCCTATAAAACCAGTGATGATAAAAGAGCCATCTTGCCAGAGCATGGCCTTCAATGAGAGCAAAATAAAAGGACACCCTGCCTGGAGGTTTGGTTTGTGCTGCTCTTTCCCAGCTCTTGCCAACAGGACTGTCTGCACATTCATGGAGGCTGTTTGTCCCAGAACATGTGGCAGGGACGTTGGTTGCAGAGAGAAAGATTCTTGTCAAGTGGCAAAAATATTCTCATTTGCTGAAGTTTTGTAAAAAGAAACTAAGTCAAGTCCCTGGGAATGGCCAGGCTGGGTTGACTGCAGTGTCACTAGCTAATCTGCATCAGTGCTATAGCTTTACTCCAGAGTCATCGGTCAACAGGCACAAAAAATAAACTCCACTCAAGTAGTTTCACACTTGAGTGATTCTCATTAGCATCACATCCCAAGCCTTCTTATTGTCTGTATACATGGCCATCACAGCCTGACAAAAGAGTTTTTTCTCAGTAGTGAGTACTCTGTATTTGCACACATGAGTATGGTTGGAATTCCCATTCTGAACTACAAATGAGATTCCTGAAGTGGAATATTCCTTGGGAAGGAGTTCTGCTTTACTCTCCTCTTTGTGCATTTAGGTGGATTTGCCTTGGTGTCAGGGCCAACACCAAGCAGAGAGCGGTGTCAGCATTTCCTCACACAGGCATGTTATGGAGAAGAATATGGGAAAACAATAAAAAAGCACACTGAATTTGCTCCTTGCATGGCTTTTCAGTTTCAGACAGCAGGGTGACCCTGTACATTTGCACCTGCCATCTGTTAATGTCCTAGTTCTTGCATTTCTTCCTGAATAAACACTTCCAACATTCACCCCTTCTGGCTGTTGCTGCTCATTTACTGACCTTGGATCCATAGAGGTAATACGGCTGAACGTTGGCTGGCTTGTCCCTCTGGGGTTCCTGTGTAAAGGGGATTGCTGTCCTCACAAACCTGTGGCAGGCATGGGAGATGGGGAGGAAAGTGGCAGAGCCCAGTTAGTTGTGCTGAGTGCAGGTATGGCACAGACTGGGATGAACTGCAGTTCCAGTTACCACTTCATCACTCAAGCTACATGAACTGGAATGCAAACTCCTGTGACAGTCTACTGGCGCTGTAAATAATGTCAGTTTAACCTACCCAAATCAGGGTTTCTTCTCACAGGGGGCAGGCAAGAAACACATATATGAGTAGCTACCACAACTCTACTGCTCAGTAAACCAATCCTCTAAACCAAACTAGCTCAGTTGCTTGCAATCACTTCCAGCTTTGCTGCCTGAATTTGTTACCAATATTCTCAAGACCAAGGGGTAGCTGGTGAGCTTCACTTTATCTGTGACTTCTGCATTCAACAGGGAATTGAAAGTCTCACCCCAACGCATGTGAATTTTATGTGGCAGGTTTGACATTTTGGAAAGAAAAGCAGGTGTCCCCACCTTGCTTTTTCTCCTTACCTGTTGGTGGATCCATTGTAGCAATAGTTGGGAAGAAAGTCAAAGTTGAGCTCCCAGAAGACATGGAGGGTGATGCGCCCATAGGGTGCAGAGACATTGTGGTTGGCCTCCCGGAACATGGCATCAAAGCTGTCCAAAGTCATGTGCTTGCACAGCAACCTGTGTGTCAGGCGATTGATTTCCAAGAGCCACTCAAGCTCCTGCAGCACATAAAGCAGTAGCACATGCAACATATTACCAAGATGACAAGAGAAAACAGCTGATTTCATTGCCAGGGGAATGATTTTATACCCACACCTACACAGAATTTTCTAGGTGAGGACATAAATGCTAAAGGCATCAATTGAAATCAGTGGCCTAGGCCAGTATCTCTTCCACTGAAGGGGTACTGGGCCAGTATCTCCTAAACCTGCAGGAAGTAAAACTCATCTGTTCCCCACTGAGCAGCGCCTGACTTTTACACCAGAATCCTCCAAAGGTGGAAACTGTAATGTTACACTACTTGACTCTGGTGCTCCTGTAATGCATCAAATACAGCAAATCCTGTACACACACAGCGTCTCAGCCATCTCCATCTAACATGGAGAATTAAGTCAAGATTTACTTCTCCCAGGTTACAGAAGTCTCTTGCAAGAGCTCTGCAAAATCTAACTGCTGACTGTCACATTATGATTTATGCAGATACTTAATGGTCCAGTAATAATGCAATTAAAGCTGCATAAACAGAAATAGTAGAAACTCAGCAGCATAAAGCAGAATACATGGCTGGCTGAAACCTACTGCAGATGGGACTCGAGTAGAAGACAGTTGACTGTGCACTTGCAGCAATGTATTTTTCTATTAATCCTTGCAGTCAATAACAGTTCTTACCACTATGGATGTCAGGTCCTCGCTCTCAAAGCGGCTAATGGCCTGGTCTAACGATTTGTACATTGCTGCCGAGATGCGCTGGGTAATGAGCCTGTTCAGGTCGATTGACCTACCCAGCAACTGGGAAAAGAAGATATTTGCATGTTGGATATAGATGTGGAAAAGGTACTTTTAAAGTTTTTTAACAGACAAACTAAAACCAAGCATCCAAATCTTAAAGGTGGAAATGGTGACATCAACACCTTGGTTGAGCTTACCACTACACAAGAGGAAATGTGGAGTGTAACTCATTGTCCCCTGTGTCCTAAGTGTGGTGTGTCAGAAATTGATTCACCCTTTTTCATTCCAGCACTGGCCTCAACTGAGCCCAGAACTAGGATGCCAGCCACCCACAAAAGGGTAATAAATCAAGAGCTATGAGCAGTGCTTGCACTGTACCTGGACGTGCCTCTGCTTGAGCAGTGTTTCGTAGCGGTTAGAGGGGGGGTATGGAATAATCACTCCGTAATTCTTACATTCAGCCCGGAAGCGTTTGTCCAGTAAAACACTGAAAAAATGAAGCAGTGTCAGAAGGAAAGAGACATACATTATCAGCTTCTCTCTGTATTTTTTTCCAGAGCTGTTTTCATCCTCCTTTTTCAGAATCATAGAACTGTTGAGGCTGGAAGAGACCTTTAAAATCACAAGTCCAACCGCTTGCCTAGAGCTTGCAATCCCACTACTAAATCACTACCACTACACCACGTCATCTTGCTTTGAATGCCAAGAAATTTCCACACATTAATAACTCCAGTTACAGCACTGTATCACAGTGGGTGTTATCTGGGGACTGCTGTACTGTTGACCATCATTCGTGGCTTTTATAGATGAAATGTTCACCAAGATAAAAGATTGTGCTGAAAGCTATCAATAGTGCCAGGTTTTGAGGTGGTTGCACAGGTGTGGCCCCTCCTTGAAGATGTGCTGTGGGAACATTTGGCTGGTGATGATGATTGTTTTCCTTCTTTAAGGCCAAATGTGATTTAGAGACAAAACTCGCAGTTACACTGAAGACTTGGTACACTTTTGGGGGTGTGAGAGGAAGACTCTCATTAGAGTTAATCCATATTCTCTACATAGGTCCTTTTTGACATTTCCTTCTTACCAATCTCCCCACAATGGAGCAAGGGACTGCAGAAGTCCTACAGTCAGCTGGTCTGACGTGTGAGCTACCACACTGAGTACTCTTCTAGTTTTAACAAGTCCTGCTGCTTTACTAGAGTGAGGACAAGACTCGTGGAGATGGGAGGCTTCTACCCATCTGGTTGATGAATAAACAGAAATCAAGCAAGGATGTATCTTCAATAGCTCAGTTTGCCTTTCTGCTGCTCTCACAAATTGCGCTCAGACAGTTACTTAAGAAGCTAATTACTATTTCTTTCACTTTTCATCATGTCTCCTTGTCACCATTAATTCATTTTCCTGGTCTGCACTGGTCTGACATGGACAGCCACCTCTGTGGGATGGGGATGATCTATTTTTTTATGTCTGCTTGCAGTGGCTGCTCTCTGAGGTGAACCTTTTGGTTACCAGCAATTTGGATGCAGCAATATCATCAGTCATCATTGGCAATCAGGTTTCCTTACCTGCCAGCCATTGCCTTATAATAGGCAAAGATCTGATCTGCCAGCTTGTACACAAATTGATCAAAACACAAGTTCACCTGGGGGAGAAAAACAAGACCTCATGAGGGTGTCACCAGCACAGAGCAGCTCCTTCCTACACATGCAAGATCAATATAGGTCCTCACAGAGCTCTAATTTAATGCACACACATATGTCACACCATCTAAAACCCACGCTGCAGTTCTCACATGCTAAAGGTAAGCAGAAGAATTGCAGTTACATTTCTCACATAGTTTCTGCATGTTGTTACAGGTCCTGGTCCCATCCCCAGGCATCCTTTTCTCTCAGGGATCTTCAGTTTCTCATTTTATTCTGGTATCTCATAACCCTCTTCCCACCAGACAAGACTCTTCCATGCCTCCAGTGTCTGAGAGCACCTGGCTTCCACAGTTCCACAGCTAAGCTAAGATGAAGCCCTCAACCAGCAGAGTCTGTAAGCTCTCTGGAAATTCTGATCTTCTGAAAACTTCTCAGTCTGTTGAGGTATTTTTTTCATGAAATGCCTATAATGAATTCACTGAACTGAGCTGGCAAACAGGGTAATGTGACCCCAGTGAAGTACTTCCATATAATACAGAGAAAAAGAACTTACTTCAGCTTCAATTTCATCATACAGGAACTGCTTTTTGAACTTGGTCAAGGCATAGTATGCGCTGTCATTATAGAGGTCCAAGGGGTACAGTACGTATCTGAGGGTTAGAAGACAGATCATCTCTTAAATGAACTTTGGAACATATCAGCATAAAATGCTCTCATTGTATGTGCCCTGCTTGGTGTAAAAAAATGGCTTTTCTCTGACTTCATTCCTATTAATTCCACTGCCTCTAGCCCCTCACATACTCCCTTTCACGCCTCCTGTCCTGCTATTAGCAGCTAGGACAGGTCTGAATTTGAGCAAACTGTGACTTGTTCAACCAACACCTGCTCCTTCTGTGCCCTTAAAAAAGCTTTTATCCAGCCCTCACTCCACAGAGTGTTCTGACAATGCCTGCAAAATGGAAAACAAAGTTTTCCTAATGAGGAAGATATTATGAACATAACTACACTTGCATAACAGCAATTTCTTTCAGCATTTATTATGTGTATATATATATATATATATATATATATATATATATATATAAAATGAGTTTAGGTGCTTTAGCCAGGGCCCACATCCCTTTAGTTGCACATGCTGGCTTCTGCATGCACATGACAGTACCTCAAGGTTGCACCCACATCAGAGCACAACAGTTAACAACTGCTGGTTTATGACACACAAACAAGTGCCAGTGACAGGAAGCTACCCATGAGTGTCTGCTAATGAGGTATTCATGCAGGACACAGTCATGTGACAGCAAGTCAAGAAACATCACTTTTCCCTCCCATGTCAAAATGACTGTTCACCCCAGCCTGTCCTTCTCCAAAACAAGATCCCAAACCACCGGGCATGCACAGTCCCCACACAGCTCATCAGCTCTTACTCCATCATGGAGGGTTCTTTGGTTTCCAGGATATGGTCTGTGAGGATCCAGGGCATGGACATTTCGATGGGGAACTGAATGCGCCGGCCCATGGTCAGCTCCAGAAAGAATTCCCGGAACCAGAGCTGGGAGAGGTCACAGCACTGCTGCAGTGCTTCTGAAACACAGAGCAGATCCCCCCAGCAGGAGGGCACCTGATGTTACCCCACAGGAACAGCAGCGAGAGGAGTGCATAGGAGGCAGCTGCTGCAGCCTCATAGTGAACTGGTTTTGAGTAGAGAACATTTTTCTAGCACATCTCTTTTTAAGCCCATATCATGCCCATGATATGGGGCTGTTTAGCTTGGAGAGCAGGAGACTAAGGGGTGACCTCATTCATGTTTATAAATATGTAAGGGGTGAGGGCCAGGAGGATGGAGCCAGCCTCTTGTCAGTGATGCCCAGTGACAGGTCAAGGGGCAATGGGTGGAAGTTAAGGCATAGGAGGTTCCATGTGAACCCAAGGAAGAATTTTTTCACTGTGAGGGTGGCAGAGCACTGGAACAGACTTCCCAGGGAGGTTGTGGAGTCTCCCTCTTTGGACATATTCAAGAACTGTCTGGATGCGTTCCAGTGTGATCTGCTCTAGGTGATGCTGCTCTGGCAGGTAGGCTGGATCTTTTGAGGTCCCTTCCAGCCCCTGACATTCTATGATTCTATGAGTGTATGTCTGAGCACTTTGTAACGGAAGAAGAAAGAAGGGATCATTCCTTTTGCTCTAGAGCTCTAGGGATAACCCTTCAACACTTCAGAGTTACTTTGGAATATTTCTTCTGTGTCTAGTGGCTCAGAATTTTGTCTTGTAGAGGAAAAAGATTTGAGTCCTACAAAGTAAACTACCACATGTGGCTACTTGCTATTGCTGACTCATTCCTGTTCACATAAAGGTTACTAGAAATGTGCCAGAATCAGGTAGAAGTAGGGTATCTGGGGAAAATCAGGGAAAATCTTCTGCATTGGTCAGTGAGGAGAAAAACTGATCTACCTTTGCCTTTCTGTGCATGCAAGAGTTGGATTTAAGCCTCCCCCTGCCATAGCCTCACCACTGATGTTGAGAAGGTGGGTGAAGAAGAAGGACTGCTTGTGGAACTCCTCAATGGCCAAGACTATTGGCCCATCCAAGCTGCTCCGCAGGGTCTTCTTTGAGCCACTCTTGTCTGCTATGAGGGACTCCAGCATGGTCCGCACCATGTAAAGCTTTGGAAGGAAGTTGACCTGCAGTTACTACTCTCCAGTGAGACACACGACATACAGCCCTCATGCTCTGCAACAAAAAATAGCTTCTCCCAGGTGGCTGCTGCTCTCTGTTTTGTTGAGCTAGAAATAATTACAGGCTTTGGAAGCCATACAACAGATCAGGCAGCAAAGTAACATTTAACACACAGCAGTGTGAGGACTTTGTGGAACGGAGCATGGAAACAGCTAATTCACCACTACATGGCTCTAAGACCCTTAATTCCCTACACAAGACACGAACATTTACATACCTGCGTACTTGATGGTCCTACTGCTCGTCGTGGGACTTTAATGTCAAATCCACCTTTAGGATCCTTCTCACCTCTCAGGCAAGGATCATTTGGAGGCTCTCGCCCTCCCTCCCAGTCACAGATTGTCTTCCGAATTGCCTGAAGGACACTGGAGTGGGTGGGAAAGTAGTGCTTAAGCTTGATTCTACTTTTAGATGAAAATATTCACTGCTGTGCACATATGGGAAGAGAAGTGTCTGAGGTGGGGACATACAGTGTCATCACCAGAGTAGTCATGCTCATAAACTACCCTGGAAAGAGGTACCGGTCAGGGTTTGTTGGCTTGTCATACACCCCCAAGGGCCATGTGCTTCGTAGTACAAATGTGTTAAATAAATACATGGGCTTTGCATTACATCCAAGCAGGACAGACTGACCTGATGAGAACGTTCTTCTTCTTCCTGACTGCCTGTCTGAGTGGCTCTCGCAGGGTCACCTGGGCAAAGTCCTGCAGGGCTGCGTAAATAGTGTTGCGGATGGCTTGGTTAAAGACACTCTCCATCCGGCCCATCAGCACTTGCAGACCTTTGATCATGGCAATTACCTGAAGCAAAAAAGAAAACCTGATCTACTTGCTGTTCTTCCAGTCTATGAAAGGTCTGTAGATCCAACATTAAGAGAATTTGGGACTAAATTAATTCTAGGTCTTATAGTTAGGTGGTTGATTTTTTTTTGATGCTAGGTGCTTTGCAGATCACGAGATGAAGAGAGCATTTACACTTGTTTCTTGCAAATGGCCTCTGTCCCTTGGCAGGCTCTGTTTCCCCTCCTGATCTCTTGCTAGCTTTAATAACACACAATCCTCGGAATCTGCATGTGCTCCACAGGTGGGTGCATCTGCATGGCTTGCACAGACCTCCATCCATACCATGGCACAGCCTTCCTTGTGCAAGAGCACAGTGACAGTTCCCAGGAGGGAGTGAGCCACAAAATTAAGGCAATTTTCAAACCACCTCAGTGTAAAAGATGAAGGTGTGAAGACCTCCCACAACCTGGCTTGGAGGACTATTCCCACTGTCCACAGGCAGTCAGACCAAGAGCTGATGGGTCTTGGGGACTGTCTGAGGGTCCCTTGTGTTTGCACAACCCCTGAATATAGCTATTGATCTTGCTCCAGATCACACTACTCTGCAAGCCCATACCCTTTTGTTTACTTCAGGGGCCCTGAATGCCCTTCTCAGGATTAATACCACAATATTAAGAGGACATATGAGATCCACCTCTGTCCTTCTCCAGCACACAAGCACAGCCTAAAAGCAGGATCAGGAAATTATAGGAGAATTGCATTGGTTCAGTGTTTCTATGCCAGCAGGAGCTCCTAAGAACTTAAATTTGTCCTTAGTTGTGGTTAAACTAAGAGTCATAGGGATCTGGGAACCCTTACCGTGGACCACAGGGATGAGGGAAGTGGTTGAGATGCCCTTCCCTCCTCCTCCCCTGGCCTGAGGAACATAAGCAAGAAACCAGCCCTGGCTTATGCTTGTGCAGTTGGCACCTACCTCCACAAAGGCAAACTTCTCTTCGCTGGTGTAGTTGTACCGGGTGGCTCTCTCATACTCTTCTGCTGTTCCTGGACAATCCTTGTTACAGAATTTATCTGTGGGGTGAACCAGCTTCCAAGAGTACTAGAAGATGAAAGGAGACACTGTCAACATGGCAATCCAGACTGCAAAGACTGAAGAGGGCCCTATGTCAGCAAAACAATCCCTAGACATTACTACAGTTGTTTGGAACTCCTTTAGGAGCAGAATTTGTTTTTATTCCTGGCCTTACTGTCACTGCATCAAATATTATGTCTGTTTGGGAGATTGGCAGTCATACTGGGCTTCTGACATCCAGGGACTTGTGACATCTGGAAATTTTACAAATTAGAAACTTCCATCAATCACCTCAATTACAGGTTTAGTTGCTCAAGACCCCGACTCACCCCAAACAGCTTTCAGTACTTAACCAAAGTGTTCTGGCTAGGAGAACAGTCACTCTGGCCCCCTCTAGCATCGGTGGGGACACTTCAGCACCTCAAAAGGGTGGTTTAGGTCCAGGATGAAGCTCTCTTTCTCCATTTAGTACAGAGGATGTTCAGGGTTGTTAGCTGCCTGATCTTACCACTTCCATGACGTGGGCACTCCACTTGGACAGCAGCTGCAGTCCCCGCAAGGCGAGATCAAAGAGCTCTCTGTACTCTTCATCTGATTTCTGGCTGTCCAGTCCTGAGCCAGTGACCACCTGGAGAACATTGAATCACATCAAGCCTAGATTTGGCAACTTGCTGCAGAGGCTTTACTAAGCCAAACAACAGCTATAGAGTGCTCTCTCTCAAATCCCAACTGAAATGAATTCCATGCTAAAACTTTAGCTAATCAAGCTGAAGTTGAGCACTGCACATATTATCTCTTGGGGAAAGGGGTTTAGCTTGGTAAGGCCTTTCTCACCCAGTGTAGCTGTTCTGGGCATCACAGTATCACAGTATCACATTATCACAGTATCGCAAGGGTTGGAAGAGACCTCAGAGATCATCAAGTCCAACCCATCACCACAGCCCTCAAGATTAGACCATGGCACTAAGTGCCATGTCCAAACGTGCCTTGAACGCCTCCAGGGACGGTGACTCCACCACCTCCCTGGGCAGCCCATTCCAGTGACAAATTACTCTCTCAGTGAAGAACTTCCTCCTCACCTCCAGCCTAAACTTGCCCTGGCGTAGCCTGAGACTGTGTCCTCTTGTTCTGTCACTGGTTGCCTGAGAGAAGAAGGTAACCTCCTCCTGGCCACAACCACCCTTCAGGTAGTTGTAGACAGCAATAAGGTCCCCCCTGAGCCTCCTCCTCTCCAGGCTAAACAGTCCCAGTTCCCTCAGCCTCTCCTCATAGGGCTTGTACTCGAGGCCTCTCACCAGCCTCGTTGCCCTTCTCTGGACACGTTCAAGTACCTCAATGTCCTTCCTAAATTGAGGGGCCCAGAACTGGCTCCCCCTGCTCCCCCCCGCCAAAAGCATTCACTCAGACTAAACTCAGCCAGCTGGAAGTTAAAGAATGAAGCTTTATACTCACAGTTTAGCACAATTTACATATACACACACACACATATATATACATATATATATATACATATACAATGTATTACAAGTATTTACAACTGTATACAGTAATATACAAGTTAAAAATAATACAGATATACAAGACCACTCCCAGCAGTCAGAGTGCCTATGAGGGATTCCCAACCACCCTTCCACCTTCTTTCCACCCTCTTTCTTATCTCATAATATCTCTTACATGCAAGGTGACCTGGAAAGGTCAGCAAAGGGTGTTAGAAGCAGAGTGATTAGTTGGGAGATGTGCGGGGTGAGGCAGAAGAGTTAATATGGCAAAAGCTNTACATATACACACACACACATATATATACATATATATATATACATATACAATGTATTACAAGTATTTACAACTGTATACAGTAATATACAAGTTAAAAATAATACAGAAATACAAGACCACTCCCAGCAGTCAGAGTGCCTATGAGGGATTCCCAACCACCCTTCCACCTTCTTTCCACCCTCTTTCTTATCTCATAATATCTCTTACATGCAAGGTGACCTGGAAAGGTCAGCAAAGGGTGTTAGAAGCAGAGTGATTAGTTGGGAGATGTGCGGGGTGAGGCAGAAGAGTTAATATGGCAAAAGCTAGGCAGAGACTGTCTTATCTGTGTTTGTGTCCTTGCTTTTATATGTCCCAGCAGAATGAATGAATAATTTAGACACCACTGTATTTTTCTTTTCACAGCCAATAATCTAATTTCTCTCATTAAAATATTCTAATTAGCCTCAAACCAGCACAACCTAGGCAGACAATTTATTTCCTCCAGAAAGATGACACTGACATGTCACCTCGGAGAAAACAACTCACTGGTTTCATTCCGCTTTCCCACTCCTTTTTGATAGCTAGTACTACTGAAATGCTTGAGAATTCTCTACTGATTTGAAGTTCAAATGAGTAAAAGCCTCAGATCTCCCGAAAGCCAAAAAGCAAAGGGCTCAGAATGCTAACGATTTGTTACACTAACACTGCTGAATGAGGCTCACACATCTGCAAAACCCAGTCACAATGACATCGGAGAGGGCACTTACATTCAGTAGTGATAAGAACAGAGATGCCCTGCGAACTTCCCTCAAAGACCAGAAAAGACCTATTTGCAAGTCATGAGTGTTCTGCCACCTGGTTAATCAACATTTAGTTGCAATTTTTTTCCCTGCTACTTATTTTAACAAAGGTGTGCTGAAAGAGAAGCTACTGCAGTGCCTCTTCTGGAGCAATGATTTTGCACCTGCAGGGGCCTTTCATAAATTCATTAGACACTGCTGGATTCAGAAGTGCTTTCTTTCACCTCTGTCGTTCTTCCCTCCTCACTGTACATCCTTGGCAGACTATACATCTGCTACACTTGCCCTCTCCCAGCCTTGTCCATCCAACAATCCTGATTACGGTGACTACCCTCTGAGCTTACCTCACTGTTGCTGTAGCGAGCGAGCTCTGAGATGAAGCGGATGTGATCGTCTCGAATCTGGACCATCTGCTCACAGATGTTGTACTGGGGACTTATGCTGCTCTGAGTGCATGTCCACCTGGGCAAAAAAGCAAAGGTTTCAAAGACAGGACACTCAGACAGCCTCAGGGACAGAGTCTTGCTCTCAGCTGCTCTCTTGCCTTCAGTGTGCTCAAGACATACCAACTTGAGGACAAACAACCACTGAGACAGATTGCCATTTGATGTCCCCTGGTGTATGAAGTCTTCAGGTCTCACACAGCATGATGGGGACATTTGCTTCACCTTTCAACCTGAACAGCTCTACCACATCCACTTTGAAGTCTGCTCTCCATGTTGGGTTCACCTATCTTAATGGGCAGAGATGGCTATTTCCCAGGCTAGTATTGAACAAGCTTTCAGGGAAGGATGAACTCCAAAAACTCCTTATCTCTTGCATCCTTTCTGCTAATCCCCGATGACAAACATCTCCTTAGAGATTACCCCTCTAGGTCTGAAATGGCTGGCTCATGGAAAGAATCTGCAAGGAGCCAGGGAGGGGATATCCCTCCCACTCCATTTTTGGTTCTGGCTCACACTACCAGCTTAATGAACAAACAACGAGCAGAATATGATTAAATGAACTAGATTTTGTTTACACTGAGCCACATGCACCATGTAACAATGTAATGGTATCCTAAAAGAAGGCAGTGCTCCCCTTCCAAAGGCACAGCCATGTGAAGAAATAATGCAGATCAGGTCTGTTTAGCTTGAAGTCTCCTTTCTCTTCATTCTGTATCAGCTACAGAGAAACAAAACGGCTCCATCAAAATGCTCTGTGCAAGCAAATGTCTGTCAGTGAGACTCTCACATCTTACTGTGATCACAATATGAATGTTAGAACCTCCTCAACAGCTGTCCATCTTAAGACAGATTGTCTCCTTGAGGATGTCCCTGTTTACTGCAGAGGGGGTTGGGCTAGATAACTTTTGGAGGTCTCTTCCAACCCAGACCATTCTGCGATTCTGTGATCTTCTCCAATCCAGACTGGCTGTACAAAGGGCAGGTGAGAAACCTGCCTGATATGGACACAGACATGAAGACATATTACTGCAGTTAACTCAAGCACCTGCTGCCAGTATTTCATAGAATCATAGAATGGTAAGGTTGGAAGTGACCTCAAAGCTCATCTACTTCCAACCCCCTGCCATAGGCAGGGACACCTCCCACTAGTACAGGTCACTCAAGGCCTTGTCCAACCTGGCCTTGAACATCTCCAGGGAGGGAGCACCCACAACCTCCCTGGCCAACTTGTTCCAGTGCCTCACCACCCTCACTGGAAAGAACTTCCTCCTAACATCCAGTTTATATCTCCCTTCTTCCAGTTCAAACCTATTGCCCCTTGTCCTGTCATTGCAAGGCCTTGTAAATAATCCCTCCCCAGCCTTCCTGTAGGGCCCCTTCAGATACTGGAAGGCTACTCTAAGGTCCCCTCGAAGCCTTCTCTTCTCCAGGCTGCAGAGCCCCAAATCTTGTAGCCTTTCCTCGTAAGAGAGCTGCTCCAGCCCTCTGACCATTTTCGTGGCCTCCTCTGGACCCGCTCAAACACTTCCATGTCCTTCCTGTGCTGGGAGCTCCAGAACTGCACACAAGACTCCACATGGGGTCTGAGGAGAGCAGAGTAAAGGGGCAGGATCCCCTCCCTTGCCCTGCTGGCCACGCTGCTCTTGATGCAGCCCAGGACTCGGCTGGTTGTCTGGGCTGCACGTGCACACTGCAGGCTCATGTTGAGCTTTTCATCAACCCAGACCCCCATGTCCTTTTCCTCAGGGCTGTGGTGCTGGAAGGTGCTGGAAGTGCTAGACCATATCATCCCTTCTGAAGTCCATCCTCCCACGGTCCCATCACTCAACTCTTACCCGTTCCAATGTCCTGTGCTCCCCACCGGACAATCGGCAGGTTAGCAGGAACGGGCAGGGCTGCACCAGCCCTGCCTGCCACACACAGCCTAGTCCACAGTGCGGAAACAAAGCGCCATGCAGGAAAAAACACCAATGAACTCCACTTTCACGGAGACAGGGAGGGAGAGAAAGTGACAAAAACAGCATTAGTAAGAAATGGGGTTACATGGAAACACCTTGGCAGTTAGTGCTGGGAGCCTCATGCAATTTGCTGGGAAAGCAAGTGAGTGAGGAAGGAACGCTGGTTAGTAGGGCACGGCACGGCACACAGACCTGGTGAGACAGATTTCAAGACAGACATTAAAGTTGTGCACAGGTAAACAGCCTGGGAGCTACCTCGGTTTTGAGGTGAGAAAATGAATGCAGCTGACACATGTTTCGTTGAAATGTGCTTTCTGAAGGATTTAGGATAAAAATATGTAAGTGTTTAGACTAAGTTTACAGGTAGTGTATTTTCCCCCACCTTCCCAATTTTAAGTGAAAACCTTTTGCTGAGGAAGTTTTGCCACATTGTTCTCAAATTTCTCGTGGACAATCAATCTGCACTTTTCAACCAGCCTTTGGGAGAGCAGGGGAGGGTTGTTCTTGGGTGAGTGACATGGTGAGCAGAAAAGCTGGACTCTGAGAGTTGGAAGGGGATGAACAAACAGAAGCAGAGATGCAAGACTGCAGGGTAGTTCCTGCCCTAGTGAAGAGCCAGCTTGGCCAGGCTGCTTCTTGCAGACGCTGGAGGAATCTGACTTCCACACGACATGGTCCCACAGATGAAACGCCACTCACTGGTGAAAGCTGGGCTGCCATCAGCCATTACAGCCAGACATGGCTCACATGGGCTTTGCTTACATGTGGCTGCAAACACCATTCCAAGGATATCCAAACCTAACACCAATTCTTCTAGCAGCAACTGAGCACGATGCAAAGCTACAAAGACGAGTGGAGCCTCACACGTCTGCTATGATCTGAAACAACACCTGCAGATTCATCTGGTGGCAGCAGCAAACTGCCTGTGAACCCAGGCTGGGAAGAAGTGCTTTACACTTCCACACCACTCCTGAGCTTTCCCATAAACACTTCATTTCTGCCCTTCTCCCACAGAATTCATTCATCTCCAATGCATCTGAGTCCCTAGTTCAACCTTCATTCCTGCTGCCTTTCCTTATGAACCCTGTCTGAGCTACAGGAGATACCCTTGCCCTGGCTACCGCAAAAAGGTTCACTGCTGTGTTCATGCTCTGGAGGATTTTGTCCCTGAGATGAAAAATGTGGATTAAAATCTCTCCAGAGCAGGGACACACTGCTCACACACACACACACACACACCCCAGGCTCACACACCTCACAAGCACTCAGTGACTGCCCCAAACCATGCACCAGCCTCCTGCCCTTCCACCTGTCTAGATGCCAGCCACTGAGCACCCTCCCAGCTCCTGCCAGTGGGTGCTGAGATACAGACGTGCCCTCTCCCCTGCCTGCACCCAGGGGTATGGTTACACATAGTTTCAGAGCTGGCTGCACACACACAAACACGCCCACCAAGGGGCTGGTGAGGACATCTTCCCATGCAGGGACAGGGAGGGACACACAAGCACACAGAGCTGGCACGCCAGGACTCACACCTCACAGGGACACACATGGGTACCCATGCACAGACCTCACACACGCTGAGGAGCTGCAACTCCCACAGCTTTTGGGACACACACAGAAGCCAAGAGACATTATGGCAGGCACTCACTTGGATTTGTTCTCCTCATAGTGAGCACTGGTCTTAATGTATCTGGCCAGTTCTATCTGCATATCGCCGAATAAAGGAACCACCTGCAGCTGCTGGAAAAGAAAACAAAAGATGGTTGAAACATGGTGGAGAGAGAGCCTGTGGCCCCAGTGCAACATAAGGGACTATGAAACTGCATCCTGCATCTCTGAGGTGATAGAAAGCACCAGGCTGTTTAAAGCAAGATGCAAATCTGGACCCAGGGTCATTTCACACCTAGGAACTAATCGAAAACCATCACAAGGTTTCCTCTGTGTGAGGAAAATCAGTCCCTTGCAAGTGCTCTGGAGCCCTAGCCTCACCAACACCAGGCTAACACAGTTTAGTGCTCTAACTAGTCAGAGGAAAGGTTCTTTTCACAACAGAGAGAGAAGCATGTTCCTGAGCAGGGCTTATTGCCTCTCACCATAATCCTCCAAGGAGACAGAGGGATAAAAGCCAGCACACTGCTATTGTGGCAGCAAGGTGCTGCAGCTCCCTTTGGAGGGGAGCTGTAGGCTGCTTTGCTGCCTGGACTCCCAGGCATGTGGCATCTTTCCCCACGGCCTCAGACTATACTTTGGCACTTTGGCTGTACAAGGCGCTTTAAAACTTCTCTACAAAGACACAGGCAATAATGTATCATGGTTTTGCTCACCCTCTGCATCACAGGAGTATTTGGATGAGAAATAAATTCACAGTGCACCAGAAGCGCCACTAATCATTCAGCTGCAACCAAAGTTCAACCAAAAGCTACTGACATTGCTTCAATAAAAGATGAAGCTTCAGCTTCACCCATCTATAAAAGCCTTGCCCTGTAATGTAGGGGAGATTGTGGCAAATTCTGTGCCCTGTTATCACAGGCTTCTCTTCCCAGGCTGACTCTTGTGGAGGATGTGTATTGCTGTCATCAGGGACTCCCGGTGGCACTTTCATAAAAGGTTTAAATGAAGGGGTAGTTCATTTTCACTACTCAAATTCCTGGGCAATCCACTAGAAATTTAATCAGAAGGCAGTAAGCAGATGTAGTAAGAGGAGCAGTTGGCCTTTTCTTATTGAGATCTGATAGGCTGGAGTGGTACTTAACTGATTAGGTGAGACCACAGCATACGTTGGAGAAGAGAAGACGGAAAAAAAGCTGGAAAGCAGAAAGTTATTCCATGCAGTGAAACATATTTTATCTGATTCTCTGATGGCCCACACCACTTTGCAATGAACAGCAAATCTGTTTGAATGCACCAAGATATGCACACTCTGGTTGCACTGAGAGATTGATTTCAACTGAGACTCAGCTGAACTAGCAAAACTACGTCAGGGAAAACTCAGAAGATGCCAAGGGATGCCATGGTAAATCACCTTTGCAGGGCTGCATGCCTTACCAGTTTCCCTAGTGGCATCCATGAGGATGCCCTGTCCATGCTGTTATGGTGTCTGCCTGTAGTCCCCTGTGCAAGCATTTCAGCCCTGTTCCTGATTCAGGACTGTTCCCAGGAGATGATGCAAATTGGGGTAAATAACTCCTCACTCCCTCAGGGTGAGATGCAGCAGCTGGTACACCAATATTTCAGCTACCTGGGCTCACCTGTTCCCTCCCATTGCACAGTCCCAGCCCATCATCTATAAACTGCAAGTCAGGAGTAAGCAGGGAGGCATCCTCTGCTGCCATAACTGGCCTCTTCCTTCTGGCTCCTCAGCAGCTCTCTGGGTAAAGCTACAGGAAGAATCCACTTTGTTGAAAGACTAATGGGGAAGAAGTGTTCTATGCCCCCTTCAAAATCACTTTCTCATTTTCCCTGATGTGAAGCAAACATCAGTAACGAAGCCTAATTTTTTTCACCTCAGGAGAAAGATTAATACAGTGGAAGCAGGACTCTGGAAGGACTGCTTAAGCTCAGTAGGTCTAAAAGAAAACTAATTGCTCCATCTGGGAAGTTATTCTGCTGTCCTCCTGATATTCTCTTATTTTTTGCTGCCAATATATTTGTTCCTTGCCAGATCACACCATACCTCCTAGAGCTGACCTGCTCCACACCTTAAAATGCTTCCTAAGCCCAGCCTGTGTGCAGAAGCAATGGAGAGGTGTCACTTCCCACTGTGAATGTGCTGCGTGGAGTCTCAGCCCCCCTCTCCATCTGCCGCTGGTGGCAGGTGGCTTGCACACATCAGACTTTGGTGAGGAGCAACAGGGTTATTAGTGGATATCTCATGCTGAGTGGCTCCAGGGCAAAACAGCCTGGCCTCCAGCTGTGCACCAGCCCATGGGTGGACTCAGCTGCACATATGCATAGGCAGAAGAAGGCTGCACAGCTGCTTCCCACTCTGTCACTGGGTGCATCCACTTCTCATGGGCCTTTCCCCAAAGCCCAGGTGACAAATAAGACAAAAATGGTTCATCAAACCAATAGGTGAGCCCTTTAAGAATGTAGCTGAGCACCTCGGGCCTTGGCTGACTCACCAAGGAACTTCTTCTGTCCTACCAGAGCACAATTTACATCTGAAATAAGACTGCTGGATCACACATTGGCTGGCCAGCTGCATCCTCAGCAGCTTGATAAGGGAAAGGGGAGCGCAACCATCACCCACACAGATCTCAGCAGACCAGCCAGGTTTGCCGGTGGCCTGAAAACACTGCTCCTCAGGAGACTGCAAAGCTGTCTCAGAAATGTGCAGAGACAGAAGTGATGCCAGGCTGGCACACCCTTCATCCACAATACAGATAACTCACATGCCATTCCCATCATTGCCACTTGGCAGGATACAGGCAGAGCCACACTGGCAGCTGGCTGCTCAGCACGGGTGTGCAGGGTCCTCAGCTCCCAGCAGCTCCAGTGCCACAGGAGCAGAGCTAGCCCCAGCCACTGCTTACTCACCCACAGCTCTGCTGGCACCAAGGGCTGGCATCGCTTGTCTCACTCATGCTGCAGCTCTGTGCCCATGCATGTTCACAGCAATCCCATTCCTTGTCCTTTGGCTGAGATAATTTCTCTACCCTTCAGTGTTTTTTTTGGTTTTTTGGTTTTGTTGTTTTGGTTTTTTTTGGTTTTTTTTTTGACCTGAAGATGATTCCTGTGATTTGGGTTTTTTTTTGGTAGCACACAGAATGGTACTAATGGTTTGGCCTGCCATATGCTCCAACCTCACCCAGACAGCTCACTGACCTTGAAGAATTTGTCTATTTTGCTAAGGTTGATTCTCTTCTTGGCATCCAACTTGTAAATGTTGCTGACGTTCCCATCCATGAGATACAGGCCAAACCCCATCACCTGGAGAAGACAGAAAGGTTGCATTTCATTAGCATGAAGTAGCACAAGTCCAGTTTTCCATTGTTTAGCATAAGCAAAGACCATTTCAGCTCCTGTCCCAGCTGACACTCATGAGAGGACTTACAAAACCTGCCCATATCTGTGAGAATGCACATGGTAGACAGAGGACATGTGACAGACTGCTTCTGGTTTTTGTGTTAAAACAATTGATGCTCACTTAAGTCATTTATTCCTCCTCTTTCCCAAATAACAACAACTCAAAAAGTCTTCTCCACCCAAAGGCAAACATTTACTCCTGGAGGAGAATTGAAATAATTTTAAATATTCTTTTGGATTCATTTTTTTTCCCCTTTAGTTCAGTACAAATCATTACAGATATTCAGGCTACCCACACTATGCTGCAAAGAACCTTAGCTGACTCATGCCACAGTAATGAAGTTCTTATGGTAACAATGACTGCAATTACTGTACCAACTGACTGAAAATAAGGACAAATAAACAAAACAAGCAGATACTTTGGCATGTTCACCTTGAAGGCTCTTTAGAGCTGGGAAACTAAACCTGGAAAACTGCCTCCTGCAGGGAATTGCTGTTGGGAAAGGGTATCAAAAAGGAAATTCAGAGTTCTGAAGTTGGTTGTGATTTTGGCACATCCTATATAGTTATCCAGGTCAAGCTCATGATTCTGCACATCCATGCACAACAGAAAATCTCTTTCCAGCTTTGAAGAGCACAAGGCACCCAACAATGCACTCATCAATACACGTGCTCAGGCACATGCAGGCTGAACTACTGGCAGCCTTGGGAAGAACTGGGGGAAAAGACAGAAAGAGAGATGGGGAAGGGAGAGAGGAAAGGAAAGGGAGAGAGGAAGGAAGATTTTTGTATGACAATGTGGGAGAAAGCCAAAAAGGACAGCAGAGAAATGGTGGGAGAAGGTCCAAATCACAGCAGGAACAAAGGCAGCTCATGGCACTGCTGGAGGTGTCACTTTGGAACACAGGGGTTGGACATCTCCGAGCCATGGCCACATCCAGTCTGTGCAGCTACAAGAAAGAGGTAAAAGGGGAGAAAAAGAGAGGATCAAGATATTACAAAGTAGCAGAGATCACAAGGGAAACAGGAAGAGGAGGAAGGGAGCTTTGCTGCTTCATGCAGAGAGCTTTCCCATCTCATAGCAACTCCTGTGTCCGGAGGATGCTGGCTCTGCAGGGAAGGGCTGCATGGAAAGCCAAAGCAGAGCAGAATAAAGAGAATGAAGAGAAATACGTCCTGGGAAGGAACTGCATTTTACTAAAACAGAAGTAAAGCTCTGCAACCACCCAGCCCCATAAGCATGGCCAAACCTCACCTTTAGCAGCATGTGTTTCTCACTGGGAGTGAGGTACATCTTGTTTTCATAGTAATCCACACAGATGTTGACAATATCAGCCAGCAGTTCCTCATAGCCAGGGATAACCTCTAGTTGTTGGTGCAGACACTGAAACATCAACACAGGCCACATTATCCACATGGACAGAAAACAGCAGAAACCAGAGGAGAAACATGTTTGAAGGATTAAGAGTAGAATGAGAGGGTTCTTCAAATTTTGTTTGTGCACTTTTCTTATGTCACTGGCAGAAGAGTGACCTCATGGTACCACCTATAAGTAACAACTTTCCATTGTCAGGACAGCTCTTCCCTTCAGACTGATCACAACAGCCAAACATCAGTGAGATGTGGAGAAAGGTGCCTTAGAAGCAGACTTTCTGACTTTCTCGTGTTTCTGTGCAATATTTTACCTAACTAGTAGAAGCTATAGAGTCTGTGGAGTGAGGAGGGCCATAGGGGGTGATCTGTGGTCTCCAGGCAGTCAGAGAGGGACTTCATGGATTTCCTGAGGAAAACAAGAGAAGAGGTTCTGGCAGAACCTCCTCCTCCAGCAACTCTTCTTTTGCCTCTTTTAAACCTTCATCTTTGTCTTGACAAAGACCTTCAAAAGCACCCAAACCGACCCATGAGAAGATACTGATAGAATTATATGGCCAGACCATCAGCTAGTGGCACAGTCTGGTCTGAAATGCTGTCAGCCTTGAGGAGATCATTGTCTCTAAACACGTCGAAGAGTTAAGTAGTTTGGATACAAAAGGACCTGCCTGCGTGATCCGGTTGTGGTTTGCCAGGAACATGGAGAGGTTCTGGGACTCCTGGATAGATTGAGGGTCTGCCATCTTCCGTAGAAACTGGGCAGCTCTGGAAGGGAGAAGTCCAACATAACCAAGGATCACTCACCCAGTGTGAGACTCGGCACCCATCCTGCTTGTCTGACCTGCAGCCACAATGCAGCTGCCCCAGACCCCTCTGCAGCACAGCTCTGCTCTGTGGTTTGCCAACAAGGAAAACAACAGGCTTCACAGATTTGCCTAAACTTAAAGAGAACCTATGGCAGCACAAAACACCAACCTCCAGCCTACTGATGTCCTCCTGACCTCACTGTAGGAGAAGCCAGGAGCTTCCTTGCATACTGGGCACAGCTCGTCCCCATTCCTGCTGCTTTGCCCCCCTCACCTTTTGTAGGCAGAATGGTCATTTTTGACGCTGCATTTCATGTTCTTCAGCTCATCCAGGACAGCAAACATGTTAATGAACTTGCCCAGCGTGAGGAGATAGGCTTCAGAGACAAAGTCCTTCCTCCGCTCTGCATGGCACAGGCGCTTCACCTCGCTGCAGAACCGCTCGATAGCCTTGCGCTGGAAGGCAGCAGGACAGGGTCATCCCAGTACTGAGCACTGCACCACCTCTGTGACTCCACTACACCCACCCACCACTCCCTTCTGAAACAAAAGCCTTTTTTTCTTGTGATTGAAGGCTCCCAGGTCCCTCCCTACTGTCACCATGAAATGAAGCAGTGTTACAAGCAACTACGGGAAACATCCTCTGTGCTGGAGGTCAGAAACGGACTCCAACTCTCAACGTGTGCCTAGTCAGAGTGCAGCATGTTCTGTAAGATCAGGCTTCAGGTTTTTAGATGGGACATAATGACCTCATAGGACATAAAACCTAAAAGTGACAGTGACACTCAATTGCAGCCAGTTACGAACACAGGCAGTGATGGGCAGAGGCCCCTGGAGCCCACCAGCAGCTCAGTGTTTTCCACATAGTCATTGCTCTGTTGAGATCTAAGCACATCATTTTGCCAAGTGCCTTAAGTGTAGCAACTGCTATGTTTAAGCTCCAGTGCTCTTTGCCAGATGACTGTTGAGTTCAGGGGGCTGCAAGCACATCTCTGTTCTGGCTGGCACAGCAGGAAGATATCCAGATGCATGGCTGCCTCCCATCTCAGGCACCAGCTGTATCATCAGCCCTCAGCTCTTCCTGGTTTTACTTCAGAGGTAAGAGCAGAACAGTGAGTTGTACTGGTGCCAGTGGACTCACATCCATCAGCCAACACCCTAGCAAAAATGGAGCCTGTGCCACTTGTTAGCTCCACACAGTGGGAGCTCTGGTCCTTCATGAACTTCAAAGGCTGATATGTGCTCATTCCCCACTTGTATAGAAAATTCTGGGGATGAGCAATGGGGAACATTCTCCTTCAGACAGGTCTCAGTTATCTGCTGGCATCTGCAAGAGACCTATGAGGAGGCTCAGAAGCCCTCCAAGCTGGCCTGGCAGCTTAAGGATAGCATAGTTTTGTGTAGGGAAAGTCAAGACCAAAGTAGTAAATGTTTGGTGCCATTATCCTCGACCACTTACCTGAAAATACATGAACTTCATAAGCTTGGTGACCTCTGGCTCTAGGACTTCCACTGTCTTCTCATAGATCTCCACTCGGTTTGGCTGCTCATTACATTTCACCTGTGTTGCAAAGACAAGTCACCCCTGTCAGCATCAGAGCCTCTAGCAACATCCTCTGCTTGTTCCATAGCAAATCTTGTCCCCATCTGAGAACAATGGAGAGACCTGAGAGGAAGCCTGTTCTCTAGGCTGCAGGGTGACAGCAGAAGTGGCTATTTCTCAGATGTGAAATTCTCTCCATGCATTATAAACAGGCACAGTCCTGACTCTCAGACATCAAAGTCTCCTAATGTATGTCTGAGGTAGAACACATGCAGCCTGGACTTGCTGCACAACACAGGAATATTCTATCATAAAGTTATCTGAGACTCTGTGGTAAAGTCCCACAGACACGCAGGGTACCAGGCCATAGTTCTGCCGTAGCCTCACTGGGATAATTTTGGTTGTGTTGCTGACCTGTGAAAAGTTGCCTGTGAAAAGTTGCTTGGATCGTATGTGGCTAGCAGCAATGAAGTGAGTCACCTTCACTGGAATCCTAGGAAGCTAAAGTTAAGGACTCAGTTGCCACTCTTCTCATTTCCAAACAGCTACTTGGAGCCATTACCAAACTTCCAGGGAAAACCCCAGCTGCCCAAGTCAGTGCATCCTGCTGTCCTCTGGTTTTGTTTTCAGGTGTTGTTGACACAAGGCTGTAGTGGGGCTGACACCTCTGGTGCATATTTAGTAACCCAGCAGCTGATGCACAGTGCATGAGGGGACAAATCAGCTGGCTTTCCACCTGGGAAGATGAAGAAGTAGCTTTGCCTTTTCTGTAGTGTGGAATGTCCCTGCCCTGGTGTTTCATACTGCAGTCAGGCAATACTGATGGGCCATGAGGATGGAGCTTGCAGTAGAGAGGAGTGGTGCATATTTAGGTGTATGCTCTGTTCTTCACCTGTAAAACCACAGTTTCTGATGTAGCACAGGGAGGTGTCCATGACCAAGCATCCAAGGAGGGAAGGCTGGAAACAGGTTGCAGCCATGTGCCCCATGGCAAAGCACAGGGGCCATGGCAAGATCAAATCTGGTGAATCTGCAAATGAACCCCCTGCCATGGTGGTGTCTTGCTCCTCTCTCACACACAGCACTGCATGGGTACAAACCATGAGATTGGCTGAGATGGGAGGACACTAAAATGCCAAACCAGATTATCTGTAGCATTGTCTTGCCATTAGCTGAGCCACAGACTACCTTCTGCTAGCATAGCCAAGAGAGGCAATAGCAGCATAGCATCAAATATAAATGGGAGATAAGCAAACACCCAATCAGCAGCAGAAATCTCCCTATGGTTGGACCTCCTGAGACCATCAAGAGAGAATAACCCAAGGGGAACTGAGGTTTGACCTTTCCTGGGGAATCACAAACAGAGGCATTGCCAGCCACATGGAAATATTTTTCCCTGGCTCCATGGAAGCAGTGGTTCATAGCAGCACATTGCACTTGCCCCAGTGCATTGCCAGTCAGTATTTTTGCAATGAACCAGCATGTGCTCATACTGCAGAAGATGAGCTCTGAGCTGGAGGCTGAATCATGAGCAGTGGGCCACGTGGGCAACCTTATTCATGTCTGGAGATGCCTGTAGGATAAAGCCACCAAAATTCAGGTTGGAAAGAGGAGGACTAGAAGACAGTTGAAGCAGCACTGGTAGTAGATGAGGAGCATGATTAAATAGGGAGGGAACATCAGGATCTTCAGGTTAACAGCAGCAAAAAAGGGCATCTGGAGAAATGTTTCTGGCATATCAAAGTCCTTCATGAATCCTCACACACCACCTACAATTCTGGGGGTTCCATGGGAGCAGAGAGAGTACCCAGGAAACCGGGCAGCAGTTTGGGATGCTGAAACCTGTCCCAGTTGCCTGATCTGCTCTCTGCAAGTCAAGGAGAGCTTGAGACTGCCACATATTGAGAAGACCTGATGTTTTCATCCCAAGTTGCCTTGGCTCCCTTCTTTACACAACAACAGGAGTCCCACTCATCACCAGGGCAATTTTTAACTGAAGCTGAAGCTCCTGATACCATGTAATGATGATTTTACTTGACTTCCAAAAACTAACTGGGTTTGCCTGAAGCAAACTCCACCTTCTCACACCATGAGAAGGAAAAATATGAAAGCAGTAGATTAGGAAGGAAGTAACCACACTGCTTTAGTTAAAGCAAAGGCTACATGTACCCCACATACAGTGCTGGTGTGCTCAGCTGAGTCTTGTTAGCAGTGCAAGGCAAACAAGCTGGTGTTGCAGGGATGGAATAAGTTCAGGTGCAATTGTTTCTGGGGAGCAGAGAAAGGGCTGCTGAAACCAGGAACTGTATATAAGAGAGTTGGCTTGTGGTGAGTATGACTGAGCTATGAGGTGTCAGGGCTTTCACACCTGTGAAGGTGGAGAGTAGGTGGCCATTGGTAGGGCAGCAGCATAGATCTGCTTCTGAAATGGCTACCAGCTGCTGAGATCAGTGGTTGAGACTTTGGTGGGGAGAGGACAGTTTGAAGTCTGTGGTTTCTATCTACTTTGGTGTCATCTGCATCTTGTTTCTCTGTCTCCAGTATAAACTAACCCACAAGACAAAACCAACTAGGTGTTCTGGGATGGGCTCGAGTACCTGAGGGATAGCTCGTGAGCAGCTCCTCCATGTGTAAAGCATCACAGCATACTCATGGCCTTCCTCCAGCATTTCATTCTGAAAGACAGAGGTGTTACCGGGGCTGGGCACACACCAGAGGCTCAGTGTTGCTGGGACAGCATCCAGGGGACTCACCATGCTGGAGTGCACCGTCGCCTGCTCGATGTACCTGGCAATGCCAGTGACAAAGGCATTTCTGTCTTCAAAGTTGGTGTCAAAATTAGCCTGTGGGTGAAACAGAGAGATGGGGATTAAAGCACAGCTAGCTGTTTGCTCATACAGTCCAGCATGGGATCTGTTAGCACAAAGCACGACCCACAGGGGGTCCTGGGGCATGAAAGCAACTTGTGTACAATTTGAGGTGCTGCACCTCTGGGTCTGAAGCAGATTAGTATGTGCAGCCTGAGATGTTTCTGAACCACATGTATTCATTAGAGGGAATCCTGTGGATTTTAAAGAATCATAGAATGGTAAGGTCGGAAGGGACCTCAAGGATCATCATCACCATAGGCAGGGACACCTCCCACTAGTACAGGTCACTCAAGGCCTCAATATGGCAGTCAAGGCCAACAAACTCCTGCAGAATTAATTCAAACTCAGGTGGGGATCAACTACAGGGAGCTGCAGCCACACCAGAGAGCAAACCTCATTTCTAAGGATTGTAACTCAGTAACTCAAAGACAGATGCAGCCTCATTAATTTGTATTTGTACCCTGGCTGCTAGGGTAAGACCACATCCTGTCAGCAGGAATCACAAAGAATAAACACACAGAAAGGGCAAGGAACGAGATGTCTGGAAAACATAAATATGAAAGTCAGCATTCATCCAGATGCTATTATCAGTGCTAGTGCTGCTCTTGCGAGCAAATACTTTGGGATGAACAGTTGTTTTGAAAGTTGAGCTACTGCTTTGGGTTAGGACAAGGGAGCAAGAAAGTGCAAAGCAGGGCAAGGGATGAAAAGCAGCTTCTCAGCCTCTCTGCACTGAGTTCCTGTTCACACGCTCTGTGCCTGGGTAATTTCCTCCACGAAGGCTGGCTGATGGTATCTGCTGAGGGCAAAGCACAGAAGTCCCAGATAGCCAGAGCTGCTCTTTGCAATGGCATTAGCATTGCAGCAACCACCTTCACCTCAATAACTTTGATTTTCTGGGTAGGAAAGCCAGGAGCACAGACCCATGGCCACAGGGCTACTCTTTTTAGTGCCTCCAGGCCATCATATATGACGAGAAAAGCTGAGACTGCATATGCATTTCTGGCTAGCAAGGGAGAGAGCCACACAAAAAAAGGAGTATGACAAGGAAACAGGCTTGGCCAGTATCTCTAGATCCGGTTTAGATGAGGGTTTTTAGGCCTGGCAGTATGCACACACTCATGGCCCTGAAAGTAACTGGTGCTATAAGGCTTGACTCTGAGCCCCTCACAGGACAAAAGTTAGCAAAGAGTAAAAATGATTTAAAGAAGAGGTAAGCAAAAATTGTATGACAATTTTCCAGAGAGAGTTGATATTTCAATGGTCCAGACCTGCCTTTGGGTCTGATAAGACACAGAGATATCAACACTCCTGAAAGAGCTACTGAAGCTATTGCAAGAGCCTGCAGCCTGATCTGCTGAAAGGGATACTGTAATTTCAGACCCCTGGTACATGGCACAGCAATCACTGCATGGTTGTATTTAAATGCTGCTGTGGGTAAGCCATGCATTCAAGAGTGACAGGATGGTGAGTGTAAACTCATATTATATTTAAGCCTGGGTGTGTGCTATAGGGCAGGGTGTGGTGTAATGGCCAGGAAGCTGAGGCACTCTACTGCAGATCCAAAAGCAGCCAAGTTTGAGCCCTGCCCTGGGCTCTTGCCAAGCTCTGCTTGGTCAGTGCAGCTGCAGCTAAATCTGTGGTTGTTCAAGGCAGAGAAGCTATTGTGGCAACTGCCCTCCCTTGCATGGCATCAGCTCCCCAGACCAACAGCTCCAGCTGTCCTAGAGACACAGGCTGGCCAAAGTCAGGCTGAACTTTGGTTTTGACCTACTTAGATGCAAGCACTACCAGAAAAAGGAAGCCAGAAATATGTGTATAATAAAACATTGCTGAGAACTTTTTGCTGTTATCACAAATCTTATCTCCTGCTTCTTACTAGTTCATGCATTCTAGTCCTTATTTTCTAACGTTTTATGTGTCTTTGTCAGCCTCAAAGATCCCTTTCATCAATCTCTAGTGCTTCCCTTTTAAAGCCTTTGGGAACTGATTTGTGGCAAGATCTGTTCTGAACATTTCCTTAAACACAGTGTACCCAGGATGTTTTCAGCTAGTTCTCACAGCACCATGCACCCCAGTGCTTTGTGTGAACTACAAGAACAACCCCTCCTGCCCCACCACTGTTAGGAGCTGAAGGTACCTGGTACATGATGGAGGACGGAGGTGGTTCGATGCATGGCTGCTGGTCTGGAAGGGGCAGCTCCTCCAGTAAGTCGACGTTGGACAAGGCATCCTCTAATGTGACGTGAGTCGTCATGGTTCTGGATGTTCAGTCTCTGCACTGAATCCAAAGGAAAAGAGAGGGTGATAGACAGACAGACAGACAGACAGCAGGAACCAGACAGAGTGGGAAAGTGCCAAAGGACAAAACCAGAACCACAAGTGACTGGTGCTTCAGGAGACTTGATCTTGGTTTATCTTGTTCTCCTTTTCTTGTGCATTTAACCCTCATCTCTCCATGCCATCTCTCCTTCTGAGAATCAACAGCAGAGTGGGAATGCAGAATAAAAGGAACACAAGTACCCACCCAGGCCCTTCTCTGCTTAACTCTATGCAAACTGCTTCAGCCAGACACAGCTGAGTACTGCACTGCAGCTTTAGCAGCACTGAGTGAAAGGATGTGCTCTTAAATTCAGAGCTGTGCCATCAAAAATACCACTCAAACCAGCATGATTATAAAGGTATGATCGATGCTGACACTCACATGCTCTCCTCCTCACACACACAGAATCATGAATGGTGCTGGAAACTGTAAACAACAAGTTGCATTCTCAAAGGTGAACTGGAAAGGGTCAAGTGCTGTACAGGCAGGCTGTGGCACTGCAAGCAGCAAAAAAAGTAGTCGTTAAAAATATTATTTTTACCACATATGAGGTATCTCCTGCCCTATCCCAATCTGCTGTGGAGCTGCCAAGGGTGCCAGCTGCAAACAAAATGACAAAGTTTCTGAAAGCTCCCTGGCACTAACCTTAATGGGAGCCTCATGACAAACTTCTGTCCCTTAGATTCTCTTCATTCACCTTGGCTGTAAGCACACAAGTATGGAGGGACGGCTGCTGTCACCCAGGCTGAGCACTTGTATAATCACAGCCACAGGGCTTCCCCAGTTAATACCTAATCCATGTGCAATAGCTCTGGCTGAAACAGAGCATGTCTCCTAGAAAAACACCCTGCTGCTTTTCCACATTTGCAGAGAGATTTCCCTTTAAATACTGACATGTCATTCGATTACCAAATCGCTTCCCTGGTGACTTTTTCCCCACTCAGAGCCTGTCCAGTTTCAAATGTGAGCTATGGAGTTTCACCACTTTAACGTGAAAGACAGTAGAGCTCTCTGCTATCAAAGTTCCCATCCAGACTCTACCATATTTCACTAAAACACCTAACACTAAAATGTTTCACTAAAACACCCACCAGCCTTTGCTTTGGTCCAGGCAAGCAGGCTGAGCTCTTTGCCTGCCTTGTTAAAGGGCACATTTTCCAATCCTTTCATCACCTCTTTGCTTTTTCTCTATGTTTAATCCAGTTTTGCAACTTTTTTTGCTGAAGTGTACACACCAGGGCAGGACATGGGGTAACCTTCCTCCTTGTATATAACCACGCCAGTTACTCTGGTCACATAATAGAAGCTTATATTCAGCTGATTATCTGCTGCAAATCCCTTAGGTCCTTCGTTCTTTTTTTTGACTGAATCACTGTTTCCAAGAATGTAAAATTGCTTTTCATTCCCAGCACTGGGAGCACAGAAAGACAATGGCTTTGGGACACCCATAGCTAGGCACACATGCTCTCAGCAAGGACCACAGCCAAGGGCGGGGGGGGGGATATGCTGTGTGCAGTCGTGGAGTGGCTTCATGTTGGGTAACAAGAGGGATGAGTCTGTGCTGTGCCTCTTGTCATTGCTGCTTGCACACATGGGCTGCAAGAATATGTATGAGCCTAGCAAAATCCATTCCACCTCCACAAAATACCTCCCCAAGGTACTAAGCAGCCGAGAAACAGGGTTGGTTATATCTGAAGCACCACCATAAAACAAGTGCCTGGAAAAAAAAATCTCAAATTTGTGTTTCCTCCTTCACCTCTTTTTGTTAAAATGGTTTCCTGTTACAAAGTGTAGCAGCTGTCAAACCCAAGCATTACATGCCATCAGCCACCGGCAGGAGCAGCTTCCTCCCTGCCTGCAAGCACCCTGCACTGCTACCTGCCAGGCAGGCAGCTCCACCTGCCCAGTCCCAGGGACCTCCTCAGCTGCTCATCACCATCCTCTCTACCCACCAGCCTTCAGTGCCTGAAGACTTGCCTCTGGGATCCCAGAACAACACCTCTCATACTTTCACTTGCTTCATTACATACTTATGAGTTGGGAAGACAAACCCTTCCCATTTTACAGCTTTGAGAGTTGTGACTATTTATTCAGGCTAATTCCTTATTCTTCCCTAAGTCACAGAATCACACAGAATGATAGGAGTAGAAGGGACCTCTGGAGATCACCTTCTCCAATGCCCCTGCCAGAGTAGGTTCACCTAGAGCAAGCTGCAGAGGATGGTATCCAGGTGGGCTCTGAACGACTACAGAGATGGGAGAAACCACCACCTCCCTGGGCAGCCTGTTCCAGTTCTCCACCACTCTCAAAGTAAGAAGTTTCTCCTCATGTTTAGATGGAACTTCCTACATTCAAGCTTGTCCCCACAACCTCTTGTCTTGTCACTGGGCACCACTGAAAAAAGACTGGCCCCATTCTCCTGGCACCCACCCTTTAAGTATTTATAAGCATTGGTAAGATCCCTCCTCAGTCTTTTCTTCAAACCCTTTGACCATTTATGCAATGTGCTGGCAGTTTGCTGTAACCAAAGATGCTTCCCCAGTAACTCTGTGACATGCAAAGAGCTCAGCAACTCAAGGGACAACATTATTGCTGTTTGGGTCATACCAGAAGATAACAGTCCCAGATATAACATCTGGTTTCTGCTATGCTGGGCAGTGCACAAAGCTGCAAGGCTAAGCCAGTCCCTGCACTCTAACAGAGGAACAGAGGCAGTGTGTAGAAACAAGAGAAAAAGCAAGTGTCAAACTGTAGAGAGCAAATGGTGCAACCAGCTGTTGGCCCACCTTGTTCCTTGCCATGACTGAGCACAGCACAAGAATCTGGATGCAGATGGAAAAAAGTACACAGACTTTGTGGGTTTAACAGATGACTCTTCACGAGGACTCCAAATTTCTGTTCTACACTTTATTAAGCCCAATAAGAAAACCAACAGAGGCCACAGGGAAAACCATGGTCTGTCAGGACTTCCCCTGGGTCTCATGTCTGTAGCACACTGTGACAGACACCAATCTCACAGATGGAGCACATGAAGGGGGTTCTTGCTCCAGGGCTGGCCGATCTGGATCCTCATCCCAGACCATCCATGGAGGAGCAGCTTTGAGTGATCTCCGTCAGATGCCTGTGCCATGGTCCCTCACTTGCTCCTTGGGGTGGCTGTTAAGGCAGGTGAGGTCCCTGTTCTTGGTTGGAGTCCGCCGCCCATCTAGCAGTTAGAGAGGTTGAGTGCTGGTACAAAGGCTCCAAAGGCATCAGCAATTGCTTGGCTCAGTCCATGTGGTACCAAGTGATGTCTCCCCACCACGGGGGCTGCCCAGCAGATGAAAGGGGAAATACCACAGCCACAGACTCAAGCTACCCTTGCCTTGGTGCAAGGAGGTTTCTAACTGAAACGTGCTGGGGCATCCCTGGCAAATCCATCATCATCCCCTCAGTCCAGTGACAAGAGGACAGCTGTTGGGTAATGCGGCAGCAACCAAGCAGGTCCAACCCAGGGAAAACAAGGATCCCTGGGGACACTCATCAAAAAGTCTTTATTAACCCTCAACCACCATTCACCACCTGGGCCTCAAGGCAGAGGCAGCCACACTGGGAAGAGGACAGTCAGCCTGTGCTGGTGCTTTGGCACACATGGCTGTGGGGCTGGGGATACTACTGCCCGGGAAGCAGTGCAGCAGCCAACCCAGAAATGGAGCTTTTTTGATGCTCTACCATGTGCTCATCAAGGCAAGCAAGGCACACAGAAACCACGTCCTGCCTGTGCTAACTCAGGCACAGCCATGCAGGCTGCTGGGAGCTGTCTCACAAAGCTATGTTCGCCATATCCTGCTCCTGGTCAGAGAGATTAAAGTCCCCTGAGTCCTACAGGTTTTGGCAAAACTAAATGTGAGCCTGGAAAGAGTCAACTCCCCCCCTCAATAAAACCCTGGAGAGAGATGCAGCCACCAGGCTGATTACCTCTTCTGCTAATGAGCATCAGTGCTAATGAGTGCAGTGCTGCCCACACTTTCTGCCCATCTGCTGCAGAAACTTCCTCTCCCCGTTTCGTATCTCAGTTGCAAACCTTCTGTCATCTCTTGCAGCTTCTAAAGCCAAAGCACCACACTGAGGCAATGCGACTTCTGGACACCTTAGGGAGCTGGCTGCATGGGGTCTGTGCACAGGGCATGGTCCCACCACCCCAAAAGGAAATGGAGAGTTCCTGACACTGTGACTCTGTTATGGCAGGGGCCAGGGGGCCGCATTTAACAGACAGCACAGGAAGGCTTTGGGAAGAAGTGACAATGGATGTTCCAGGGTAGATCCTACTTTACCCACCAACATGCTTGCCTAGAAGTATTGATGCAGTATCATTCTCTTCTTAGTGAGAGGAACAAAGATTCTTTATTGATTGAGCAGCTTGGGGGAACAAAGAAAGTTTCAAAAGCAGGGCCACAATGAGTACATTGCATGCATGTAAGCTCTACTCTGAAGCTGAGAACTCTGAGGAAGTGGTATGGGCTGTTTCAACTTTTCAGCTCACCTGCTCCTATAGTATACATTCATGCTGGAGCTGCAGGAGCTACCAAGAACAGGAAAAAAGGCAAGAAAAAAAGAGAAATGCCCTGGAGACTTGCAGCAAGACAAAGTCCAAGTCCTGTAAGCCTTGGGTGAGATGAGCAGTAGAATCACTTTTTCTGGAGAACAAAATTCTCCTGGTCACCTCCCGAGGATCTAGGATTCCTCTGTAGCTCTAATGCCCAATCCCTGGGTTAATGTGGGAAAGTCAGTTTGTTTTTGATCCTGTGATAATGCTTCTCTGTCTTACTTTAAAATAGCTTTTAACCAGTGGTCAGGAACTACCTTGACTCATTAAGTAGAGCAGCAGACTGATGTCTTCAGTGCATAAAAGCGGAGTGTTTCTGGTACCCACAGCCTCACAGCAGTAGGAGGATAAATGCTCCTGGCCACCAACATATTTTTAGTCAAGAAGATTAACTGCAGGGTGCAAAAGTTTAGTTTAACCCTTGCCTAAACTGCACAGGATTAAAGTCCTCTGTGTTTTAGAATCCATGTCATCGACCCCTTCTCTTGTACTCTAAGAACTGCTGGTAATTGCAAACACCACCACAGACAGGAGATTCTTTGCAAGAGGAAATAAACACAGCCGGGATGAGCAAGCCTGGCAGAGCTGGGCTCCTGCCCTACACAGACACAGATGTTAATAACCATGAAATTACCCTTCTCATAAAAAGGGAAGCCAGACAGCACGACTCCTGAAGCTGTTTTTTCTGTATCTCCATTCTATCTTTTCTGCCATTCCATTAGGGCTGTGCTCCAGTTATCTACACCATCCTTGCCTCTCAAGCAACACAATTATATAGGAATTCCTTCCTTTCAGAATGATTTTTTTTTTTCTAAGAAAAGAAAGAGTGTGAAGGAAAGAGGTGGGTACAGGAAGCTACGTGTCCAATGTAGTTGAGAAACATAAAGCAAGTTTACATGCAGCCCCACTGCTGACAGCTACAGAGCTTCTTGGGAAAATAAATTATAAAGGGCAGCATTGTTAATAGTTGGCCAAATACTGATCTTCCAAAATCAATCTTATTCTATTTTTCATGCCAAGATGTTGTTTGTTAGTAAGACTATTACAATGAACACCAGCAAAGTCTGCTTTGCTCAAGAGACTCTGGCCAGAAAATGGAAGAATTTTTCATATTCCTCAGGCTAATTACAATTAACTGTATAAAGAAAATAATAGTCCTTTGCAGAGATTTACCCTAGAATTCTATGGCTTTGACAGACACAAAAACACCATCACAGTGACTAACCCCGGACAACTGTCACCATGCACAACATGAGGGTCCTTTTTCTTTTGGTGCAGGGCAGGAGAGGTGCAGTGGGTTTAGTGACTCAGCCTAAATCTTTGAGACCGTTGCGATCCAAACCCCTCAGTCAGGAACCCCCCGTGGAAAGCGGCAGATGGTGAAGGGGGACAAGCTCTGCTGCTGGCTGTGTCCTTTAACAGCACACACAACTGCCACCCTTCCCCCTTCTCCAAAACAGCCCTGAGCGTGCAGGGAGCTTTTAGTATGTGGCTCTTTCCCTTCTTATTCCTTCCCGGCCCTTCGGATTCACGGAAATTTCCTGTCGAATCCATCTACTCCTCCCCAGGTGGGATGCGGCTGGCCCCACGCATTTCCAGCGTCCTCGGGTGGCAAATCCAATACAAAGGAAGGCAGCCCGAGGCGCACCTTGCTGCTGAGCGGTCTCACGCAAGGGAAACCCGGCGCTTTGGGAAGGGAACCGCTCTCCTGACTTCAACCGACGCCAAAGCACGAACCGGCGGCCGCAGCTCCAGCCCATCGCTCCCAACCCCGGCTCCGACCCCATCGCTTCCTCCTTCGCTCGCCTCCCCCAGGGACACCATGTTTGCACGCCAGGGCAATGCGGGCGCTGGCCGGGGCCACCTTCAGCCTCAAGCCCGGCGCCGCCGCTCCTCCATTGCCTCCATTCTCCTTCCTCCCTGCGCCGAGCATCGCCGCGACCCCGGCTGGGGTTCGCGCTGCCGCTGCTGCCCGCAGCGGGGCCTGCAGCACACGCCGGGCCCGGGTCTTGGTCCCTTCCCCCCGACCCTGGGGACGCGGAGCACAGATGCAGCGGCGGGGGCTGGGAGAGGAGGATTTGCGCTATTTTCTTCCCTCGGCGCCTTGCAGCGGCTGCGGGGAGGCTGAAGGCTGCAGGTAGCTCTAAGCATTGTGGGATACATCCCCGCACATCCCGGCCCGCCCGGGCCTCCCGCTCTCGCTCTGCCCCGGGGCGGCAGCACCTGCCCCTCCGCTGCCCCACGCCGCCCGCGCTGAGCCCGCCTTGGGGTAGCACCAGGCTTGGCGGCGGCCACAGCTCCGCGGAGTCGCGGTTGCACGGAGGAGGTGAAGCCGCTGAGCCCCCGCGCAAGCCTCCGCGCCAACCCCCGCTCCTCTCACCTGGCGCTCTGCGGGGTGCGATGCTCCGCTCCGCGCCGCGGGATGCTCCGCGCTCGCCCGCACAAAGAGCAGGAAATGGCTGCAGCAAGTGCACTTCCGCGGCTCTCCGCCGGCCCCTCCGCACGGCGGCGGGGGGAGCCCCGGCCCCCGCCGCGGGAAGGGGCTGGAGCCGCACGGGCGGCTCCTCCCCCGGGCAGCGCTGGGGGATGCGCGGCGGGGCCGGGGACTGCATCCCCCGTGCGGCGCGGGGCTTCTGCCCGGCAGGCGGGGATGTCGCCAGGGAGGGGGAAGTGGAAGGCCACCGGCTGCCTCCCTGGTGCGCGGAGGGGACAGGGCCAGGGGCTGCTGCCGCAGTCACCTGGAGGCCCGACGCTGGGTGAGCGCGTTCGGGGTCCCTGAGAAGGGAGGACCCGGCTGGGATTCCCGGGTCCCCACTCCTGAGCCGCCCGGGTCTCAGATGTTCAGCCTTTTCGCTGCAGAGGACCAGCACCATCCATGGGTTGCACCTACCAGTTTACTGAAAGCTCTGCTTACAGAATACACAGAAAACCTTGGATCGCTGAGCATATTAGGGACCAAAACCAGAAGGCAGTGCCTTTGCTCAGAGCTCCAAGCCTTTTCTGAGTCAGCACTACATCCAAAAGATCTTCCTTTTGGCATTTTTGGCATCTGGCATTTCTTCAGGGACAAGTTTCCAGTCCTTCTGCTCATGCTTCTTTTTATAGCTGCAATACAGCTATTCAGACCTACTGTAAAATCCAAACTGGGCCTCTTACAGCTTTCAGAAGAAATCACCTCCTGGTGATTGACAGAAATCTATATGGAGCATGCCTTCATTTTTCGGCACCCTTCACAGCTTCTGATGCAGCTGTCTGTTGAAAGATATTAGTGGGTACCCAAGAACTGCTGAAAGTCTAGACATATTTCTTCTGTGGTCCTGGCAGTGCCCCTTTCCTGTGCTAAAAAACCGCTTGTGGGCAAGAATGACACTCCTGATTCCTTAGAGATCTCTGCTCTGTTGTCTCTGCTAGTGTGGTGCTTTGCTTGGTGCCCATGGGTACCTGTTGTGGACACCAGATTGACACTGGGGCTCTGCTGCTCTAAGCTGAAGGATGCCATAGGATAAAGGCACCAGGAGCTGCAAACCACAATCAAGACAGTCTTAGGAACTATCTTTGTTTTAATAGACAGGACCACACCTCAAAAAAAATTATTAATAGAATCTCTGGGAGTAGGCTTCTCCTCCCCTTCGTAGCATTTTACTTCACCTTTACCTGGAATATTTTGTAGACATCATTCCTCTTTTTGCTATTATTGCTTGCCAGAATAATCTTAGTAAGCATTGTTACCACAGATACAAAAGATTTAACAGCTAATATTGTTCTCAGGCTTTGAGTGAAGCAAGGTCAGCTGAAGACAACTCTTGACAGAGAAAATGTGGATTTTTTTTTTCCCCACAGTTTAGTCTTCTCCCATTATCAGCCAGGCCCAAAGGGATGGGAATTCTGTGTATGTGATGGTACTGTTTTAATTTTCTACTCATTGTTATCTTAGATTATAGAATAACAGAACAAACCTCTTGCAGTTCTCCATAGGCTGGAAGAATGGCAATGAGGGGCATCTACAGAGGCAGGAGTGTGTGCATGAGCTGGTTGTGTGTGTGTGTGGGGGGGAGAGATAACATGATGGTGAGGTGAAAAGGAGAATGCACACAAATTTGAAGTGGCTGCCAAGTGAGATTCAGCTGAGCCACTCTCCTGAAGCCCCACCATACTGATGAGTACAGCATTCAGAGAGGACAAAGCCAAACATCAAATAAAAACACTCCTGCAGTCCCCTGTAAATAGGTGTGGGGAAACACCCTCCGGCAGCACTCAGAGATTACTGCCCCCTTCTTACAAAGATTTGGAGAAGTTAAAGCCATCGAAAAGGACAGGTTAATGAATCCACCTGTCCACATTGTAAATTACCTAATTTGCAGGGGCTCAGAATACAAAAGGGATGTGGATGTGCTGGAACACGTCCAGAGAAGGGCCACGAGGATGATCAGAGGGCTGGAGCACCTCTCCTATGAGAAGAGACCGAGGGAGTTGGGGCTGTTCAGTCTGGAGAGGAGAAGACTCCAAAGTGACCTTATTGTGACCTTTCAGTATCTTAAAGGGGCCTACAAGAAAGCAGGGGAGGGACTTTCTAGGATGTCAGGTAGTGATAGGACTGGGGGGAATGGAACAAAGCTAGAAATGGGGAGATTCAGACTGAATGTTAGGAAGAAGTTCTTCACCATGAAGGTGGTGAGAACCTGGAACAGGTTGCCCAGGGAGTCGGTGGAAGCCTTGGAGGTGTTTAAGTCCAGGCTGGATGAGGCTCTGGCCAGCCTGATCTAGTGTGAGGTGTCCCTGCCCATGGCTGGGGAGGTTGGAACTGGATGATCCTTGTGGTCCCTTCTAACCCTGACTGATTTTATGATTCTACTTCCTACCCCCATAAACCCAGCACATAATCCAACTCTGAAACACTGCCGTCGTTCTGGGGAACAGAAGTATTTCAGAAAGGGAGAAGCAGCCTGTTTGCTTCTTGCTGAGGAGGATTTGGAGGAAGAACAAGCTGTGGCACGAGGATGGTTTTTTCTTTTTCGCATTTTTGCTAGCACATAGTGAAAGGCACAGAAGGGCCTTGACATTTCATTGTTTGTTAAAATACATACAGTTTACGTAGAAGTACTGTAAAAGGAAACAGAACATAAAACATCACAGTATTATTTTGTGCAACACTCTCTAGCTAATAAATATTACATACCCAAATATAAATATAATCTCAGAAACATTACCTAGCAGAACAATATTGCTGCTACTTAATAGCAACCTCTTCAAGCGCTACAGACCCCTGGTTCCTCCAAGGATGGAGGGGGCAGTGAGCTAGCAGTGTAACTGTGAGTCTGCACATACTCCTGCCACAGAGTGTCTGTGCTTAGGGAGGAATAATTTCAGAGTATCCTGTGGTTGTGTGGACTAAGTGCAATCAAGAGGGGGCCAGAACATGGTTTATGGCCAGCTGTCCTCACATGTAGCTGGCTGTCCTCAAACTTCCCTGGCTAAATGCCAAATTTAACATCACCAGGACGTGACAACAGGCTAACTCAGACTGAAGGACAAGAGGGACAAAGATAAACAGCTTAAATTCACTGTAGGCAGAAATTCAGAATCTGTTTATAGATGCTCATATTCCACATACTGGTTCAGACTACCAAGAGATTTTGGCAGCAATTCTGATTTGAAAGCAGCATTCTGATCCCGCATTCAGGATTGACAACCCTCAATCTGGATGATAGGATCCTCTTTATCCAGAAGAGTTACTCTGCATGATGATTGTAGGAGCAAACCAAAGAAAACAATGTGGAATCAAAGTGCAATATGAGGACACATAAGCCAGGAAATAATGTCTTGCCTGAAAAGATATTCTGGCTCCTAAAAGCTACCCTAGAACCATGGGTCTGAAATATATGAAAAACTAAGCATCCACCTCTGAAGAAATATTTTTGCACACAGTATGTGGGATTATGGGGTTACATTATTTCCTTGCTCCATTTTTGTTGGCAAATGTATTTGAACCTGACTCCTGCGATGATGGGACCTTGCACCTCGGAGTCTTTGTAAACTGCTGTCACCTAAGATTTACTCCTGTTCTCACCTGCCCAAACACAGAAGCATCAAAAATACATACTTCATACATGCACAAAGCATCCGTGACTCCTCTTGACTTCTCTAGTTATTGTTACTGCTCAGCAGAAAGTTCTGATCTTATTTACCTGTTCTGCAGCACACCAACACCCACACTTTTGGTTTTGAGGTCAGTTACCTCAAATCGGTCTTTGTTTTGCAGTGAAAGTACAGATTTTCATTGGAGATGGATATTGTTTCTTCTGCTGCCACCACCTAATGTGGAACTCCTTGTGGAGTAAGTACCCTGGCAGTCCATTTGCATCAGGCTTTTTCCTTTGACAGTCCCTTTGTCCACAGAAGAGATGGAAAAGTCTTTACTTGTGATGGTTTAGTTACTCTTTGAAGTATGAGAAAACTCTTCTCATTATCACTGGTGCACCAAGCACATACTCTGCATGTTTTCTCCTCATGGCTATGCTTCTGAGCCTTCTGGCTCCTTCCTTCCAAATACACCAGTTCAGGAGTAGCTTCCTATCTTGTCCTGGACTGCAAACACATAGCACTCTGTACGTCTCAGTCCTCCATGCTCCGTTCAAAGAAGCTGGATGAAGGTAATATATTTATCTTCTAACGTAGCAAGACTGAAGAAAAAAATCAATAGAAACATTCAACTTTGACTTCCCCCCTCCAGGAATGTCTCCATTTTCACCAGAATCTCATTTACCCACTCCATTTCAAGACTCTTTGTCAAGACTTCACTTTTTGTCATCTCTCCTTACAAACCTGCATGCACACACAGACCACTCTTCAGTTTACTGGGTAACAGAATCCTGTTCTGGCTATGCTACAGTTTGAGAGAAAATCATGCAAAGGAAGAACAAAGTCATCTCAAAATATCAGGATTAGAAAAGCAGTCCCATGTATTCCAGACTTCTGTTCAGAGCTTTCAGGTCAAGCCCTCTCTGAATTAGAGAGCCAAGGAAATGTCTAAACTCTCCTCCTCAGTTAAAGACAGGTTGTTGTTGGGTTTGGTTTTTTGCTTTGTATTTTTTTCCCCCAGGGAAGACCTTCATTTGGGAATGCACAGAACTGGAATAGCAATGTCAGATCTCGTAGTTTTGAGGCTGCTGTCTTCAGGAGAAATACACTTGATGGATTGTGGCGTTCCAGACTTCTCAGTTGCTGCTTCTCCTTGCAAGATGCAAACCACATTCTTAGCCAAACCAAAGCCTGTGTCTGTCTAGGCTCTGGAAGGACCTGAGGCTATCTTGTCTGTCTGCAAAATACCAGACTGCCCTTTCCTTCTCCCCAGGCATATGGCAAGTGTCTGTGATGGGACAATTCCTGTTAATGCTTTGTGTAGGGAAAATCCAGCCATCTGCCCTCTCAGGACTCTTAGCTTCACTTAGTGGAGGCTGCCGTGATTACAGATCATACTCAGAGATTTCACTCAGCTGATACAGCAGAACAGAAAAGGAGGGTCGGTCATCTTTCCTCTGAGCAGGGAGAGAAGAGAGAGGGAGTACATTAATGCCAGCTTGAGAGGAATGGCAAGGTTAGGAAGGAAAACCTTGTGAAGAAAGTGAGTATTAACAAAAATGCGATCTATTGCTATAGAGAAAGTGTCAGCAGAAGAATGAACTTCCTTCTGTGTAATGCTTCCTTCCTCCTAGCAGTGAATTTTGCCTCGTGGACACTAAGTGCCTTGCAAGGGGTTGACTGTCACTTTTACCATCACCATCCAAATGCAGCTATCTTAGGAAGCAAACTTAAATTTCAACTAGTGTTAGGTGCACTACACAGACTTCTTGGTGATGGCAACACACTCTCTAGAAACAGCAGCTTACTTAAAAGGCAAAGGGCCTAGAGCTGGCTTGCTAGAGCAGATGAAAGCTACAGATTGCTTCACCTCAAGGACTTTGCTTAACATGTGGTGTGCATTTCTCTCCTCCTGAAAACCAAGGGGAAGAAAGGTCTTTCCTTTCAGAGCCATGACAATACTAACCATCTTCCAGCAGTGGCTCATGACCTCATAAACTCCCTTGGAGGCCAGTTTGGGTTTGTAGAGCCGAAATCCTGCATTGATTTCTTCCACCACTTCTCCATTGGTGCGGTTCTCATAGGGAATTTTACCTTCACTGAAGACCTCCCACATCAGCACTCCTAAAGCAAACAAACGAGAATAATCACAAAGCCGCAAATGAAATCCTCAGCAGGCCCACTTGCAGCACATCATAGGTGTCTGTTAAGCCAATGGAAAAGCATTTTCACATGGATTCTCAGTACACATCTGAAAAATCAGGCCCTAACTCTCCTATGAGGACAGGCTGAGAGAGTTGGGGCTCTTCAGCCTGGAGAAGAGAAGGCTTCCAGGAGACCTTAGAGTAGCCTTCCAGTATCTGAAGGGGGCTACAGGAAGGCTGGGGAGGGACTACTGACAAAGTCTTGTAATGACAGGATGAGGGGCAATGGGGACTGACAGACGGAAGATTTAGACTGGATGTTAGGAGGAAGTTCTTTCCAGTGAGGGTGGTGAGACACTGGCACAGGTTGCCCAGGGAGGTTGTGGCTGCTCCCTCTCTGCAGGTGTTCAAGGCCAGGTTGGACAAGGCCTTGAGTGACCTGTACTAGTGGGAGGTGTCCCTGCCTACGGCAGGGGTTTGGAACTAGATGATTCTTGAGGTCCCTTGCAACCTTACCATTCTATGATTCTGTGATCTCTGCTGGGCACTGGCCTGTGTGGAAGCACCAGTTTGGTCACTGCACCTTTGCCTTCTCTGCATGCTGCTTCATGACAGTCATGACTGTCTCCCTGAGTCAGGTGGAATCTAAGAGTGTTAGGTGTCAGAAAGCATTGCATTGTTCTCCCCAGTCTGAAGAAGAGGGAGTGCTTGTGCATGTTCTTCCTTCAGATATGTGTCTGGGAAAGAGCACCCACTTCTTGTCACTGATTTGGTTCATCCAACTTTGTTTCCAGTTAATGGCATCCAAGTGACATGTGACATGTATGGGATGTTCCTGCCTGTGGCGTGTCCTATTCTAGAATCTACTTGTATTTTGGTGAGACTCAAAAGCAAAAATGTAATGTGAACTGCTGCATGCCTGTTAGCCAGCTTAGCCTCAGTAATGTGAGCTCCTTGCCTGCCAAACTCCCAGGCGGTGCAATTGACTGGGATGAATTTGTATGCAATGAGTGCAGAATTTCAAAGCTTACACCAGAGCATTTTTTCCTCTTTTCCTAAACAGCCAGTTGTTCTCCTATGATTACTGTTCAGAGCAATATGAAACTTGTGCTTCTCTAGTGTAGTGAAAGACACAGGCAAAGGCAAAGAGACTATGGAAGGCATTACAATCGCTCACCAGACTGGAGAGACTCTGCAGTGAATGCAAGGCTACTGTGCTGTCATTAGGTTTAACTTCTTTGGGCACTTGGTAAATTCTGTTACAGAATTAAAGAAATACAGAATGCCTCTGGTTGGAAGAGACCTCAAAGATCATCCAGTCCAACCCTACACCCAACACTGAAGGGTCAACGCTAAACCATGCCCCTAAGTGCCAGGTCAACATGCTACTTAAACATCCCCAGAGAGAGTGACTCCACCACTGCCCTGGGCAGACCATTCCAGTGTTTGAGAACCCTTTGTTCAATGTAAGCACGGTGTTAGAAACACTGGGAGACAGACAGATTGATCTGAAATGAAGTTGTAAAACTCTGCAGTCAGCTTTGTTAAATAATGCCTGCTTCCCAGCTTTGAATTCTTCAGATAGGAAGATGTGTAGAGATCGCAGCTCCTCACCAATGATCTTGGCTCTAGTGAAGAGTAAGCAAAGCAGCTGTACTCCCACAGCATGCAGATTCCTACACTGGGAATTTCTCACCCCCATTTTGTTCTCCTGGGCACAGCAGGATTTCAGGCCTGACAGAAGAAATGAATGGACTGCAGAGTAGCAGAGCAGAAAGCTTCTCGCAGTCATGAGACCATGACATGACAGAGGAATCCTGTTTTGCAAACCCCACTGGATAGGGAGCTACCAGGTCTGACAGATGTACAACACTGCTGTCTGCACACTGCACAAAGGAGCCTGACCAGTGCAAACAAAGCTCAGCCGTACTTCATTCAGCCTGGAGATGGAGTGAGCCAACTTCATCAGGCTCAGCTTGACTGTAAATCAAGCTGAGCACCCTTTTGGAAGCATTTGGCTGTCGGTGTACAGGCCAGCTCTTGATTTGTGAAGCAGAGGAACATCTCTACCCATGTCACTGCTGCTCTGCTGTGAGGTGTCAGAGACAGCTCCGCTGGCAGATGTCCTTTGTTAAGATGGGTGGGTGCTGATAAGCCTCTTCCACGTACCATGAGACATGGAAAGAGGAATGGTGCTCTCCACGTTGGATTTGCAAAGGTGCTTGTGTGGGTCTGAGCACCCAGGTCCCACCACAGAGATGCACAACTTCAACAGAGCAGAAGACAGTAAAGGGAGAGGGGAGCACAGAATTCACAAGTGTGGACTAGAAAAGGTTATAATCCTGCATTATTTACTGCTAGGCCCAGAGTTGAGTGGCACCCCATTGACTGTGTGCTGTGCACAGCACACTGCCCTGATTCATTCTGCAGGACCATCATTTGCATGCGAGCTGGAGATGGGCCAGACACATCTGTGTGCCAGATCAAGAGGCCAGGGGATAGCCTTTGTTATCTCCACTGCCAATGACTTTGGGGGAAAAAAAAATACAACAGTTTTCTTATCTATGAGTGTCCAGCAGGGAGACCAAAGAACAGGGGCAACTCATAAAACAATGCATTGGGGAGGAGGAAATGAGGTGAGAAAATGCAAACAGTGAAATAATGTTTTCAGATCGGCAAAAAGCAAATGGAGTCAGCAGAGCAAACTTGGGAAGGCAGAGGGTTTGAGCGAAGCATCAGTGCCCAGCAACAACATGCAGACAGATAGAGTGCCTAAATGTCTTTCCTTGCATTATATAATTTCATTAGTGAGTCTCCAACCTTTATTTTTTTTTGGACCCTCTTGCTACACCTGCCTAAAATAGCAGTGAAGGGGAGAGAGACTTGGGAGTCCTGGTGGACGGAAGGATGGCTGTGAGCCAGCAGTGTGCTCTTGAGGCAAGGAAGGCCAATGCCATTCTCGGGTGTATTAGAAGGGCTGTGGTTAGTAGGTCGAGGGAGGTTCTCCTTCCCTTCTACTCTGCCCTGGTGAGGCCTCATCTGGAGTATTGTGTGCAGTTCTGGGTCCCCCAGCTTGAGAAGGACAGGGAGCTGCTTGACAGAGTCCAGCCCAGAGCCACAAAAGTGATTAAGGAAGTTGAACATCTTCCTTATGAGGAGAGCCTAAGGAAGCTGGGGCAGTGCTGCTTGGAGAGGAGGAGACTAAGGGGTGACATCATTCATGTTTATAAATATGTAAGGGGTGAGTGCCAGGAGGATGGAGCCAACCTGTGATGCCCAGTGAGATGACAAGGGGCAATGGGTGGAATTTGAGACATAGGAGGTTTCATTTGAACCTGTGGAAGAATTTATTCACTGTGAGGGTGACAGAGCACTGGAACAGGCTGCCCTGGGAGGTTGTGGAGTCTCCCTCTCTGGAGATATTCAAGGACTGTCTGGATGTATTCTGGTGTGATCTGCTCTAGGTGATGCTCTGGCAGGGGGGCTGGACCAGGTGATCTTTTGAGGTCCCTTCCAGCCACTCACATTCTATCATTCTATGATTCTACAGCATTGTTCAGGTATAATACATCAAGTTGGCAGTATTTGCAGTGTTTCTAAGTACTTAGGTAGTTCAATATTCTTTTCTTTCTTTCACTTAGATGACTTAGGCTTGCTTTAATCAGGCAAAATACCCTTGGACCTGGGAGGATGTATTGCCTAGAAGATTCTACTTGATGCCTGACCTCCTATGTTTCCTGAGCTGTTGTTTTTTGAATTTTTTTCCATTCTGACAAAAGGCTCTTACCAAATGACCAAACATCAGATTTGGTGCTGTAGTTGCTGTAGGAGAAAACCTCTGGAGCAGACCACTTGACTGGAAACTTGCTACCTGTGGAGCTGGTATACTGATCATCAAGAACAATCCTGGAAAAGAAAAGTCTGCTGAGTAACTCCCTTCATCTCATGGCAGCCCCACAGGGGCAACTGCTCCATCTCATGATAGCCCCACAGGAGCATGTGCAGCCTTGGCACCGTTACCTTGACATGCCAAAGTCAGACACTTTAACCACATGGGATTCCCCCACCAGGCAATTCCTAGCAGCCTGCAAGAAAAGAAGGTGCAAAGGTCAGAGCTGAAAGGCTATCACAGCCACTCAAGTAGTTTTCTACTGGCAGAGCAAATAGCACTTCTAAAAAAGGAGAATCAAAGTGACAGTGCCATACAAAGATGGTGAAAACTTGAGCTTCTCATGCTTTCAGTACATTTTACAGCCAGAATGCTTCTGTTGCCAAGAAATCTGTTCCAGCATCAGTCTGACATTCAAGCTTTTGTGGCCCAGAAAGGACAAAGACCCTAAAATATCCACAGCTACTCAAAGTCCTTACAGCAGCAGTGACTGATGCAGCTTGAGTGAACATCCTGTAATTAGAAGTATTTTATCAGCAATGCACTCTTATAAGCGTGTTAGAACAGGGCTTTAGGGCATTATTACTGATTTTATACATGAAGAGTGGTCAGTACCTAGGAGTTGTAGGGGCTTAGGGCTCTTGAGGAACAAGAACCCGCTCAGAGAATCACAGAATCACAGAATGTCAGGGGCTGGAAGGCACCTCAAAAGATCATCCAGTCCAGCTTCCCTGCCAGAGCAGGACCACTTTGTTGTTTTTTTTTTTTTTAATCACACTTCTCCCCCATCTCCCTCCTTTCCTCTCCATCTCCTCTTTCCCCTTGTCTTCCTCCTTTCCTCTCCATCTTCTTCCTTTTCCCCCCATCTTCCTCCTTTTCTATCTTTCTTTTCCTCATCTTCCTCTTTTGGTCTCTAGCTCCATCCTTTTCCTCTCCATCTCCCTCCTTTCAGCAGCACCTCCCCTTTTCCACCATACCTGCACCTTTCCCACCCCACACTCCATTTTCCCCTTTTTTCTCCCAAATCAGGAGCACCTGGGTGCTGTTGGAGTCTGCTCCCACCCCAGGTGTGACCACTTTGCCCTTCCTGCCCACTCTCCTTTATAATCGGCCCCANTCCTGCCCACTCCCCTTTATAATCGGCCCCAGGAAAGGCAGTAGCCCTAAGCTTGCCCATCTGGGCAGAGGGATCCTCCTCCCATTGTCACTGGTGAGTCCCCATGGTGCACACTGGGTGAATGGTGGAGGTGATCTAAAGGCCGGGGGGCCTGGTGGCCCCCTGGCTAGCTAGGAGTAGTCTTGATGATTGTTCTAATATCATCCATGGATGCTGGCTGGGCCAAATTCATGTCCTTGTTTCTTCACTCCCAAACACAATTAAGGGAAACAGATGACTAGTGCTCCAGGGAATGCTGAGGTTTTTTTCTGTTTGTTGGTTTGGTTTGTTTTGGTTTTTTTTTTTTTTTGAGAGTATTGATGCTGATTCTGTAATTAGGAGATACTGGGTCCCTTGTCAATAAATAGGCAGGAGAAATGTGAAAGCTGAAACTAAGGGAGGGAGAAAGTGCAGGGAAAAGCCCATCTGAAGCAGGGAAAAGGTCTGTGTGGGACCAACATACCAGGTCTCTGTGGATGACAGAGTTTTGTTCCAGGTAAGCCATTCCTTCACACACATCTTGGCACATCCCCAGCAGGGTTTCCTTTGAAAAACTGCCCCTTTGGCTCCTGAGGTAGTCAGACAGGCAGCCATTCTCCATGAATTCAAACACCAGGCATAGGGGAGAGTTCTCAAAGCACACCCCATAAAGCTGGACTAGCTTGGGGTGAGACAGCTTCCTGTGGCACAGGGAGAGAGGTAGAAAAGAGGTTCAGTGCCTTCTATCCTCACAGCAAGTGTGTTATATACAGCTGCCTCTGCCATCCTACTGCACTCTGCTCTCTGCAAAGCCCAATGATGGAAGCAGGAAGAAGAAATGTCTAACGTCAAGTAACACTAAATATCATCCCATTTTGATGGTAAAGGTTACAAAGAGATTTTTCTGCATGGATAATCAGCCAATCAAATAAAAATAAAATCAATTTATCTCTATTTTAAAAAGGGAAATGTGAAAAACACAAAGTCCATAAACCCAAAAAGAACTATTTCCAGTTGTGTGAAGCAAAACAAATAAATAATAATACAAAGATTGCTGGGAAGGAGTTTCAGTAATGTTTTCTTCAAATTTTAAGAGATTCTCCCTCTAATTGTTTTTGGCAAAGACTGCTGTGTTCTCCAAAACACACCATCAGTCAACCCTGTCTTTGAGAACAGCAGAGATCTGGAAGATGATTCTGGATATTGATAGGTTTAGAAGCACAGTACTGCACCTCCACTTTGATTTGCCTTCCCTTGCAATCACCAGAGCTTACTGGTCTCTCTCTCTACTATTCAGATACTCAGTAGATAATCCAAAGTTAGATTCCTGAATGCTGTCACAACATTTTGGTTCAGTCTTATGAATCCTTCAAGGGTCATATTTTCTGGGTGAATCTACTTACATTAAGACTTTAGCCTCCTCAATGAAATCCTCTTCAGACATTGCTCCTTCACGAATGGTCTTTATGGCTACTTTTGTCTTCTCCTGCCAGTAGCCAAGGTGAACTACCCCAAACTGACCACTGCCAATTTCCTGTACACAGGTGAGCTCAGAAGGCTGAATGACCAATTTTCCTGTTGATTTTAACGGAGAAAGAGTAAGGAGCTAGCAGTAAAATGTCAAACAAAAAGCTTTTGTGGGTTAAACAATGAGACAGAATTCAAAATGATACTTTCTGGTTCTCCTTCCAACCATCTGACCTTTGGTAGCTCATTTGGTTAGTACATGCTTCAGGTTATGTTCAAGAGGAGGAACAACAACATCCCTTTTCTTCCCCTATTTATCTTGTCTATCCAGTTCCTCAGGAAGGATTGTTTCTCCCATGTATATGTGCACTACCAAGCACAACAGGGTTTCAAGTTACTTTGATGTCTCCAACAGATGATGCCAGCAAAACAGACAACAATATGCAAATGCAGGTATCTTTCAGGATGCACTCAGCTTTTGTGAAGTTTTGCTGTGCCCCTACTCTCATCACATTTGTCCAATACTCCTGTCAGTATTTAATGTTGACTTTGTTGAAACCTTGGAGTCCTCATCACCCTCAAGGCAGTGCATGATCTGTTCATCCAGTTGTCAATGGTAATGGCAAAGATGACAATCTAATGAATAGCACATTGCAGTGATCTCAAGTCACTGTGGTAATGATCACATGAACATTCAGCAGTATCCATAGGGATATTCAGGATCACCCAGCTAACCAGCAAGGCTTGTGGTTCCCCTCTAGCCATGAGAGTACCGTACCATAGCTCAGCCCTGCGGTGACGGGGGCCTTTTTTCTCCAAGAAGACACCGCATACCGCAAGCGAGTGACGAGACCTGGATAACAGAGGAAGAGATGGGGTCCACTTACTGTCACAGTCATGGGGAACGTGTCTGTCACTACCCTGGAAGGCAATCTGGATACTGGAAGCAGATCTATTGTACTGAGTTCCCAGCTCCACTTGAGGGCAGCTGAACCTCTATTCAGACTGCAATTTCCTGCCTACTAGAAGGAAGCCAATTCTGAGCAGTTTCAGCCTATTTCGCATTTTCACTCTACCAGTAAATGTGAGCTGTGAGTCTCTATTAACTCTGATGAAATTCCAAATCACATCTTTTATTTGTAGGGTATTTCTGAAGCCCATAGTTCCCCTTTCTACTTCTGGACTGTAGGGATGGTAGTCTTTGGTGACTCTCATGTCTGGTTATGGATCCTGACCATGTCCCTAATGTGTCAAATCAAGGCCCAGGGATGTATCACCTCCTGGGCAAGAAAGCTCTGCAGCATGATTCAAATGAGTAGCTTGGTCTGGCAGTGGTGACATACTTCTATGGGCCCCCAGGAATGAAAGGACTCTACAGTATACTGTTGTAGCACCTGTGTTGGCTATACCTTCAGAAGGAAGGCCAGAATGGTGAAATGCTGTAAGCTGGCCTGGTATCATAGTGCCAGGATATGTGGCAGAAAAGGCAATGCCATTTAACATTTCATTGTAAGGGGAGAGGGCTTGGGAGCCTGCCTTCATTCAAAACAGCCACCTGGCTGAATGGTAAACCAACATCTTCTCTGGTTGGCCTCAGCCTGCACTCACCTCCTGCATTGTGCTGGTGATAGTTGATGAGCTCAGGGATGCAGTCAAACACATGTTTTTCTGCCAAGTAATATCTCTTGGGAACGTCACTTGTCTCATTGATGTGATAATGCTTTATAACTGGATTGTTGTCCGTGCTGAAAAAGAAGTTTTCTTTGAGAACCCAGGTTGCAGCAAAAAGACAGAAATTTGAGTGTCAATCAAACAGGAGCAAGTGAGCAAAGGGAAACCTTCTCTATGCAGAACGAATGGGAGCAGGAAGTGAGTGGCAATTGCTAATGAAAGCAGTGTACTTCTGTGCTCTCCCTCTCACTCATAGATGGTCTCATCTCTAGAAAGGCTGAGATTTCCTGATAAGAACAGATTCAGCACTAAGTTTCTCTGCCTTCTCTTTCCGAAACAAAACTGCCTGCCCCATCACTGAAACCCTTTCACTGCTCTTGTATTACCCACCTCTGATGAGTCCAGCATAAAGCCCATGTGGATGTTGCCAACACTTCAGCTGCAGGGACAATTCCATCAAAATTACAAACCAAGTGATGTCTAAGAAACTATTTATAGGCATATACTTAGATGCAGGGAGAAGTGATCCTTTCATAGACTATGTGAATGGCAGCTGAACTCTTCTGTCTTTTTTGGAAGTGTTTTACTCTATCATTTTCATGAGCCTTCTGCTCTCTCTGTTGCAATGCCAAAACAACAGAGATCACACTCTCATAGAAGCCATTTCATTGATGTAATTGATGGGAAAAGCTGCTGAGCTCAGCTGTACCTTAATGCTTTGGTGAAAACAGAGACCGTGTACACACCAGGCTGCCTCGAATCTCTCACCATGAAGGCACCTTCCCTACCCTGTAAGAGGAGCAAAGGACAGAAAGCTGGTTAGAGACATAAGGAAAAATAAGCAGGCCAGGGGCAAAGCTCTGCTCTTTCCAGTCCTGTCTGTGCTCAGTCATGAGGATGTACTATACATGTAGGAAAAAAAGGGACATCAGCCAGCCCTGATGGCTGCCCAGGGCCCGTAGGTACACCCAGCTGGTCTCTCTTGGGTGCCATGTATTTTTAGCTCAGTTTCCTGAGGAAATGAGACTTCTGCTGCTTGTGCTGAGTATGTGTGGGTGTGGGTACATGAGCGTGCGTCTCTCTGTGCCTCCAAACCTCTCCTCTGGAAATGCTGAACCCATTGATTGCTTTCAACTTTATCTGACAAAACCCAGGTGATATTAATGACACACACAGTGAGTGAAATGGACAGCCGAGAGGAAAGGCAAACCTCTGAGTGCCTCCATCAAGAAACGCTACGGAACAAGAGCTACAGAGCAATTTAGTCAACACCAGGGACTCCATATGGAAGTGTATGAAAGACAATTTACCAATGTACCACCAATGGGAAAACATGGTCAAGATCCTGCCATTTCATAGGTGACCCAGTCATTCAGCATACAAACATAAATGTGTAGGGAAAGCTTCCTCCACTCTGCACTCACAGAACACTTTTCCTTTTTAATTTTTTGCTGTAGCAGGATTTTTGGTCCTCTGAATGCTGAAGTGTATCATAGGCCATGATCTGGCAGGGCCAGGCACTAACGGATCTGATGTCAGAGAATATTTAACGCCACAGTTTGGATGTGATGTGATGCACTGTGCTGAGACACATTGATAATGAGTTGGGGAGATCTTAATGAGGCCTTTTGGTACTCAAAGGGGGTCTATAAGAAAAATGAGGACACACTTTTTAGCAGGGCCTGTTTTGACAGGACAAAGGATGATGGCTCTAAACTAAAAGAGGGGAGATGTAGATTAGATATAAGGAAGAAATTTTTCATTATGAGATTGGTGAGATGCTGTCCCAGGTTGCCTAGAGACGTGATGGATGCCCCAGTACTGGAAACATTCCAGGTCAGGTTGCATGAGGCTCTGAGCAACCTGATCCGGCTAGAGATGTCTTTGCTGTCTGCAGAGAGGTTTGTACTAGATGACATTCAAAGGTCCCTTTCAACTCAAACCACTCTATGATGTTGTGATTTTTTTGTTAGCAGATGCTTCATCTTCCACCTCGAGTGCCTGATTATTTTGGTCTCTCCTTTGCTTTACATGGTAGATTTCCGCCACTTCCTCAGTCTCGCAAGGTTGTCTCTTGAACCTGTCAACACAGCATCTATTCTATCTGTGCTACACAGTATCCACCACAATGAAGCTCTAAAAAACATCTCCAGATGCTGCTGTAGAGGCATCTACATCATGGAAAGTGAGGCCTTCAGGACTCACTCTCTGGCAGTGTGGGGTTGCTTGCACAAGCAGGAAAGCATTTGAGACAGCATCCTGCCTGAGTTCCTTTAAGCGCTGCTCTTGCCCTTTCATCTTACTTAGCAGCAAGCTTGGTCAGATCACTCAGGAGCTTGGCCATGATGCTGGGGCAGCTGTGGGAGCTGTGAGGATTTGACCTAGAAGGCTTTGCAGCCATGTGGGAGTAGCTGCTGCAGAAAAGTTGTTCTGGTAGGACCAAAGGGAAAAGTCAGATCAATAAACCATGCATGGACACACCCCAGGGGAGTTATTAGGAACTAAAAGAATCTCTAAACCCACTGAAAAATATTTTTATTTCCAAAAAATACTGATTCCAAGCTTCACACTTCAGTTGGGACTCCTGTTAGAGTAAGAACTGATTTGAAAACAAGGTTGTGTTGTGTTTGTGCGGAAAACTTGCACAAGAAACTATTCTTATTTTCACTGCAGTCTTCACTGGAAAACTCTGGCTCAGCTGAAAAATCAAAGATGAGTGCTCATGTGCACACTCTCACAAAACTGAAAAAAACAATCCCCAAGCCCCTGCTCTTGGCTTTCACCCAAAATACTCATCACAAGACAAGTTAGACTGTCAGAAAACTATTGGAATCTGCAGAGGCAGAAAGGATGAGCTGAAATCACAGTTTTCATTTGACATGTTGTTCTGAAACAGTGTTTTCCACCAGCCTCAGTTGTTAGATGTGTTTCAAGAAGGCTGGGATAGCTCCCTGCCCACACTCAGCTGCCATGGAGGTGAGCAACCCTGCTCGTGGTCCTTTATCACACACTAAGAACAGCCAAGGACAGCGACACAGCAGGAACCCAGGGTTCAGCTCTCTCTTACACAAAGCAGCCCTCCCAGGCTTCTCCTCACTTGTCATTAGTTAATTATTATTGCCCATCCACTCCACATACAGCATTGGTTTACCTCATCCCTGAGAAGTGTCTCTGCTCTGCTTCTGCTGATGTTCTTGTTGTACCATCTGAAAACATCAAAAGATTCCAAGTCAGCATTTCTAACCTAGTAAAGTCTCTGCTGAAAAGCTTGCGAATGAAGCCCCCAGGCACTAGCAGCAATATATTATGTGGGGTAGGGACATTTCAGGCTTACGGCTTCTAAAACAAGCCCAGAGCACTTAGTGGTGCAAGAAAAACACAGGCACAACTTACTCATATAGCTGCAGATTCTCGGGTGATTTTTCCGCCAGGTAGCTGCTCGGCACATAGCCTTCATGCCTGTTAAAACACGACATGGGGTGAGCATGTGAGACAGGCAGGATTCTCTCTCCACATGTGGGTGTCAGCCCCAAAAGATCTGCTTGATCTTTGCATGATGAAAATGCTGTTTGTTATGTGCTGAGTAGGGTTAATGGAGAAGAAAACAACTGATTGTGGCTCGAAACTTGGAGAGTTTCAAAACTGTATCTGAAGGGGGCTCACAAAAAAGCTGGGGAGAGACTTTTTAGGATGTCAGGTAGTGATAGGACTAGGAGGAATGGAGCAAAGCTGGAGCTGGGGAGATTCAGACTGGATGTGAGGGGGAAGCTCTTCACCATGAGAGTGGTGAGGGCCTGGCATGGGTTGACCAAGGAGGTGGTTGAGGCACCACCCCTGGAGGTGTTTGAGGCCAGGCTGGATGAGGCTGTGGCCAGTCTGATCTAGGGTAAAGTGTCCTTGCCCATGGCAGAGGGGTTGGAACTAGATGATCCTT
>VWZE01010069.1:78487-93857 GCA_013396675.1 Eubucco bourcierii | reverse complement strand
ATGTGTTCAGTTTTGGGCTCCTCAGATTAAGAAAGACAGGGGTTTGTTTGAGAGAGTCCAATGGAGGGCTACAAGGGTGATTAGGGGACTGGAACATTGCCTGATGAGGAGAGGCTGAGGGACCTGGGGCTGTTTAGTCTGAGGAAAAGAAGACTGAGAGGGGATTTAATAAGTGTGTGTGTGTTTATATATATATATGTTTATATATATATATATATATAAAATCTGAGTGCTGAGGGTCAGAAAGGCTCTANAGAGACTTTTTAGGATGTCAGGTAGTGATAGGACTAGGAGGAATGGAGCAAAGCTGGAGCTGGGGAGATTCAGACTGGATGTGAGGGGGAAGCTCTTCACCATGAGAGTGGTGAGGGCCTGGCATGGGTTGACCAAGGAGGTGGTTGAGGCACCACCCCTGGAGGTGTTTGAGGCCAGGTTGGATGAGGCTGTGGCCAGTTTGATCTAGGGTAAAGTGTCCTTGCCCATGGCAGAGGGGTTGGAACTAGATGATCCTTGTTGTCCCTTCCAACCCTAACTGATTCTATGAAATACCAGCCTGAGCTAAAGACTGGTGTAGGTTGTTTGGTTTTTTTCTTTTATAAAATTACTTTTCAGATCCTTTTTCTTCAGCTGCCTGAATACCAGCAACATGTGTTCAGTTTTGGGCTCCTCAGATTAAGAAAGACAGGGGTTTGCTTGAGAGAGTCCAATGGAGGGCTACAAGGGTGATTAGGGGACTGGAACATTGCCTGATGAGGAGAGGCTGAGGGACCTGGGGCTGTTTAGTCTNAGTCGTCTCCTCTGGAGACTTTTAAGGCCTGTTTATATGTGTCCCTGTGTGACCTGAGCTAGATTGTCTGGTCCTGCTCTGGCAGGAGGGGTTGGACTCGATCTCTTTGGGTCCTTTCCAACCCCTGACATCCTGTGATCAAAAGGAAGAAAGTTTCCATAAATAACTTCCATCACTCTTTTCCTGTGTATCAGAGGATGCTTCACATGAGTTATGCTAGAGGCCAGCATATGTGTTAATAGAAAAACAAATTTGAGTTAGAAGTCAAATTTCTTCACCACGAGGGTGGTGAGACACTGGCACAGGTTGCCCAGGGAGGTGGTGGAAGCCTCATCCCTAGAAGTTTTTAAGGCCAGGCTGGATGGAGCTCTGAGCAACTTGATCTCATGCAAAGTGTCCCTGCCCATGGCAGGGGAGGGGGTTGGAGCTAGATAATCCTTCCAGCCCTCACAATTCTATGATTCTGTGACTCTACTATTTGTAAGTTGGCTGTTGGAAAGAGACTTACCCATTCTTATCTTGAATCAGCCACCAATGCTCCTCGGAGCTGTCAATCACATAATATTCCTCATTACATTGTAATGTCAGCTCCTGTGGATTCTGAGCTTCATAGTCATATATGGCCATCACTATGGCTTCCTTTGGGTCTAGCAACAATTTCTGTACAAATGAGGAAAATGACTCATCATACTCATAAAACCCTAAGACATGCTCTCTAAAAGGATAAAGGAGGGCTGGGGAGGGACTATTTACAAGGTCTTGTAATGACAGGATGAGGAGTAATGGGTTTAAACTGGCAGAGGGGAGATAGAAACTGGATGTGAGGAAGAAGTTCTTTACAGTGAGGGTGGTGAGACACTGGCACAGGTTGCCCAGGGAGGTTGTGGGGCACAGAAGCACCGAATGTGATCAAAGATCACATTTGGTGCTTCTGTGCTCCACAACCTCCCTGGAGGTGTTCAAGGCCAGGTTGGATGAGGTCTTGAGTGACCTGTACTAGTGGGAGGTGTCCCCACCTATGGCAGGGAGTTGGAACTAGATGATGTTTGAGGTCCCTTCCAACCTAAACCATTCTATAATAGTTCTTTGGCAGGACTCTGGGCTCAAAAGCCTCAAAGCTAGGAAAGCTCTCCTGGGTGTCTAATGGGGTATGGGAACAACATGAGAATTTTCAGCACTTTCAAACAACGAATTTTGTAGGAAAAAAAATGTAGTTGCACAGAAAATAGTTTTTTACCCCTCCTCTGTCTGACCTGTTCTTCACAGATATTTCCTTAACTCCTTTTAACATCCCCCAGTAATTAAAATCTCTACAGCCTCCCCAGAGGGACTGTCCCTATGTCCTGCTGCCCTCCATCAGGGCACCCTCCCCTGACAACCACCATGCTTCTTCCTTCTTATTCAACAAGCCAGTGACATTTTTTCTCATCTGCAAGAGGTTTTTTGTTTTTTAAATCACTTCTCTGTTCTCACCACAGCAGCTTTTCTCACATCCCTCATAACTCCAGTTTCCCAGGCTGATAAAAAATAAAGTTGAAACCTCATTCACCATCAGAAAGGTATTTGTGAAACCAAGCTATCTTTGCAGGGTTGACCCTAACTCTACTGGGATGCTGCTGGTTTATAACCTATGAAAAAGTATGACAAAGGTATATAGAAAACCCCAGGTAATGTTATCACAGGTGATACTCTAGGTCACTGCACTGTGGTGAACCTTAATGAAGATATATCCACCTCTGCTAGCTAAACACACAGGACGTTAAGGCTCAGCTCAGCTCACTGCACTCACCCAGTTATCTTCAGGAATAGGAGGAAGAGGCTTCATTGAGGCTGAAATGAAATAAAGCAAGCTAATTTGAAGCACACCTGGACAAAAACTGGAGAAACCATCAAGGTAATGAATTAGTAAAGGTGATACATCTGGGTTGAGGCAATCCCAAGCACAAATAGAGGGTTGAGCAGTGACTGGCTGTAGAGCAGCCCTGAGGAGAGGGACTTGGGGGTGCTGGTGGATGAGAAGCTCAATATATAAGGCAGCAGTGTGCACTTGTAGCCCAGAAAGCCAACCAGAGCCTGGGCTGCATCAGGAAAAGTGTGGGCAGCAGGGCAAGGGAAGTGATCCTCCCTCTCTGCTCCACACTGCTGAGACCCCACCCGGAGTACTGCACCCAGTTCTGGAGCTCCTGTTACAAGAGGGATGTGAAGATGCTGGAGTGTATTCCAGAGAAGGGCCACGAGTATGCTCAGAGGGCTGCAGCACCTCTGCTATGAGGACAGATTGAAAGAGTTGGGGCTGTTCAGTTTGGAGAAGAGGAGGCTCCCAGGTGGCCTTCTTGTGGCCTTTCAGCATCTGAAGGGGGCCTACAAAAAAGCTGGGGAGAGACTTTTTAGGATGTCAGGTAGTGACAGGGATAGGGGGAATGGAGCAAAGCTGGAGCTGGGGAAATTCAGACTGGATGTGAGGAGGAATTTCTTCAGGATGAGAGTGGTGAGAGCCTGGAATGGGGTACCCAGGGAGATGGTTGAGGTCCCATCCCTGGACGTGTTTAAGGCCAGGCTGGATGAGGCTGTGGCCAGTCTGATCTAGGGTAGGGTGTCCTTGTCCATGGCAGAGGAGTTGGAACTAAATGATCCTTGTGGTCCCTTCCGACCCTGACTGATTCTATGACTCTATACAAAATCAGTAAATCGAATGCCTTGGTCTTTTAGAGCAAGTTATGCCAACATCCTGCACCCAGCACAGCAACTCTCAGCAACACAGGTAAAAGTGTCTTGGATGAATCATAGAATAGTAAGGTTGGAAGAGACCTCAAAATCATCTACTCCCAACCTCCTGCCATAGGTGGGGACACCTCCCACTAGTAGAACAATTGAATGTGATTTTTCAGGAGACAAAGTAAAAGTATGCTTGACCATTGAAGCCATAGAGGAAACACGGTGAGGACAAAATAGGGCACACAGCATATACTTCAAGGAAGTTGTCATCATGGCTTATTCACCCACTTCTTAGTTCTCCATCTCACTCCAAAGACAGCACCATGCATCACATGGTGCAAAATATTAATTCAAAACAAAGAATGTCATATACAGTAAATGATAAACCAGAACATCTGAAGAAGCCAGCAACATGTGTTTTAATGGAAAGCTAGCATGATCATCTTGATCTTAACAAATCCTTTACCATTTTTGGTGGGGTCATACTCCACACAGCCAGCTGCCATCTTCTCTGTCTGAGCACAGCATCTCCACTTGCCATCTATCCAAAAATCTGGATGACACTTTGAAACCAAACTGTTGTTATTTCTGGTTTCTGGGAAAAGGATGGGAAAGAAAAAGGAGGAGGGAAAGGAATTCATTTGCATTCACATCAGCTCTGAAAGACGCCTAGAACTGAAAGGAAATAATCTGCATTTCAAAGAAACTTCTTATTATTATCAAACCAAGCTTTGCTGAATATTATCAGCCTCCTCCATTGATGGTTTGTTTTTTTTTTTCCTGAAAGGAGTGAATGCCACCACTGACATGGAGCAATAGCCTTCCTGCTTCTGATGGCAACCATACCTCTCTACTGCAGGAGGACAGAATCCTGTCAAAAGGACTCTCTTTAAACTGGTAAACACCAAAACCACAGAAGGAAGGCCTCATAAAAAAATCTGACAGTTCATATACTGATGGTTCTCGTGAAAGGCCACAGCTCCACAGTATTTATGTACGTACATATGATATGGACACTTGCTGCTTTGGCTTAGTGCTCAGAAGGAGCTGTGCAAGCAGCAAGAAACATTTTTCTGTAGTATTGAATGTCTGCATAAGTGATTGAATGTCCTCTATCTGCAATAATAGCTTTCCTAAAAAGTTCAGAAGAATTCTACTGGCCTGTTCCTATTGTGCAAGGGATTGTGGAATGAAAAGAGGTGAAAAAGTAGAAGCTCGGAGTGGATGTACTGCAGGTGAGTAACTGGTTGCAAGAGTTAAGTGCATGAACTTCACAGTGTCTGCACTAGGCACAATGTCTTCAGAGTGAACATTACAGCAGCTTGCATTATAAAACAGGAAAAAGCTATGATGGAAGCCTGGTGCAATTTTCAAGTAACTAAGTAACACCTTCCTTATGTCAAGTGCTCTGCTTTGTTGCCACCTATAGTGGTTATTGTGCCTTCACTTCAGAATCATTGCTGCCAACCGCAGCACCATTCAGGAGGTGAACAGGAAATGAAAGCTGCCTGCAAAAATGTTACTTAATAATCATGAATCTCTTAAAAAAAAAAAAAAAAAAATCTATTATAAGAGCTAAATCTTCTGTGCAGAAAAGATTAATTTATTAAAAAAAAAAAATTAGTCACAGAAATACCTTCATCTCTTCCTGAAAAAGAACCCTCAAATTATGTAGCATATTAACAGCTCCTCCTAGAAAGTGGCAAACAAAGCACTCCTGCTGCTGAAAACACACCCAAAAAACATTAAAAGCAGTTGAAAAGCCTCATTCCCCATTCTTACTCTGCATGCTTAGATATGACACACTGTCTTCTCTTGCACATTCTCCCTGCACTGTGGGAAAACTGCTCTGGGGTAAGTAACTGCAACAATTTGTTGGGCACAGGGGTTTCACTACCTTCCTTCAGCGTAAGGACCCATCTCTGCCGGCTCTCACGATTGGGTGCAAACACGTAGAGTATGTAGCTGTCGTGGACAATCTGGATTGGGGAGTGAAGAAAGGAGACAGATATTAGAAACAGTCCAAGGCACTGAAGGAAAGAGGCAGCAGCCCTCATACCAACAAGCTATGTGCAAAATGATGATGTGGGGAAGCGGAGTAACAGGCGCTGTGCTGAAGCATCTCTTCTCTTCAATGACTTTTGATGATTTACAACGGAGTAGATAGCCTGATCAAGAAAGCAATCTAGACAAGCAGTGTTTTCCATCAACTTAAGACATGCCAGTGAAGTCAATGGAGATGCAGCAATTTCAATCTGCAGAGGATTCAGCCTGTTACTTGATGACTGCAGTTTGTGCTTCTAAAGCTCCTCTGGGGACACAGCATCTGTTTCCTAGCAGCTTCTTGTAAGATACCTTCACTTAAGATCTAAGAGCCAAATTCAGCTTTTCTTGTGGCAGTATAAATCTCAAGCAACTCCCTGGAGATTCTTTGGATTACTAGTATACTTCAAAGTTTATAATAGCTTTCAGTAGGATTAGAGGGGGAAAATGACATGAAGTAGATGAACAATGAGGAGTCAAGATGCTGTTTTCATCAATCTGGCCTTAATAATGAGCAAAAGAAGGGAAAGAAATATAGAACATTTGTGAAGATTTCAGGAACCCAAATGACTCAAACTGAATGAGATGACTAAGTTTTGGTCTAAAACTTGGTGTAACACATAATCTGTATTTCTATGTTCTATATCTCTTTTCCAATATTTATCTCAGAAACTTAATTCCAAGTGGGATCTGGCCTCCTTGATGCACAGATGCTTTGAAATATTTGACCACTGTCTTTAAACAGAGGTTTCTACAGGAGAGAGCTGTTTTAAAAAAGTTTCTCCAGGGGCTGTAGAGGAGGCAGTGTTGGTTAGTGTTTAAAGAATAGGAGACATTTGCTAGCACCTGGCCTGAAGCCCTTGCAGAAACAGCTGTGTGACTCAGTTGCTTTGCATGCTATGGAAAGAAAAATGATAACCTTTTTAACAAAAAAGTAGAAATAGGGGAGGAATAATTCCCACTTACTTAAAGCTACTCCTGTTGTTGTTATTGTTATGTCTGTATAACGTTTTGACAATCTAAGGCAAACTGTGAAGCATACAGGAAGCAGATCTCCAAAAGATGTAGCCATAAGCATGCACAACTGCACAGACCCACTCATTTCATGCCTTTCTGCAAGGGGTTCACTTGCCAGAGGAGCCACACAAAACCCAAAAGCCACTGGTGGCTCCACAGTAGATTTACAGCAGAGTACAGATGAGGTATTAAGAAAACAAAAAAACAAAAAAACAAGACAGCATAATTTTACAAGCCACCACCAAACAGTCTGTGGGATAACATTCCAATGTGCTACGAGCTGGAGGGATTACCATGACCTCAGCAGAGCATTGTCCATCATGACTGGTCCACTAGTACTGGCCACTGCCTTCACTTTATTTTGCTGTTCTTAAAAGCACTGGAGATATGGACAAACAGATTTGAAAACAGATCTAAGCATTTCTTCTCTAGTCCTCGTGTTCACTCAAGCACAAATTCAGGCTCGGAGGTGAATAGCTGAGAGCAGCCCTGAGAAAAAGGACCTGGGGGTCTGGGTGGATGAAGGGGGCCTACAGGAAGGCTGGATAGGGACTATTCAGAAGGTCTTGCAATGACAGGACAAGGGGCAATGGGTTTAAACTGTCAGAGGGGAGATTTAGACTGGATGTTAGGAGGAAGTTCTTTCCAGTGAGGGTGGTGAGACACTGGCACAGGTTGCCCAGGGAGGTTGTGGCTGCTCCCTCCTTGGAGGTGTTCAAGGCCAGGTTGGATGAGGCCTTGAGTGACCTGTACTAGTGGGAGGTGTCCCTGCCTATGGCAGGGGGTTGGAACTGGATGATCCTTGAGGTCCCTTCCAACCTTACCATTCTATGAGCATCTGAGGTTCCCCCATCAGGCTTTCTCACAGTCAGGCAGCTCCTACACAGCCCCAGTTAAAGGCTTTCCTGTCAGGCTGCTAATCAAGAGCTATTTGCAGCCAATTGCCTGTAAACAAGACCCCAACCAAGCAACATTTTCTAATATTCTGGGTCAGGTTTTATGATCCTGGCTGAGGAACACCACAAGCCGGAGGGAGGGTTACCTGACCTAACCTAGTTGGGGAGATGATTTCCTCTCCCTTCACAAGTTTGCAAGGTAACACAGAGCAGGGTAGATATGGTACTTTTACTGCTCAAAGTAAGATGTACAGAGAACTCTTCGAGCTCCATCATTTGTTAGAATGACAGTACCAAGTCAAACCTGCAAAGTGATGCTGGCCTTGAGATAAGAGTGACAAAATATAAAGAAAGAAAAAGGAAATCTTGCTTTATGGTTGTGTTTTTTTCCCCTTTTTATAAAGTTAGCTTTCTCGTCAACATTTATTGTCTTCATGGGTCACAACCATCAGCTTTTACCTGTGAATCTTGAGGCCAGATAATTCACTCTTTTAAAACCACTTCTGACCAGAGATAGCCCTGTATTCACTGAAATCCACCCACTATAATGTTAAGGCAAAATGCCATCAACATTAAGATCCAGTTCTGAGAAATGGCATCACAGGAAATAGCACAATAAACTGGGAAAGTCTACTGTGGTAACAGCAAATATTCTGCTGCATTTCTGTTTACATGGCAATGTAAATGTGTCCAATATGTATTAATAATTAACACCAGCCAATGTGTTCCTCATCCTAGAGCTAGCACTGTCCACCTCTTGGTCATTTAGCCATCTCATCACTGAAAGCCCTCTCCGTTCTTGCCTGGAGCAGACTCATTCGCCAGTTTCTGATGCCAGGGCCACTGAATGTATTTAGCTTCACCACCACACAGGTAAATTGGGCAAAACCCTGGGTGGCTTCCTTGGATGAAAGGCAAGCTCACTCTGAACATGAGCTAGTGGGATAGCTGAGTGTTGTGTTAAATGTGATAGGATTAGAAGATCCAATTATTCCTTCCAATTCAAAATCAAAGAGCATTAAGAATCTGTGAATCTTGCAATAATGCTTAGCGTCTGATTCTCCAGTTCATTTCACACCTCCAGCTGCTTTTTCTTCCTTTGGTGCTATTCATCCCAATGTTTGGTCCACTAATGGCTGTACTGTGAGGGAGAATTTTATTGCACTACCAAAAGAAGTGAAAGAAATGGTATCCTTATCAGTATGTTCAACAGACAGACTCACCTGGAAAGGGTATTTGTACTGACAGGGAATGATGATGTCACTTTTCACAACTTCCACACATTTAATTCTGGAAAGTTCCACAGAACCCTTCAAAGTCCTTTTTTTCTACAAGACAGAGAAAAGCCCTTGGTTAATACTAATGATTGTAGCTTAAGTGAAAACACCAGAGAAGACTGTCACATCCAGAAGAGATTTAATTTTAATGGAGCAGAAGCAAATGAACTGATTATGTAAGACACTGAAAAGTATAGAGAATCATTCTCATACATGGCACCTCTATATGGATTGCACACATGTACACATACATATATTTCAACTCAGCACATGGATTCTTAGTGAACCACTCAAAACCTTTGTTTGGAATCCAGGCTTTATTATTTTTTTTTTACTTCCAACAAAATCAAATGCTCTCCTAACCAAGAAGAACTATTTTTTCATTCAATGTTCAGTTAACTATCACTCCTGCTTTCATACTGAAAAGCTATAAAACAACAGACATTTTATTAAAGAGGAAAAATTTGGCTACAAAGAATTTCAAAACTTCACATTTCATCTCAAATGTAACATTTGTACTGCATTTCTTTTCCAGGGAGCAAAACACTTCTCTGTTTTTTGTTCTATGTGGGGTTTTAGCTAAGGAAAAAAAAATTGTATCAGGGACATTTGAAAATAAATAATGTGCCAAAAACTTNGGACATTTGAAATAAATAATGTGCTCAAAAACTTGCTGACAAAATTATTTTTCTGGCAGCCTCTGCTGTGTTATTAATCATCACAGATGTGCTGGTTTGAGGCTAATTGGAATATCTTAATGAAAAAAAAAATTATAGGCTGTGAAAAGAAGACACTGGTGATGTCTACTCCACTCATAGGCTTGCTGAGATGTGTAAAAACAAGGACACAAACATAGATAGGTAGGCAACAGTATCATAGAATGGTCTGGGTTGGAAGTGATCTCTGAAGATCATTTAGTCTAAACCCCCTGCAGTCAGCAGAGACATCCTTAACTAGATCACGTTGCCCAGAGCCCTCTTGAGCCTCGCCTTGACTGTCTCCAGGGATGGGGCCCAAACCACATTCCTTGGCAACCTGTTCCAGTGTTTCACCACCCTCATAGTGAATAACCTGATCCTGACATTCAACCTTATTCAATCTACTCTTCTGTAGTTCGAAGCCACTGCCTCTTGTCCTATCACCACAGGGGTTTTGCAAACAGTCTCTCTCCATCCTTCTTGTAGCCCCCTTCAGGTACTAGAAGGCTACTATTAGGTCTTCCTGGAGCCTTCTCTTCTCTAGGCTGAACAACCCCAGTTCCTTCAGCCTATACTCATAGCAGAGCTGCTCCAACCCCCTGATATTTTTGTGCCCCTCCTCTGGACCCATACCATCAGGTGCATGTTCTTCCTATATTGAAGGCTCCAGAGTTGGATGTGGTACTCTAGGTGAGGTCTCACTAGAGCAGGATAAAGTAACAGAATCCCCTCTCTGGATCTGCTGGCAATGCATCTTTTGATGCAGCCCAAGATGTGTATGGCTGGTTAGGAAAGGGTAAGAAAAGAACAGACATCTGAGCATCCTGGCTGCCTTGGCATACCTCTTTGCCTACTGAATCCTCACCCTGCAGCTCTTCAGCCTGTGGCACTCAGCTTTTGCAAGAGCAGGGTGAGGCAGATGCTAGCACAGGGCAGGCAGGAGCTGAGCTGAGGCTCAGTATCTGGTGCACACTTCTGAAGGATTCACTGCAAAGACATTCACTCTTCGGAGGCAAACTGGTTTCCTGTTTTGATTTGTTTTCAATAGGGATCAAACACTCAATGTGTCCCAGCTCAGCTTTGCAACAGCACGACGGAAATTGGTAAGATTTAAGAACCCCCAAAACACTGCAAAAGCTTCTGTTTTTGAAACACAGGCAACTGTCAACAGGAGAGTAACAGAGACTAACAGAATAACTCTCATGGGTTATCACTCACAGCAAATTCTCACCCTCCCTCATTCTGGCAACCTTTGTGTCCTTCAACTCTCCAGCTCCCTCTTGCCCCTCGCTGCACAGGCAGCTGCGTCCCTGCAGATCTGGCCCTCTGGCAGCAGCTGTCCTCACCACTGTACTGACCCCCATGGCTGCTCCACTGCTACCTTTCATCATTAAATTTATCCTGATCCAGGGAAGCAGCTGATGCCACTGGAGATGGGAAAGGTTTGCCAGTGTCATGTCAAACAGCCTCAATACAGAGAGGCCCCAAGGCTCCTCGAAACTCATTCTTGCCCAGATGGCTACTTTGCCTTTGCATACTTGGACCTAAGAGAGGAAAATTAATACAGTGTGGCCTCACATCACTCTTGATGGACTTTACTGGTGTATTTGGGCTTTTGTACTTGTATTTTCTTGCAGTTTAACCAGTGCCTCTGGGTTTACTGACAAGACTTGTCTCCTGTAGACAACATCTACCTATGCAGCACTATAGTGTGGAGTGGGATTTTTTTTTTTTTTATCAATAAACCCAAGACCATAAAGCACTCTGCATGTAAATACCAATTAACTATCAAGACTATTGCCAACCCTCAGAAGGCTTTACTGAATCCAATTTCCACTGTGCATTTTCTTTAATTCTTGTCTATTCATGTCTTTTGTCCAGACTTGGCTTCCTCTGTCTCTTCTCCACAATCTCCTCTATCATCTCTTCTGCCCCTGGGACTTCTGTCCTTTTGAAGAGGCACAAAGCCATTTATTTCCTATAAGAACCTTCAATTTTGCTAGCACTGAACCATCCTTCATCTTATTCCTTTGAAGTCTAAAGGCTTAACCACATGCACTCCTCTGAGGCTTTAGGAAGTGATGCTGTGCCAGTCACGCTTTGTCCTTTTGCCACAGACTGTTTTTTGTTGATGCCACTCTGGACTCTGGTGGAGGAGAGGGGACAGACTTCTCAAGGAGCTTTGTGGAGACATCCTGCAGCTCTCATCACCCAATGTGCTCCTTTCTAACAATGTAATTTCAGCAGCAGCTCCTCATAATCTCTTGGTGCAATGTCAGGGTGCATCTCATGGTCAGTGCATTGCTCAGCAGAGCCTCAGCAGATGGGACTTTGCTGATACAAGGCAATTATAGCCCCACAGCAGCAGAAACAACTGTAATGACCACTCACAAACCAGGCATTACCCAGAAGCTGGACTGGAAGCTAAACATATTCCTGCTTTTGAGATGTCTGACTGCACTTTAATCCAACAAAAGCAACCGAGCCATTTGGAAGGGAGTGGACAGGAAAAGCCTCTTAAAAATGATGTCCAAAAAACCTCAGAGGCTTGTTCCTAAAAGGGTGAGACAAAGCATGCTGACAGATCTCCGTTTTTTGTTTTCAGTCTGATTCAGTATGATTAAGTAGATGATTTAGGTGGTCTGAAAAAAAACATCAGTGGTCTTACTGTGCAATGTGTGTGGAAAGGTAACCATGACATGCTGCTGTCCCATGAGAGGTACAGTGTGCTGCTGATCCACCTGCCCTAGTTTATTTCTTTTGATCCATCATCTGCAATATGACAGTTCTGGGAAGCAGAGCTAACAGCTCTGAATGGAACCAGGTGCATCACAAGCCAAATTTATTACTGTCTTCATCTCTGGCATTTCACCTCCTCTCGTCTTCAGCAGCTCCTTCACTGATGAATACTTCACCGATTGCAGGAAGGACATTGAACTGTTGGAGCGGGTCCAGAGGAGGCCACGGAGATGCTCAGAGGGCTGCAGCAGCTCTGCTATGAAGACAGGCTGAGAGAGTTGGGGCTCTTCAGCCTGAAGAAGAGAAGGCTTCAAGGAGACCTTAGAGTAACCTTCCAGTATCTGAAGGGGGCCCACAGGAAACCTGGAGAGGGACTATTTACAAGGTCTTGCAATGACAGGACAAGGGGCAGTGGGTTTAAACTGGCAGAGGGGGGATTTAAACTCATGTTAGAAAAAAGTTCTTTCCAGTGAGGATGGTGAGACACTGGCACAGGTTGCCCAGGGAGATTGTGGCTGCTCCCTCCCTGGAGGTGTTCAAGGCCAGGTTGGACAAGGCCTTGAGTGACCTGTACTAGTGGGAGGTGTCCCTGCCTATGGCAGGGGGTTGGAACTAGCTGATCCTTGAGGTCCCTTCCAACCTTCCCATTCTATGATTCTATACTTTGCTTTGTCTCTACTGCATAAACTAGATGACCACAGTGGTCCTTATTTGCCTTAAATGACAGGACAGCTGAGTATGAGATAACTCAGATAGCTCTGCCCTGCCACACAAGAAGGAGTCTCATTGCGCATGCCTGGGGAACGAGACACCTGGCATCTGCCATGTGCTAAGATTACACAGTCACCAACTCTGGTACCCATCCGAATCATGGCAGCTTGGCCACTCAACAGAACAAAATGCTTTTCACTAGCTTGTGGGCTGCAGCAGGGGAAGGAACCTTACGTGGAGTCCATGGCAACAGGGCAGCAAGCTGTTAGCGGTTGCTGCAGGTCACATAGATCTGCACCGTGAGCACACTTCCTGACCATGCCTCTGCACCCTCAGGCTTTGTTATTGCCTACGATTTAAGATACGGAGCTGTGCAGTCTGAGAAATTTGCTACTTTCTGGCTAACACTTTGCTGCTGTTGCCATTTGTGAAGCCCATTCATCAAATGCACCACACTGAAGTATTTAGGCTGAAAGTCTCGTGGTGAATGCTTAAAGGTTTGGCTGAACCTCACTGTAGTTACCAAAGGCCTCTGGCAAACAAAAGAGGTAGCTGCTAGTTCTGCAAGCAGGGAAGGGAGGGAGGCCAGAGAGGTAAGGCAGGGGTGGACAGAGCCTAATCTCAAGTAGGATGGGAGAAGAGAGCAGGCAGCATTGTCTGGCAGGCAGAAAGACAGCATGACATGCCTCATAAAGCCAGCTTGGTTCAAAAGCTGTATAAGAACTTGTGTCTTGTTTCTTTTGTGCTGGTGAGGAAAACACAAGCAATTCAGATTCATGTGGTCCCAGACTTCTCAGCAGTGGTCACACCAATGGCTCTCCACACTGCAACTGGGATTTCTCTGCCCCATGTAACTGGGTATTTGTGTTCACCTCTCTGTCTGCCTGTATCTCGTCCCTGTCGCCTGTGCATCTCTTTAAAATGCTGTCTGCTTCTCCCAGACCAGCCAGGCACCTTACACCAGCCCCACTGTGTCTCCCCTCAGCTATGGAGTCCTTCTTCCCACCACAAGGTCCATTTGATCCCCAGTTGCTTCTAGACATTTTTCCCTTGGTAGGAGGGATGGGGAAAGCTAATTTATAGCCATGGTAGAGCAAGGTAGGAAATTCCAGTCCTCCATAAGATCATCCACAAAAACATTTCCATCACTAGAATTGTTCTGAGGCCTTCTCTGTAGTGCCAGGATTTTTTTTTTTTTTTTAAATGAATCTAACCCAGATTCCATTCCCTGTTTTTACCTACTGTCTCCATCAGAAGGGACCATTCCTAACTGGTGAATAAGTAGGTGAGAGGTCTTTGCTTTGGCCACTGGCATGAGTCTTTTGTCCTGTGTCACCTGCTTGCTGTCCATTTGCTTTGGATGGGCTCCCTGTGCAGCCTGGGCAGTGGCAGGAATTTGAGATTACTTTGGGTAATGACACCAAACCAGGTTATTTTTTTTTTTTAATGCTAGAAATGGTCCCTCAGGAATGTGGAGGGGAAATGAAGAAGCAAAAAAGCTAAGTAGTTTTAGAGTGGCAATGAGAGGCTGCTGCGCTGCTGAGAGCAGTGCCTCCAACACTAGCAGGCACTGGCTTTAGGAGGACTGCTATAACTCTGCAGGGGGCTTAGCATTGCACAGTGAATGTTCTCTAGGTCCTCATCCACAGCTCTTACAAATGATATGGTGACATGGTAACTGCACACACAAACAACCAATTATCAGCAGCTATAATACAACTTAACCATATTGCACTGCCATCACCTGTAGCATTGTCCCACTGATGTCTGAACTGTGGTACAAATGCCCCATGGTCTGATGAAGAGGTCAAAGTAGGCTCAGGAGAAGGCATGAGCTAGTTTCAGGGAACAAAAGGAGTGCAACTGCCCTGGGGAAGTGCTTGAGTGGAGGTAGAACTTCACATGTGCCTTTTTTTAGTAGTATGGTAGTAGTAATTCTCCTGCTATGCTATTTTTCCCCTGACCAAAGAACTCAAGCATGAACTTGAACCTGCATGAATGACACATGTGCTGTGCTGACACAACTATTTTCTCTCTTACCATATTCCTTATCTATGCACATGACATGTGCTGGTTTTATTAATAATTAGGATATAAAGACTTGTTGATTGCTGGATTGATAGAAATGTTGCCTGAACCCTAGCACTGTTCAGTATCTGGGGAGTTCTTCCTCTTATTAGGAACACTGATTGTTGGAGGTTTTATGGGGGGGGGGAAAAAAAAAAGTTACAATTAAATTTGAAGCCTAAACTGATAAATTTAATTTTGAAAGAAAGTTGTAAAGGATTTTGCCTTGCCTGCCAGTGCTAAGTGCTTCATAGGAAAATTGGAAAGAGGTGATAATTGACAATATTGAGAGTTCGTGTAGAACTATGGCCGTTGTGTTACATTTTAATACTTCCAATCATAGAATCATAGAATGGTAAGGTTGGAAGGGACCTCAAAGATCATCTAGTTCCAACCTCCCGCCATAGGCAGGGACACCTC
>VWZE01010069.1:23165-78318 GCA_013396675.1 Eubucco bourcierii | reverse complement strand
GTGGCCTCCTCTGGACCCGCTCCAACACTTCCCATGTCCTTCACATGCTGGGGGCTCCAGAACTGCACACAGTACTCCAGATGGGGTCTGAGGAGAGCAGAATAAAGGAGGAGAATCCCCTCCCTTGCCCTGCTGCCCACACTGCTCTTGCTGCAGCCCAGGATTCGGTTCTGTCTGGGCTGCATGCGTACACTGCAGGCTCATGTAGTGAGCCCCACAATATTTGATATTTAAATCCCTACATGTAGCTCCTTCCATCATACACCTCTCATGACTGTTTTGTCCTCCTCCTTGAATTAAAAGAAAATAAAATTTCTTTCAAAGCTGTTTTCACCTCCGAAGAACACGAAGGTGTTTTAGAGGTGTGCATACCTTGGATGAAGCGTGTTGAATCATGTTAAATGGCAAAATGAGCTGCCAGCAGTGCCTAAAATGCCTCCATTCATCTAAGAAGAGAGATGATGAAGCACACCTAAGAGCCTGGGGAAGCAGCTGAAGGGCTGTGCCTGCTCCACTGCGGCCCTCACTCACTGCCATACCTGATTAGAGCACTTTTAACCACTAACTTATTTTTTGACATGTTTCCAGGGACCTCCAAAGATCTTCTGGATTTCACCCTCACCTGGAGCACAGAGAATGGGGACAATGCTGAACCACAGCAGGTTCCTACACCAGAAAGTAAATATTTCACCTGCCTGGAAGATGATGTGGTGCTGCTCAGCAATGGTGCTGCCTGCTGTCTGCACACAGTTTGCATGCTGCCTGTTTGCTCACCATGCAGTATTGTTCCCCACGAGTAATTCAGGTCTCAAGGAACAAATTCAGCATGCACAAAGCAATGGGAAATGCTACAAATGGTCACTCTAATTAACAGGAACATCAAAACAGAGATGTTCAGGAGAAAAAAAGAAGAAAAAAAAAAAGTTTAATCCTGAGTACAAGAGATTTTTGGGGAAAAAAATCCCTAGTCTTTCCAAGTCAGATTCTGTGTAACCATGGTAAAATGGATTGCTGGACTGAGGAACAAAGTGTTGCTTTTGTTACTATGGGTAGCTGGGCTGTTAAGAGCAACCCAATGTATAGATAATGCAACAGAAGCAGCCGAAGGATGCTGATAAAAGGCTTTTCAGCCAAATTTGTTCCTTTGTCCTCCTGTAACAAGAGACTGAAAGCAGATTTCAAGACACACTGAAGTGCCATCTTTCTATCTGAATATCAAAGATTTGAACGAAAGAACCCAGGACAAGGCTGACTCATGCTATGTGACCTCTTGAGCAGCTGACCAGTGCAGGAAGAATAGTGCTGATGTAAATGACAAGGGGACTCCATCCTTTTCCACCTGTGCCTTTCATCTCGGCCTTTATAAGCTGGACTAGCAATAGCCCACAAGTGCACAAAGATACAAAATTTTAAGACATTTATGTGCCTGCACTTCCCACGTGTTAGGTGTAACTTCCCAACCCTGGTAACTCCTCTGAATGCTTGTATGGGGCAAGATGCCTGTTTCTGAAGAGGAAAGACTGTGGCATACTGACATGGGGCACTTCTCCATAGCTGATACAGACAGACCCAAGCACTTTCTGCAGGTCTGAGCCATGCCAAGATGGGCAGCTCTGATGCAGAGATCACGTAATGGTAAAGCCACCACATTAGTGTAATACCAGCCCCAAAGACAGTAGCCTATTCACTGAGTGTGGCATCAACATGAGACTGTGCCACTTTTAGACTCCAGTCAGCTTGAAATACAGGCAGAAAAGCTTCTTTCTCACTGCCCCCAGGTAGGAATGTGATATACTGAAGACTGCAAGAACCTCTCCTTAGTGTCTGAAACACCAAGCTACCTGTCTTCACTCTCTTGTCTGCTGACCTGAAGGATTTACCATCTACCATAAGCTGTTAGGTGAATGGGACATGGGTAACTGACTAGCTGAAGCATTTTTGGCAAGTCTAAGTAAGGACATCTGAAACACTGTCCTAGACATCTCTCCACAAGGATTCACTTGTCTGCTTCTTCTGTGGTACTGTAAGTGTACTGGCACCCTGAAAGTATCACATAGTGTCTGCATTATCAGTTATTCTGGTGAGGAGCAAACTAAAATGCTTAGCCCCGTGTGCTCGTTTACTCACATGTACAGTAGCTATAAAATCAGATGCTGGAACTGAAGAATTTTTGCCTGTGGAATTGATTAGCATGTTAAAATAAAGGGACTTCTGATGCATTTGAGGACAGAGGAGGCTGAATGCATGTGCCTGTTATCAGGCCTTTGCTTCATGTTAAGACAGCCCTGCATTGTGCACTGAGTAATGAATTCTAGAAAACACAGCTTCTTATTGTTGTCAGTTATTGGGGGCTCATTCTCCTCATGTGATATGTAAATAACTCTCATTAACATTAACGTCTACTGTGTGCTTGGCCCCTGAGGAGAACAGTGCTTTCTGTCTAGCTGTGCCTCTGATGATGAAAATACTGTTACAGTGACAGCAAAAACTTGCCTTTATGACGTTGATTGTCCGGACAGGTTTTGGTAGAATTCACAGAATCCTCCTTGTATCCCTTTGGCCTGTTTNTTTTTTTTTTTTTTTTTTTTTTTTATACCCACAGCATCAAAATGGAGAGAAAAGGATTGGATGCTAAACTCCGTTAAACACAGGCAAAACATAAACCTGGGCTTAACAACTGAATATATGTTTGACTTTAAGCCAACTGACTGAAATCAGTGAGAGTTCTCAAACCATTAAGCATTTTGCTAATTGCTTTACCTGACTTTATGCACAGGCTGTTGTCACTGCCTGGGGACCAGAGAAGTGTGTACTGTACAGCATTGAACTCCGAGTACACACAGCCATTGGACCACCTGGTAATGAATTCTTAAAGAAACTCTCTGAAAATCCTCTTGCAAACATCCACAGAGATTTCTATTGAGAAATATATAATCTTAAAGGCAAGGCAGTTGCTGGCCGCATCTGTACAGTGCACTACCCATGCCTTGGTACACTCTCCATCACTGCAGCCAGTAGAGAACAGCAATGTCCTTGCAGCTTCACCTAAAGCTCCAGAGCAGTGGGACCACATCCAAACTGCTTGCTGGCAAAGGTGACAACCTCTGCTAACCCCTGCCAGCCCCACAAGTTTTCTGGAGGGTCCCTGCAGAGCAAAGCCAAACCTGTGCCAGGGCCTGCACTAGAGAACGACTGCTACGCACCACTGAGTCCAACATGGGCTCACTCTCTGGTTCTGGTTCACAAACAGGGACAGGCACAGCCCATGAGTCAGGCAGGTACTGTAACTCCCCCTTCACTGTCTGTGAACTCAATTGCTGGGGGTTTATTCTGTTCTCAGCACAAAACAAGATGGTGCTTGCATGGGCTGCACTAAGCTTTACCCTCCAAACAGTGATGACCTGACCATGCAGAGGTCATGCCCAGATGGTCTGATTTTAGGGAAGGTTACTGAAGAGGATGAGGATCAGTTCTGGGAGCATTTCATAGGGTAAATTTGGTTCTCCCCGTTTTGTTCTGTTCATGTAACAACTTGATTTAACAGTTTGTTAAATCAGAAAGAAAATCATCTTTGGTTGGAAGAGATCTCCAAGACCTCCAAGACCTCCAGTCTTTGACACAGCACTGCAACGTCACCATTAAACCACGTCACTAAGCACTAGGTCCACATGCCATTTAAACAACTCCAGGGATGATGACATGATCACTGCCATGGACAGATTATTCCAATGTTTGCTAACCTTTTCAGGGAAGAAACATTTCCTAATATCCAGCCTAAATGTGTTCATGTTTGTAACTGATAACGTATGACATAAGGCAGCCAATATGCTAAATTCTCATCTGGCCTAACTGACCTTCAGGAAGACCAGGGGATGAAATTTCCAAAGAGACTCATACAGCACATGAAATCTATGACCCACTGAAAGCCACTGAGTCAGATTTTCCAAACTGTTTCAGTTCCTAAAGATGCTGACAAACACCTACTGCAAATCTGCAAGAGGATCTTAGGCAGAGAGCATGCTGAATTCATCTCAAGTCCATCAAGACTCAGAGAGAACCAAAGAAAGTTGTGTGTAAATATCTCTAAATTACTACAGTAGAATCACTTCAATGCTTCTTTTACCCAGAAAAATTAAGTGGAATAATTATAGTGGAATTTAAAATGTTAAAACAGTGGCATCTGAAAGCAGTCAATGAGAGTGTCAAAGTAAGTGTAGGCACAGTATGAAGCAATAAATATTTTCCTGTTCAAATATGGAGGTAAGGAAAACGCAGACCATAAAATAAATGCAAGAAAAACATTTAGTTGGGCATATTTGAGAGGAATAACTTGTAAATGAAAGTGACTATTAACCCCTAAAGCCGATATCTAATCTCAACTGTGCTATAATACAAGGGCACACCATACTTGGATTTTTGTGTTGGGTTCAATTTTAACCTAATTTTCTGCAAGTGAGCCAGATCAGATGGTCTGAAGTTGCCATTGCTGGATAGCAAGGCAACAAGATCCCCAGTAACAGTGCTTAAACATAATGGATTAACAGCATGTTCAGTGATTGTTGGAAAACAAGCAATATTATTTACAGTCGTAATAAGGCTCAGCAAACATCCAGCTAAATAGGAGAAGGAAATGATTTATGCTTCACTAGAACCCTTAGCACAATGGGGTGTGCAGAATGACTTCCAATTTTTTTCGTATTTAGCAAATCTGAGAAATGTAAGCTTAGGGAAACAATGCCTAGTCTGGGCATGGATCTCATCACTGCATCCCTTGAGTAACCTGTACTAGTGGGAGGTGTCCCTGCCTATGGCAGGGGGTTGGAACTAGATGATCCTCGAGGTCCCTTCCAACCTTACCATTCTATGATTCTATGATTCTGAAGATGAGACCCTGTTATTAATGGTAGCTGAGCTAATTTCAAAATATAAGACCAGTCTCATCCCAGCCACCACATTGCTGCTCTGAAGAAAAGACTGAGAGGCTGGAGATCGGTGGATGACTTTCTTTGCAGATATAATTAGAGTACACTTGTGATCTTCACAATACTCCACTCCAGCTCACCTCTATACATGTGAGCTGCCAGGCACACGCTCACACATCTGTTACACAGAGCAGTCACACCAGCCTGTGCTAAATGCTTACAACAAAAATAGATCCATTCTATACGATAGCAACACAATCTTCTTCCTCCATGTGCGCCAAATGCCTGCTAATCAGAAGCTCTAAATGATCCATTTGGCCCCTTTGCAATTTTCAGTGAATGGAGATACAGCATGGTCCAGAGAAGTTAAGCAAATAAAATTTAGCAAAGGTCGCCCTTCCCTCCATCAGCATCCTTCCCTTCACAAACTTCACTTTCCCCCCCATTAACATCCTTCCCTTCCTGAACTTTGCCCTTCCCTCCATTAGCATCCTTCCCTTCACAAACTTCATTCTTCCCTCCATTAGCATCCTTCCCTTCCTGAACTTCACTCTTCCCTCCATTAGCGTCCTTCTCTTCCTGAACTTTGCTCTTCCCTCCATTACTCTGCTAAGAAGGAGAAGATGGCTGACGTACCCCGTGGCGATCTTCATAGTAAGCCAGCTTGGATTTGGTTAAGACAAAGAAGCGCACTTTGAAGTTGGAGGGTGAAGTCCTTCTCTTCTGCTGGGACTTTTTGATCAGCAGTTCCTCCAGGAGCACACAGTTATTCATGGCTGAACCAAGAACGGTTGTGTGCCAGGACATGAGACGCTTGTCCTATGCACTGTCTGTCCAAGAAAGAGACAGGAGAAGAAGACAGTTGGTTTTTGGTGGTTCAAAAGGCAGCGTAGGTGCTTTGAGCTTTATCTTCCCATCTACAGCAAAGCTTCCTTTCTGCCAAACCATAACCACATCCTCTCTGAAGTCATAAACCGAACAGCACATGTTGAAATATACGCTAAGGTAAATGTTGTGGAAAAAATAACACTTGAGGGACATTCAGTGAGTCAATGATTAAGGATCGATTAAAGAGGTGTGACATGATTAAGCATCTGTCTCCTACTTGTCCATCAGCCAAATGCAGTTATGAGTGCATGAAACAAACATGAGGGTAAGTGAAGTGTCTCTACTGTCTTCTTAGAAGTAGGTCATACACCCATATTTCTTTTTTGAACGAATGGTGCCTTCCCCTTCAGAGTATTTAACAGTTCACTGTAACTCCTGGAGATTCCATACATCTTGTTTTGAGGAAGTTTCCCACATAAAACCAAAGTTCCTACTAGGTAAGCAAAGAAAATTGCATTCAGGATATACTTGTATAAGGAGTGAAGAATATTTGTAGTTTGTTAAATATTTAAACAGTGAACAAATGGTTGCAATAACTGATAAGTAGTCAATTATCACTGGTAACTATTGACTGCTTCTGATGTGGTCTAATGAGTCTATGGCTGGATGTTCCAGAAGGCACAGGCACAATCAATACCAGTGCAATCAGCAGCAAAGGGAGGACAATCAGGACTTCAGGGCAGTCTGCACCTGGATAGATCTAGAATTTTAAACAAAGTCATGTGTGCTCGATGCAGTCAACACAGCAGCACTGTGATATTTAAAAACAAATGCAGTTCTCTTTTCTCTGCTCTTCTATTACTAATATTTTGTTTCTTTTTTATGTGTGCTGTATAACTGTCTTGCTTATGCTATTGAGGACTGCAGAGATGGAATCTAGTGGAATGGGGGAGGAAATGTAGGAGAAGTATTTTCATTAATTAGATGTTTCTGGAAATTATTTCACAGAGTCATAAAATCATAGAATGGTAAGGTTGTAAGGGACCTCAAGATCATCTTATTCCAACCCCTTGCCATAGGCAGGGACACCTCCCACTAGTACAGGTCATTTCGATCTAAATAACTTATCACTGCTTACTTCTGACTTTAGTTCAATGTAACATTAGAATATAAGGATGTGGCTCCCTGATGCTGATACACTTTTAGAGTTGTTTTCAAGCTCCAAAGACATTTTTTCATTATATTAAATTCAGTCCATGAGAAAAAATATCTGAGCAAATGTCAGAATTGCAAATTCTGTTTAAACAAAGACTTGTACTTTATAGGTCAAGTTTGTAGACAGACCTAGGAATTATATTTCTCAACAGAACATACTGGTTAACCCTCCCACAAAAAGAGGTGGCACATCCCTTCCTTGCTGTTTTAAGTTATATTGTTATATATATAGGCAGCATGTTCCAGGGATCATCAAACGCTCCTTAAACAATTTTGTTCAATGTTAACTAAGAACATGCATTTGCCACAAGAATACAACTAAAAGACAGCACTAAATGTACAGATCAGTAAGAGAGTTTGATAAAAGCAATGCATTAGCATGGAGCAGAAAGGACAGACAGATGACGTTGGGCAGTTGAGCCATCTACCTGGCTACCTATCTATCAGTCAATCAATCTGTGCATCTATTCATACCTCTATCTGTCTATATATGCAGTGACCTTGCTGAAAAACCTGGAACAGGTTGCCCAGGGAGGTGGTAGGGTTTTTTTAGGGAGTCTGGGATAACCTAGAATCCCTCAAACCACAACAATCCCCAATCCCTGGAGATACTCTAGGTGAGGCTCAACAGGGCTCTGGACAACCTGTTCCAGTTGATGATGTCCCTGCTGACTGCAGAGGCGGTTAGACTAGGTGACTTTGGAGGTCCCTTTCAGCCCAGCTCAGCCCATTCTATGATTCTATGATAAAATGGGATGCAGCATAAACTGAAATATTTGTCTAGCAAACCTATGTTTCATTTCTTGGCAGAACAACTGAGTTACAAGGAACCCTTGCGGCTGAACAAGAAAGACGACAAAAGTCTGTGGTCTCCTCAAACATGATCACTGCTGCCGGGGGGGATTTCATATCTATTTGTAGACTAGGATCTACAGTTGGGCCAAATTTCCCCATTCTACAAAACAGCTTGCCTCATGCAATGCAAATGCATAAAAAATGCAGCATCTGCTGTGAGGTTTTGAAAACTGCAGTCTGTCTAAACAGCAGTTTGGATACTTAGAGACCTTGTTTAGGTGCCTGTGGCTCGAAAAGGCAGGACTTACTTTGGCATGTGCATAATTTTCCTCACGCTTGAGAATTTGCTGCTTTAAATCATGCTCTGAGATCCTTTCTTGTAACTAATAAGCCAAACCACAGAAAGTCAAGTATCCTGACAAACTGTATGGACTCCACTCTGCTAGCAACAGTGAATCTCTCCAACAGGGGTCTTGATCTTAACAGCATTTTGCTTGACTTGTATCAGTATAGAGAAAACTGTCACCGGTTTGTAACATCACATTTACAGCTGTCAACACTTCTTTAGGACTACCTTACTCCTTCTAATCTCTTCTTTTCACTAACTGTAGCCTGTTAAGGACTTTCTGAAAAGCCTTTGTAGCTTGAGTCAAGAGGGGCTTGCAGTCTGCCAAGAGAGGTATGCATGTCTTCTCAGAAAACTGAATATAAATAGACATGCAAGGGTGTGACACTGCAGCTCTGTAGAAAAAGCAAGGCATACAGGGCAGGAAAGAGATGAGACGCCGTCACATAGACCTCTGAGGGGAGCAATGCTGCTGGAGATGAGAGGATGTGGGGCATGAGGAGATTTAGCAAGAGTGGTAAGTAGTTGGGGGAGAGCTAAGAAATTATTTGCATGTAGTGACTGGCAGCTTGATTTCTTCATGAGATAAGAGATGAGTTGGCAGAGGGGTGTGAAGAGGGGAGCAATTCGATCCAGTGTTCAGATAGGGGGCTTGGCAACAGCACTTCATGTGGTGTAAACACGGTATGATGGATATCTGATGGGAAGACGCTGTGTGGGTCAAGGCAAGTGAGAAATGAGGAGCAAATGAGGGAAGACTAGGATAGGTTGAGCTGCCGTGGAAGAGAAGCTACAGATTTGATACCATATATGTAGAGAGACACACATAGTTGTAGGAAAATAATCACAGATTTTGCCCTGGAGCAACAAAGAGTCTGGCAGTTATGTTAGAACTAGCAGGATTTAGCAGGCAAGATCAGCCACTCTGAGGTTTCCACGTTGAGCTCAAACTGGTGATGGGGTAGCTAAGATATTAGCTAGGGATAGAAGTAAGACGATCGTAAGGAAGGAAGTATGGCATCACAGCTGGATTGGGGTCTCACTGAGATATAAACACAGGAGCTGATTTCAGTGAGAGTTCCTACTTCTGTTTTGCAATAGCTTTATCAACTGGTAACTCTTCATTGTTGAACTGAACAAGGAGGCAGGGACTGTCATACTTTAGCATCCACTCTTGCCACAGTTCTATGCCTTCATGCTCCTTTTTTTTCACTTTAATATCCGACATGTAGCAAACATACAGATATTTAAGTGTAGCAAGGAAAAATCAGAGTGTGGATGCTCTCTAAATTGAATGAATAAATAGTCAGGATGACATGAATATACAAAAACATGACTGGAAAATTGTCTTTTTATAAGCAACCTGCTTATGTGTACTTGAATTTTACTTAATTTCAACAATGACAATTTTTTAATCCAGTTTTTAAATACAATTCTTTCTTACTTTCAAAACATGAACTGTAGACATAAATCATGTTATTATCCACCTGGATGGCAAACAGGTTATAATCTTTTTAAACAAAGCCTTAGTCATTTAAGGGCTTCAAGATCCTTCTGCAGCAGAGCAGGAGAGAGATAACATACATACATAGACAGAGTCAGGTAGAAATATACCACTTGTCTAGGATCATGCTGGCTGCAGAGCTGGAAGATGTGAGGACAAGTCTGTAGAGTTCTATGCACAAACTGCATAGCCTTCTTGAAAGGGTTCTTTGGGGGGACTGGAATATCCCAATTTACTAAATAGTTACTTAAATAGTAACTATTTAAGTCACTAAAATAGTTATTTTATATATGGAACTTGACCTTGTCTGATAGTGCAGTGATGCACCGAACACATGGGCATGCTGCTTTTCCTCAAGGCTTTTGACACCACTATGTATTGCATGGTACAGAAATTCTGTATCCCTAATAGAAAAGAATTTACTATAACTGTCCTAAATATCTTAATACCACTCTAAGTCTGTCCCTTAAGACAAGGAGGCACAGCCTGATGAATTTTTTTAGGAATCCTACATCTTGTCTGCTTAAGCACTTTTATGAGCCTGCTTCCATGCATCCTTTGACACTTCACTATCCATACATGGGTGAATATAAAATATTTTAGATGTTTCAGATTTAAGTTTGAGCTTAAGTCTGTGCTGGGCAAGGTGAGGTCAACTATGGCCTCAGTGGGCTCAGTTTTTAAAAAAATCCTTTAATCACCTTAGTTCTTCCCTTGCTAACTTCTGCAAACTGCTCTATTTATATTGTGAATGTATTTTCTTTTTATTTTTTTTTAATAGGGGTTGGATTTTTTTTTCTTTCTTAGGGGATTTACCCAAATTATGCAGTTCACACTTTTATTACTGCAAACTGTGGAAATCTCCCCACCCGCACATCCTGCTCTGATACCAATGCATGTGTCCTGAAGGTGGCACAGAAATGTATAAAGTGAAATATAGATTTTGTTTGTTTGGTTTTGTTGGGTTGTTTTGGGTTTTTTTGCACCTCAACCATACCTTCACTCCATAAAATGACATGTATACTTTTACCATGTGTAATATTTGGGCCTGGTTTACTGCCTGGGTGCCAGCTCTTTCTTTCCACCAGCTGTCCAACATGAAGATCATAATTCATCTTCCAAGTGTCCAGAAATGAAGCCATTTTCTGCTTTAGCTATTTTAGAGTGTGAGAAGCTCTATTTAGGCTATTCAGCTATCTTGCTCCTCTGGCAGTTCATTATCACCCCAATAAATGTGTCTCCAGAGGACCCAAAAGGCAAGACAGAAAGCTGCAGAAAAAGGGAACAACTGGTCTGGTCTTTATGAGCCAGATGCATCCAACTTTTCTCTAGGTTTTTACAACTGCACCTTTGAATCTGTTCACACTGCTCCCAGTGAGCAAGGGAGTTGCTCTTGTAGAACCAGAGCAAGATACTCCTGTGAGCTGTTAGGAGCCCTGGAAAAGTAGATGCCTTGTTCTGAGCATCTGCTAGGAGGATGTAGTGATTTAACCATAATTTGAATGCCTGAAGTGAATTGCTCCCAGGCTTACTGCTGTTGGCAGTAACATAGAGAACATGTTTTACACTGGTGAACTTGCACAGGGTTAGCACAGGCTCTTTTCTGATAAAGGTACAAATAATCCTTTGCTCAGCAATTCTTTCTTAGGGAAAAAATACCAAAAGGAAACCTTAGTTTCACTGAGTCATACTCAAACTCAGATTTTGTTCCAGCTCTTTTTACTAGTGCCTGCCTATTGAAGTGCTGGCTGTCAAGGTGTGACTTACGCTGCTGGCAAAACTGCAGTGCTGCAAATCCCACCATTTATCCTGCCATTATGACACATTTGCAGCTACCTCAGGTTGATGATGAGTGGACAGGGATTACTTCTTCATGCTGTACAGGCACATTTTTTGACACATGTTCATTAACAAGTTAGAATAAGCAGTTACTGCAGGCTGGTAAAGACAAAGCATTAATTGCAGAGCCACTGCAAGTAAAAATTCAGCAGTAATATCTGGCTTAAAGCTTAGGTAAGAGTGTTGCTTCCAGTAACAATATTAAGACTGTGAGCTGGCTGATTCTATCAGAATGTGCCTGGATTTTGAGCCATGGCAACTTAAAAAACAGTACTGAGATACCTGTTTTATTGTTAAATAACCACACAGACTTTTTGCTGAGATTTGGATCTGAATTGGCTGCCAGGCTGTATAGCAAGAAACAGTTCAACTGCCATGTGCTTTGAGGATTGGTGCCCCAGTTTTTGCATGATGGGAACATTAAACTATTTTCCCACATTCACAGATGCATCAATTGGCAGCAGATGACATTTTAGTCTGAGGAGTCAGAAAGAAAAGGCAGTGCAGCACTGCACTGCAAATTCATTAACTCCCAAAGCCACAGCAGGAGACAGGGAGGTGGGAATTAACCACAGCAGATGGAGCCATAAAGCTTGTTTAAGTCCTCTTCACCTCCAACACCCTCCTTTTATCTTCTCCTCCTCCCTGGTATATCCTCCAACAAAGCCTGTAACAATCACCAAAAAGGGAAATTCCTGACCTGATTGCTGTAAGACATAACACTCAGCTAAGTCTAACAAGAGATTGCAACTGAGTTTCATTTTGGGTTTATTTTTTCAGGCAACATGGGAAAACCCCACCATACCATAGAGTGCAGCAGCAATCAAAAAAGGGCCACGAACGTGCTCAGAGGGCTGCAGCAGCTCTGCTATGAGGACAGGCTGAGAGAGTTGGGGCTCTGCAGCCTGGGGAAGGCTTTGAGAAGATGTTATAGTAGCCTTCCAGTATCTGAAGTGGGCCTATGGGAAGGCTGGGGAGGGATTATTGCCAAGGTCTTGCAATGACAGGACAAGGGGCAATGGGTTTAAACTGGGAGAGGAGAGATTTAAACTGGATGTTAGGAGGAAGTTCTTTGCAGTGAGGGTGGTGAGACACTGGCACAGGTTGCCCAGGGATGCTGTGGCTGCTCCCTCCCTGGAAGTGTTCAAGACCAGGCTGGACGAGGCCTTGAGTGACCTGTACTAGTGGGAGATGTCCCTGCCTATGGCAGGGGGTTGGAACTAGATGATCTTTGAGGTCCCTTCCAACCTTACCATTCTGTGATTCTATATGTTCTAGCACAGAAGACAGCAGCACTGTTCTAAGACCATGCATGGAAACGGGTTTGTATTTATTGTCTTTGTACAATGATTGGATACAAATTCTGCTAGAGTAACTTCTTTTAGCAATAAAATAAGCAATGGTACACACTGTACACAGTGCTGCTGAATTAATAGTACTGGAAAGCCTGAAAATGAAATATGCCAGTTTGGCTAAAATTAGTTATGAAGAAAGCCAAAATAAACTTAACTAAAGCAATAAAGATGCTGTGTCTTTGAGGCAGAGAATATCATTGTTATCATTCACCGTCTGCTGAAGGTGCCTGGGTTCATTACCATAGTTTGGAGATGCTGTAGGAATTGTGTATCATTGATGGATGGCTTGGACTACACAGCATCCTCATTTCAGAAAGGAGCTGAAACATAGCAGATAGCAAATTGGAGAGTGCTATGCATGACACTCATCATTCTTAATTTCTCATTTGGAATCACTGGAAAGAGAAATGTTAACAGTTCCCCATAGGCTGTAAAGGGTCATCCACATGTCATCTCAGAATCAGACATACCAAGAATGAGACTGAAACCCTTTTTTTCTTCTTTCATGAGCCTGATGATATATCCCCTCTGTCTTGGGCCACTACACACAGACTGGGAAAATGACTCAAGATTACATAAAAAAACAGTGCTTGGCCTTCTGCTGTTTTCTACTATTTGAAAGTCACAGCATTCTACATCCTTGCTGCACAGTTCACTGAGTGCAAGGCACTAGAGAATCAAGCTCAGCTCCTGTTAAGATGAACGTGAAATCAAACTCTGGAAAGTCCACTAAAACCAACGGAGTGTTAGTACCTCCCTGTGCATGTGGTTTCTCGTACATCTCTGGAGGCGGTGCTTTTTAATCCTTGCCTGTCTTTCAGGGTATGATGCAACAAGATGATATGAGACAAGATAAGAGCCTGCTGTCACAGAAACAAGGAGAATCAGTCCTCTTGCCAGCTCCCCAACCCCCTCCCTTTCTTCTGCTTTTGTGCTCTCCTCTCTTAAAATCTCACAGACAGCTCAGTGACTTAACTTAGTAGAAGAGCTGAAAACTTCATCCAGAAAAATGACAGTAATGTTTTCTGGGGGATTTGGAGTTGCATCAGTTTACTTTGCAACCCAGTGCCTGACAGTGATGGTACAAACAGTGAGAAGAAAGCACTGCAGAGCCAGAAGTCAAGGGGCTGGAGGAGTAGGGAAGGAAGAAATGGCAGTGGGACCAGGAGAAAAGTGTAGGGAAGGAGGGTAAAGGAATAACACCATCCATTCCAAAGCAGAAAATGTTGTAGTTGCAGCATTGAACTACAATCTTGTACTTGAAAACCATGTCCTCAGTTCCATATTTATGTGCCTTGTTAAGATCTGCATCTCCATCTTGGAGTACTTTCACTTCTTCATAATGATTATTTGTACAAGTTGAAGGGGTACTTAGAAAGGACCATCACATTAAAAAAAAAAAAATGGAGAAGGGGAAAAAAAAAAAGAGAAGAAAAAAATGGAGGTAATAAAAGCACGATCTTGAATCTTCTTGGTTGATAGTACACAATTTTCTGCTCCTGACTGTTTTGATTCTCAACTGATGAGACCACTGGCTGATGAAAGAAGCAATGTGGTAAAATTATTTTGATTAGATGAATAAAGGTTAAAGGTCTCTTCAATCCTCCTGCTGATCCCAAAGGATGCTGTGACTTAATACAGAGAGGCTGAATGACTGCAGCCCATGGCATCCATGAACCACAGCCCCAGTTCAACGCCTGCACCCAAAGAACTCATTCAGGCTGCAGAGGCTGTAAGTTCTATACCTATGGTAGAAAAGTGGCAACCGGTGGCAGCTTTTTAAACTTCTTCACTCTAAACCATTCCAGTTTGCTTAATCTAGCTCTTACTAACAGATTGTCCAGCAGCACAACTGCTTCTGGTTAACCCAGGTCCAGCGCCAAAATGCTGAAACCTGAGCAAACCACCATGGTAAAACCCCCTTATCCTGTTAGGTTTCTCCTGAATTATGACCACTGTGGGTGCCTGTTAGGGAATTTCTGCACAAAGAATGAGAGCTTTCTGTAACCAGGCTCCTGGGTCTAGGCAAGCCATTCACACTTGTGACATTTCAGTCCATGTGGATGCATTTCTGAAAAGAACAGTAGATTAATTCACATCTTAGGCGCCACAAAATCCTTTGTCTCACTTTTTTAAGTAGAAGAAACGGCCTGGAGGGCAGAAAAAGAAGATATTGCATCAGATATCAGATGGCATCAGATCAGACAGTCCAGAGACTATCAACAGACTGTGCTCAGATCACTTTACTGCCAGTTTTCCCAAAATCAAAGCTGTAGGCCCTTACCAAATGATGAGAATATCCTCCTTTGGACAACAGCACAGACTGAGGATTGGTTATTAAAAGAAAACCAAAACGAAACCAAACAAATCCTTGCCCCGATATTTCATTGGTTTAGAAATAATTAAGAGGATTCAAAGTAATTATCGTTCAATTGGAATTTTTCGGGGGGGTGAAATGATTGATCCTGAAAGTGAGTCTGTAGATGATACTGCATGTGGGATTTTGTCAGACACAGGCTATTGCTGCCATCTGCTGAGGAAGAGAGAAAACAGGACAGAAATGGCCAAGAGTCCAAAATCCTTTTCTCTTGGCCATTCCAGGGAGAAACCCCTTCAGAGGTGATGATGCCAGTAAGCTCATCCTCCCATGATTCACAAGATGAAAAAGTGTAAACCTGCTATTTTAACTCCTCCTAAAACAATACTGGGGGGGGGGGGATAAAGAGAAAAAATAAAGAAAGAAAAACAATAGAGGCAAGCAGTGAAGCCCAGCTGCTTCTTAGTCTTTATGTGGTCAGGTTTTGTGTATTCAGATGATAGAAGGAAGCAAACACTTTGACCAGGGTAATGCCCGTGCTTCTCCGGTATGCAAACACACTACATTCCCTATCATCACTTGTACCACACAGAATCTTACCATCTGTTGGGCTGGAAAAGACATTTAAAGGTCTTAAAACCCAGCCCAACCCCCCTGCAGTGAGCCATGACATCTTCAACTAAATCAAGTTGCTCAGAGCCTGACCTTGAATGCTTCCAGAGACGTAGCACCTACCACTTCTCCAGGCAAACTGTGCTAGTGTCTCACCATCTTCATCATAAAAAATGGGTTTCCATTTATCCATCTTAAATGTCCCCTCTTTTAGCTTAAAACCATCCTCCCTTGTCCTGTGACAACAGACTCTGCTGAAAAGATTGATCCCATCTTTCTTACAGAAGAGCAGTAAGGTGCCCCTGGAGCCTTCCCTTCCCCGTGCTCGCAGAGCTCATGATCATACTACACAATCACTGTGCAACTACATGGTTAGGGTGTAAGAATAGCGTTAGCAGATCCCGATCCAAGTATGCACCTTCCAAGGAGTTCCTTCGCAGCAGCTGGGACACACTGACCCCAAAGTCTCCCCAAACACTGTTTCGACGTAGTGGGCAAGTCTCAGGGAGGCGCTCCAAACGCGAGGTCGGTGGCTCAAGCCCCTACAAAGGCTCTGTCCTCACGCCTTAGGAGTGGCGTCTAGTGATGAAGCCCCAGACCAGCGGTTGAGATGTAGCCAGGACTGCGTGCCCGGTGCCCGCGGTGACCAAACCGGACCACAGCGCCCTCTGCTGAGCGCCACGCCCCTCACGCAGCAATGGGTTGCCCCGATCCTCAGCGCTTGGCACCGCCTCCCCAGCGAGGCCATCTGCTGAGTGGAGCAGGCTTTTGACTGATGTTCGGTGTGACCAATCAGAGCGTGCGGCCCCGAAGCCGGCGACCCCATGGAGGGGAAGGGAAGCAGGCCGTGGCCGGAAGTGGGCTGGGGGTGGCTGCCCTGAGGAGACGCGGTGTGCAGGTAAGGAGCGGCGGCTACTTGGCTTCGCGATTTGAATGGGATTTCCTCCGCTGAGTATGTGGCTTAGTTGTCGGTGGGGTCTTGCTTTAGCGCATCCCTGTCTTCCCTCGCTCTCCAGCAGTGTGCTGGCGAGCTCCGCCTCGAGGCTTGGGCCTTCTCGGAGCGTGGCCTGGCCTGGCCCGGCCCGGCCCACATCAGGGCAGGTCGGCGGTGGCTGTGGAACCGCGACGGGAGGCCGCGTACACCCCTGAGGGTAGTATTTGCCCGCTACCGGTGTGCACAGAAACCCAAGTCGTGGGGCGCAATGTTAGCGGGCCAGGGCTCGGATAAAGAGGAGTGTCTCCCTTCTCTTCTTGTGGCAGCTCAGATTACAGGCTGGTCTGCCCTGGTTTGGGAAATGAATGCTTTATGTGCTTCTAGTGACGTTAATCCTGCTAAAAGTATACGTTAATGAAAAGCTAGCATGGACGTATTCAGTAGATTTCTACACATTGAGATGGCTTTCTTCTGGCCTGTTTTCTCGCAGCCAACTCTTTTATATTGCTTCTGCTTCTCTTTATACGGTAAAGTCATCTTGCGGTTTGTTTAACATCTATTTCTTGGGATGTTCTCTAGGTATTTTTGCCTGGCAAAAATGGGTGAACCTCAGCAAGTGAGTGCCCTTCCTCCTCCTCCTATGCAATATATAAAAGAATATACTGATGAAAATATCCGTAAGGGCCTGGCTCCGAAGCCACCTCCACCTGTGAAAGACAGCTATATGATGTTTGGCAATCAGTTTCAGTGTGACGATCTGATTATTCGACCCTTGGAGAGCCAGGGTATTGAACGGTTACATCCTATGCAGTTTGATCACAAGAAGGAATTAAGAAAGCTTAATATGTCTATCCTGGTTAATTTTTTGGATCTTTTGGATATCTTGATAAGGAGTCCAGGGAGTATAAAGCGAGAGGAAAAACTGGAAGACTTGAAACTGCTTTTTGTTCATGTCCATCATCTTATAAATGAGTATCGGCCTCACCAAGCTAGGGAGACACTGAGAGTCATGATGGAGGTGCAGAAACGTCAGCGTCTGGAAACAGCAGAACGATTTCAGAAGCACTTGGAGCGAGTTGTAGAGATGATTCAGAACTGTCTGGCTTCCTTGCCTGATGATCTGCCTCATTCAGAGGGAGGACTGCGAGTGAAAGTGGAAAAAATGGATACTGATGATAACAGCAACTGTCTCGGGCAGAGTGAAATGCAGAGAGAACGTTCTGGTGGCAAGAGAGATCAGGTTTTGGACAAAGATGCAGCTATGTGTAGCATTATTGATGAGATGACATGAGGAAAACAACAAGCTTATCGTAATGGTGGGCAATGTTTTGCATTGGACAAGCAGATAAGGTGCTTATTGTGCACCTGCTGGAGGTTATGAGTGACTGGGAAGAAAAAATGTTTTCTGTTGTACTTTATTTGCCACTTTTGGCTTTTTTGGAGTATGCTGCTTTTTTTTTTTCTCAATTACTTTATAATATGAATGCTGGTCAGGGATCTGACCAAAAGGAATTGCATTTGGCAGTTCCTGCATTTCAAATATGTGCTAGTTGTGTACAGTTTCACTGGGTCCTTTCAGGAACATGTACTTCAATATTAAAATAAAATATAGGAAGTCTGCAAAATCCATTCCTTCCTATTTCCTTTTTCATGGTATAACTTATACTCGAGAGAACTTAAGAATTCCTTTATTATAGCTATGTTGTGTAATTTGTCTTGTAGAAACACATTGTAGGGAATATTAAAAGGACTAAATGAATTAAAAATAACTGGATTTTGATTTTCTTAAATGTAAATTCTAATCAGTTTACCAAAAAAAAGTCTTTTTTTTTTTTTTAACACACAGTGCTTAGACTTGCTGATGCTTCCTTTATAGCAAATATATATATGTGAAGTGACACACTCTGCAGTGCAGGTGCTTTGTATTCACCCTTTAGGTGGGTTTTATGCCCAGCTGAGCAATTTTCTCAAGAGTGGGAGTCAGATGAATTAGCCCTTGTCCTAATAGAGAACTTTTACATTGGAAAGAACTTGCAGGTATTACATCAACCATATTTAAAGAACATTTAAGTTGGATTAGCCCAAAGCAAGAGGAAAAGAGTGATTTGATAAGGAAATAGTGGCTTATTTACCTTGTCCTTTGTATCAGGGAAAACCTGTTACCATCTCATTGTGGTTTAACAGCACAGTATGGATGGTTTCCAAAGGATCTACAGCACCCCAAAGCCAAGTAAACTTTATGAGTGAGGGAACTTGCACTAACACAGGTTTTAAATGTGATTTAATAAGCCACATCTCTGATAATTGTGTTGTTTTCAGAAATGTTAAATGAGCAGGCAAAAGTATCTGGCTGTTGTGTGTTGGGGATTGAGCTCAGGGCAGATCAAGATGAAAGGAACTGAAGCAAGTTTATGACTCATTGGAGAATGTCATCTGCTATTTTAAGTGTGCATGACATAAGTAGCAATAAAGTAGAAACATGGGGTTTCTTTTAGAAATGTAAAAATAATTTTACAAAGTTAACACTTTTATTCTTTATTGAGCCACCACTGTTTCCTTCCTTCTCTCCAGACTTTTGCTGGTAGGTGACTAAAGCAGTTCCAAGTGAGCAGAATTAATTTGATTCCTACTTTGCAAACGTTTCTTCTGTCTTCAGCATGACAACATCTAGTGCCTCCTGAATGAGAGAGGTTATGCACTGTGGAACTACAATTTGCCAGGGTTGTTTTAATTTTGCCCTTCAAAAAGAACTGTTGCAGAACATGCTGTTCTGTTGATTTTGGTGTCATTTTTAGACTTTTAATGAAGTGATAGACTTGGGTACCGTAGCTTCAAAACACTGCACAAGTTGAGACCTAGCAGCAGCTGGCAATTGCAATGGACTTGCTTGTGAAACTGATGAGGCCAGTGGGCTTTTTTCAGCCAAATACGGATTTTTTTTCTCTGTTGACAGGTCAAAGCAATGATAAATTTCCCCCTTTGGTGTTACAATTTTGATTTTGGGAAAGCAATGTGCTGCAGCTGTGGTGAAGGCAGGGGTTGGCACATGACTGTCAGCCAAGGGAGACAGGCATTTCACATTTTGGGTGATGTGACTCATGGACTAGCAAATTTGATTACAAGTGTTTTCTCTAGTGTGTTAGTCAACCTGCTCTTGTTAAAATCTCTCCTTAGCTCAGCAAATCCTTATTTTGTGAGCGTGATAGCATTTGAAGTATTCTGCTCCTGAAATGTGTTGGATATGTGTCTTAGGAATGTGATGAGATGAAGTTAACATCAGGTGTTAAACAGCACTTTGGATGTTTTCTTAAAAGAAGAGGCAATAAAAGGCCCCAAACCACAACAAAAAGGAAGAAAAAGTAAAAAGCACAGCCATTCTGTTACTCTGTCTGAACAAGCACAAGGATAACGGAGCTGTGTTAACTGGAAAATTCTAAAAGTTTCTTGATACAGAGAGCCAAGTTTATGACCAGTGGGAGAAAAGGGAAACATATTTAACTCTGATTATATCAGGGGAAAATGCTGTTTAACAACACAGCTATAAAATAGGGCAATGAAGTGATGCTTCCAACAGTGCCTTTAGGCTTGTTTCAATAATGACTCTCTTGGTTTGTTTATATTTTCATGAAGTATGGTGTGACTATGCTCTGAGTCAAGAAAAATTGCAGCTACTTTCAGGGCTGCTTGAAAAAGATGGTGGCACTTTTTCTGCATAAATGCTGCTCATCTCTTGCACAAATAGACATCAGGAATTTGGAAAACACATTTGTAGAAACTCATAAATTGTATCAAGGAATTCCATATGGTCTGTGCTTGAGACGAAGCCTAAAGCAAGTGGGGTAGCTGTGCCCTGTACCTTTCACATCCTCCTGCTACGTGAGCAGAACAACTTTCTTGGGCTTACAGCCAGCGGTCTGCACGCAAACAACTGTAGACTCATGTGAACCAAACTGGGTGAAGTGAATAGAAGGGCTCAGGCAGAGCTCTGGGTTAACACTTCTTAGCCAATTTTTTATTTTATTGAAGATCTGCATGTGTCCTGCATTTTGTCACCTGTTGAAGCACCAGTGTCGTGGTACAGCTGTGGTGAGTGGAGTCACTCAACTTCTGCCAGAGCCAGCTTACCTTGCGTTTTCCATTAGTGCAAAGCAGTTAGCTTCAAGATCCTGCCATTAAGGATCGGTTGTTTCTGTTTCTCCAGAAACAGAATTGAAGAGGAAGCATCTGAAGAGTCCTGCTTCCAGACACTGCATGCAAAAATCCCCTTTTATCCCCCTTTCTCTAAGTTCTCTCTACAAGTATGTTGGTAGTGCTTGTCTGTCTCTTGGCTAATTTCTTGGATTTCCTTCATTTTGCTTAAAGAAACTCTCTGATGGCTCTAGGCACTGTCAGTGCCAGACAGCTCTGTTGGTTCTGGTTCTAGCCCAATGTTACATTTTCTGGTGTGTTTCTGGGACCATGTGTGTTGTTTCAGTTATTGATAAAAAGCAACTCCTTGCAACTTAAATTTGCCTGTATAAAGCAGTGTAAAATTGGTTAGTTACTTCTGCAAAGAAATTTGTTTGCCTTAGATAAAAATACACTTAATCACAGCTACAGCTCTAGTCCAGATGTGAAAAAACTCAAAAGGAGTTAGGTAATCCAGGGACAGAGTGGCCAGGGGACACCATTTCTCAAAACCTGCTTTTCAGCAGTAGTATGTCAAAGCCAACCTTGAGCCTTTTAAAGTGACCTCTGTATTCCATGTGTGTTACTTTGTATAGCAAAAGCCTAGATTCATACAATTTTAAGGGTCAGATTTGATCAAAGATTTTGACTGTCTTAGGATACAAGTGTGTAACACCAGTATATTTGTGGGTAGTGGTTGGTAGTAGCTGAACATGAGCCAGCAGTGTGCCCAGGTGGCCAGGAGAACCAATGGCATCCTGGCCTGGATCAGGAACATTGTGGCCAGTAGGACAAGGGAGGTTATTCTGCCCCTGTACTCAGCATGGATCAGGCCACACCTTGAGTTCTGTGTCCAGTTCTGGGCCCCTCTGTTCAAGAGAAGTGTTGAGATACAGGAATGTGTCCAGAGAAGGGTGATGAAGCTGATGAGGGGCCTGGAGCACAGCCTTGTGAGAAGAGGCTGAGGGAGCTGAGGGTGTTTAGCCTGGAAAAGAGGAGGCTCAGGGTTGCCCTTTTTGCTGTCTACAACTACCTGAAGGGAGATTGTAGCCAGGTGGGGTTGATCTCTTCTGCCAGGCAACCAGCAACAGAGCAAGGGGACACAGTCTCAAGTTGTGCCAGGGGAGGTCTAGGGTGGACGTTAGGAGGAAGTTTTTGACAGAGGGAGTGATTGGCATTGGAATGGGCTGCCCAAGGATGTGGTGGAGTCACTGTCCCTGGAGGTGTTCAAAAAAAGTCTGGATAGGGCACTTAGTGCCGTGGTCTGGTTGATTGACTAGTGCTGGGTGACAGATTGGACTGCATGAGCTTGGATGTCTTCCAACCTGGTTGATTCTATGATTCTATGACAGCTTCTACTGCCACATTAGAGCCACCAAGGCAAATCACATTTGCCAGCAATGCTCTGAGCTGCATCTAACTGTTAGAACTAGAAGCTGATGATGAAATGCTTGAATACTTTGTCCCAGGAGTCTGTTATTTTCCTAAGTTCTTTCTGTAGCATGATCTATTGCTTCTGTAATTTCTTACCCACATTCTATCTGCTATGGGAAAAAAAAATAAATCTGGGGAGAGCAGTGTGGGGCAATGGGTTACTGATGACTATATCAGCTCTGTGGTGCTGACAGTAGTTTTGTCTACTGTAATCAGGCAGATCTGGAGAAAACAAGAAGTAGCTTTTTGAAGTGCTGCCAAGTGTTTTAGCCTTTTAGTCAAACCACAGCCAGAAAGACTTCAGCTGTGAGTGCTACTAGCAGTGCTTGGCAGTGCTGCTACAGACTGACAAAGCACCGGAAGGGCAATCTGGATTAGACCAAAGAGTATTCTCGGATGTGTCTGAACATGTGTGCTAAGAAGTAAACCCAGAAGTTTATCAAAAAAGTTTTCTTGAATGTGCCTGGAGAGGTGAAGAGGAGTGCAGTTCCTTATCTTCAGCCACAATGTCTTATTTCTGCATGAATTGGATTTTTCTGATCCTGTTTACAGGTAATTAAGTGGTAACTAAATGAATAGGTGAAGGTGGATGGGAGGGTTGTAAAGAGAGATGCTAACGTGGGAACAGTACTTTATCATAGTGGCTCAATAGACTTCTGATGACCTTACCACATTTTAAACACAAAATTGTGTTGAGGATATGATGGTTTTAAAGATACTACTTCTTGGGCTCTCTGTAGTCTTGTTAATGAATGATTTTTTGGGCATTTTGTAAATAATGATGCTCTGAGATGAGGAGAGAAATGTAAACCTTTTTAGAAGAGAATTAAACCAAGGATATTTCATCTCATCAGGCTTTGTGAAGTTGAATGCTTAGGAAGACCAAATGTCAGGTGTGGGTTCTGGTAGTTTTTAGCCAGTATGACATTTCATTAGTAATTTCTCTCTTCATTTTTTGTTTTTGTTTGTTTGTTTGTTTTTCCCTGAGGAAGCAGTCTTCCTAGGAAAATTTTGTTAAAGGCAAGAAAACAACAGGTTGCAGACAAGCATTAAAAATTTAGTGGTAGAGTATGTTCTGCAGAAAGAAAAGGGATATTACTGATATCATTTAGTTGTTTATGAAACCTTTTATGATGAGATTCCTGTAGATCTTATTTGTTAGATTAAATGAAATACATTCTTTTCAGAGATTAGTTTCTAGTGTGCTATTGTGGCAAAGCCTGTAAATAGAGACTTGTTTTTAACTGAGCTGAGCTGGGGAAAGCAGATTTTTCACAAGGGACAACTGCACTCAATCTGTACAGTGCTTGGAGTCACTGCCACATGTTGGTGGACCTGCCTTGGGAGCTCCCTTACTAATTATAGACTGGGCTAGACTTTCGCTAGAGATAATTTGCTGCCTGTAGCTGCCATAGAGAATTCTATCCCTGCAGTGTTTATATGGATAGATCAAAATATTTACATCTATGGTCCCATGTTACTGAAATTGAAAAGAACTGCATAGTGCTAAGTTTGAACAAGTTTTCTTTGAAGTACAAGCAGGCAGGAGCCCTGCTGTGTAACCTGGAAGAAGGTGGTGACAGGATAGCTGTGACTGGATCACCAGAGCACAAATTATTTTGGCTGGCACTAAATATAGCTTTTATTAAAACCCTCCAGAAAGGAATATTGACTGAAATGGTCCAAATACAGCAAAAGAAACATGAATAGGCTTCTGCCTGCTGGGTCTTGCTGTTTTCACTGAATAGCGTGAAAAAGCCTTCTGGAAATGTGAAAAATTACTTTTAATGGGAACCAAACAAGTTAGAGACTGCATGAGGGAAGAAAATAAGGTAATGAAAAAAAGAGGATATAAAATTTCTCTGGAAAATATCTTCTGAGAAAAAGACGACAAAATCTGTCATTGGGAGGGGGGGGGAAAAAGGGGGAAATGTGTTCAGCAGTGATCATTCTGATGGAACCTGTTCAGTGGCTTTTCATTGAAAGGAAGGAAGAATTTCCCACAATAGCTTTAATGGAAACCAGTGTCTCACTCTTCCCTTATAAATCACTTGGATTAAATCTGAACTAAGGGAAAAAAAGAGATCTAACAGACCAGACATGGTTAAAGAGAATACACCTAAAGAGAATCCACCTAGTTGTGCAGATCCAGACTCTTTCCTCTCTTCACCTCCCTAGCTGCCCGCAGAGGCTGCAGGAAGTGTGTTTCTTTTTCTCCGGCTAGAGACACGTTCCGAACAAATCACTGACTGGATCGTTGGCCCTCACTGTGTCAGTCTTGCTGGCATTCACATCTCTTTGTAGAAATCCCAATCCAGCAGTGCTTGCTGGTGTTGGTGAGATGGGAGGCAATGGGTCATGCCAGATACGTGAGAAGCTTCCACTTGCATGCAGTGTGCTCAACAATCACATTTGTCTTTTTTTTTTTTTTTTTTTTTTTCCCCCCCCACAGGCCCCACAGTATCAGGCTCAGTAGTGAGAGGAAACGTTGGCCAGAATGTCACTGTGCCCTGCCTTTACAGTGTTGAGATGACACAAGGTGTCACATCAGTGTGCTGGGGACGTGGCAGCTGCCCTGCTTCCAAATGTGATCAGACCATTATCTGGACAGACGGGTGGAAGGTGACAGAGCAGTACAACCGTAGGTACAAGTTGCAAGGGAACCTGCTAGCAGGCGACGTGTCCCTCACCATCGTGAATGCCGAGGAAGCAGACAGTGGCACATACTGCTGCCGTGTGGAGGTCCCGGGGTGGTTCAATGATCAGAGAAATAATCGCAAGGTGCTGATAGAGAAAGGTGAGCACAGAGGATTGGTGGTTTGGTTTGGTTTTGTTTTCATGTGCACAGCACCACTGAGCTTTCTTAGAAACACTTCTGAAGACTTAAGTTTAAGAGAAAGGGTAGCACAGGGTAATTAATTCATCTAAAGCACTGTACTTGTACCCTTTTCATGGAAAATGGTGCTTCATTTTTCCTGCTTGATTCCAGAGTACAACCCAGGGACACACAATCAATATAGACCATTTGTTAAATCAAGTCTTCCCTTGACTTTTCGTTTTTCTCTTTGTAGAAAGCATAATAATATATGGAACAATTAGCTGATAGATGTGTAGCTGGTGCTAACAAGATTTTATTATAGAAACACTTTCTCTTTTTCACTATTTAAATGCACACTAAGGTCAACTAAAACATATGTTGGTTTTGTTTTATTTTTTTAACATCAGCTAAGATCTCAACTGCAAGTCCTCAAACTTACACCTCTGAACAGACCTCAGGTAACTTTTATCCATGTATTCATCTCAATAGCATATATAAGCTATACTGCAAATGGAGATCTTGGGAAGGAAACAAAATGATCATAGAAATGTCTTGGCTACAATTCACTAAACGTTGCCATAGAACTGGGGATCAGAACTTGGATTTAAATTCTACCTGACAGTATGTAAAGAGTCCAACAGACAGAACATGTATGCATGAGAAGTTTGCTTCCAGGTCTTTTGCTTAAGGTGATGTTTTGTTGGTGCTGTGAGCATCGTTTTTCTTGTGGCTGTTATGGTATGTTGCTTTCTTGGTGGTATAAAATCTCACCTTGTCTTCTGGGAATGCATCCCATGAACAGCAAACCACATATCTTTAGGAGTTGGGTGTGGCCACTCTTTAATGTATTCATTTGTCACTCTATAACATAGAACTGTTTTATTTGGCTAACTCAGAAGTGCATCTGACTCTGGATTCCATCTCAACTCAACAGCAGGTGAAGGATCATGGAAAAAGGGCAGTCATTTTATGATACAATGCCAAAGTATTCTTCCACCCTGGTATAATATGTCTCATGTCCTGTGTAGCCTATGCATATTTAATAATGTGAGGCCCCTCTTTTTAATGGAAGAGAGTGTGAACAATTAATCTTCATACAGTTTCTCCATCCCACTCACATACTTACAGACTTCTATTATATACTCACTCAGCTACATTTTTTTTTTTTTTTGAGTCTGAAAAAGACAACTTTAATTTCCAGTACACAAGAGAGGTCATAGAGTAACAGCAGCTTATTCTCTGGATTTTCACATAAAAAAATCAGGGACACCAGGCAGCAGAGATTTCTTTCTCCACATCAGGTATTTCCAGTTAAGCAACTCTAAAATGTTGCAGCAGTTGAATTTCCCTTTTGGAAGAGGAAGTGAAAACTTTCTCAGACTGTTTCTGTTCTAGTTGTGAACAACATGGCTTCCACTCTTAGGACTCATGGGTTTTCTTTAACCCTTTGACATGTTCCTTAGCTGCTGGTGGAACAATTTTTTTTTTAATATATTCAGAATCTGCATGCCCACACAGAGGGGAAAGTGGAAAAGGCAGGTGACCATTGATGTGGAAATACCTCAGTAGTCCAAAGGACTCTTCAGAACAATGCTTCTGGCATAAGTGCAACAATTTAAAATATTAAAAGGACCAGCTGGGACTGTCATAATATCAACAGGAGATTTTGTTTTCAGGAGGGTTATATATAATCTGACAACACATGGAGAGAGACTGGCAATATGAAAGGCATAAGATTGTAATTCTGAACTTTAAATACTGCAAAAAGCTCTGCAAAATGATCTGCAGGTCCTTATGCAAAGATACCACAATGTGGTTGGTCTATTCTATAGCTGTCTGGGACTTCGTAAGCATCACTAGCATTGTCTAACTGTACCACTTGCTCTTTCAAGGTGCTGAGCTAACCCTAATCAGTTTCAATCAGATAAATTTTCTTAGGCAACCACTGCCTCTTCTTGGTTCCAAAAAAGATGCCTACCCTGGTAACTCTTTCCTTCTAGGCCCTGTGTTGAGATAAAAGCAAGAGCTAAAGCTTTGCTGGAAGGAATTCAAAGCTCTGACAAGGCTGGCAGAGGCTCCAATACCCAGAGTTTTGTGCTGCTCCTGAAGATACCACCTGCTTTACAATATGCAGACCTGACACTCCTGACAGGGACATACTTAAGCTTGGTGGTCCCGAGTTAGCAGCACAAATTCATCTCTGCCAAGGCATGGTTCCCTGTGCAAGTGATGTGTTTTTCTTGTCTTTGCTCAGCTCAGAGGAGCACCAGTGAATCATCTTTTACCACTGCAAGAACGTGGCCATCGGTCTCTGCTTCGGAAGCTCCTCAGACTGTAAGCATCTCTGTTGTGCTGTGGCATAGTTAGATGAACTGGACAGAAATGAAAGGTTACTGGGTCATCCTTGCAGTTCACTTGTACTCCTGAAGTGCAATTGCAAATCTAGTGCTTGTGAAAGAGGGGTGAAAACTGCTTTGCCTGCATAAAGTACTTCCTGCTAGTGCAGGAAGAGCTTTAGCAACATCTGTATTGCCTTTCAGGCCTCCGATCCCTGGTCAAGCACCTTTGACTGCTTGGATGTAACTGCAAACCTGCAGGTATGGCAGGATATGGGGAAGAGTTGAAACTGGGCAACCTGACAGCACAGGGATTTCCTGCACTCCCTGTACAGTGAGGTTCAAAGGAGCAGCTCTGTGTCTATCCTGCTGAGTCCTCCAGTACATACTACAGGATGACAGGCGACATCACCCAAATTTTGTCAGGAAGACAAGACAACCATGCTAGCCTTTGGGAAGGTCTGCTGTAATGTTCTGCTATGGGCATGTGTATTGTTGCATGTGCAGGCTGGAAGTCAAGAGCCATACTGTGCTTCAGCATCTTTCCATGCCTGTATTCCTAATGAGAGGTTAGAAGTTCAGAAAGAAGTTTTACCCAAATAATGACCAATGCAAGGAGAAGGCATATTTGCTTATTGGTATAAAGCCTTGAGCAACTACTGAATAAGCTGACAAAAAGGTGGGATATCAGAAGATATTTTAATCATAAAAATTAGTATATTTAATCATAAAGAAGAATATCCTCACTAAATAGTACTAAACCTGAACAAATGTGATTTGTCATGACTTCAGATCCTTTGACAATCTCAAAAAATAATGTGTTTAACACTGTGCTCAGGGAGGTGGTGGAGTCACTATCCTTGGAGGTGTTCAAAAAGCATGTGCACATGCCATTTCAGGGCATGGTGGTATTGGTTTGACTTGATGATCTCAGAGTTCTTTTCCAACCTTAATGTATCTGTGATTCTATGATTCATACAACTGTTAAAGTGATTCTGCTCGAAACTAGTCCTGTACCCCAAATTAGGCTTCTGCTCTCGAGTGTTCTTTTACCGCAGGGTTGTGAAACACACAAATGACCTTTGGGTATTATATGGGCGCCTTGCCTACAGTCACTGATGCTCATCTGGTTTGTGTTTGATAGGACATGTCTGTATCACTTCCCAGGCAGCAGTATTCAGAGAATGGATTATACATTGGGATTGGTTTATGTGCAGTACTTCTAGCTGGCCTTATTTTGGCTCTAGTCCTCACTAGACGTAAGTACTTTTCACAAGTGGTTATCCAAGGTACACAGCCATGGTAGAATGCCATAGGTCTTCTGCTTCAGGGAAGTGATCTGTGATGGCTCTCTGGTTGCTTGCTCAGCTCTTCCCCTTAGCCTCTGAAACACAGAAGGTCACGGTGCCAGTGTGGTGTTGTTTTTTCATCTCTGACTCCTTAGCAACCAGTCAGCTTGGGGTCTCATGAGGAGAGGCATAGTACAAGCCCACATCTACTGCCCCACTCATTTCCTACTACCCACTACTCAGTTGCTGTCATGTCCAAGTCATTCCCAGTAATAGGAGGGGCACTAGTTTCATATGACTATATCCAGTATTCTTCTGTGTCTCAAATGTCCTGCATAGAGGCTTGTGGTTAGACTAAACCATGGAAGTAATGGGGATTTCCTGTACTGAAAACATTTGTTTACAGTTCCCTTATTTAGTTTCTTATTTTTGAGTTTTCTTTTGAATCCACTGCTTTATTGACTTCTGATAGCTTACTTATTTTCTTTCTTTTTTCATTATTTTCATTCTGGATGGATCTTAGAATTTGTATCCAAGTCAAAGAAGAAAAGTGACTTTTCAAAGTAAGTATTCTTTTTCTGCTTTAGTTAGCAGGACAAACTAAGTTGCAGCAAGAAAATGCTGTCAGTATGCTGACTACTCCACCACATACTATGGCTTGCTTTCTTAATCTCCAGTTTATAGGAAACATTGGAAAAAAAAAAAAACACCTCCCTGCTACTTATCATTAATTAGTAAGCAAAAATGAGTGTAACTGTCAGTTCATTACATTAGGGAGCATGCAAACTTCAAGTGTGGCTTATCTTTGTGAATGGAAAAATGATTCATTATCAGTCATGTTTAAATGAGTGCTTTTGCATATATTACAGTTTTCCACTGAGCTGGTTGATTTAGTTATCTGCACTTCTCTGTTGCTATTGTCTCTTTTTTGTTTAACCATGTGGCTTTCACTCTTTGTGCAGCTTCATTGCATTTTGGAGACCAGGAGGTTCAGGGAACCATAGTGCCCTGGAAGATGAGATCCATGCAGAGGAAAACATTTATATAATACACTAAGGACAGAATGTATCTTGCCTTTGTCATCACTGGGACATTCAATAGTTTGCAAAACGTTAGCTGCTTGGCAGCTAAATGTGACTGGAATACTGAAGCATTATTCACATCATTTGAATAAAACAAATAAAAGCTACACTTTTAATTAAAATCTTTATCAGTGTCTTCCAGAAACAGAAACCCCACCGGCTTGAATGGAAATTTCCAGAATCTGCTTATCAAACCCTAAAAAAGATTCCTGTTATATTTATTACCTGCCTCGAATTTTCTCTTCCTTCTTGGGAATAAAAGAGGAAGTGTCAGAAGGGCTACTCCATCACTAAAGGAAAACACAGGTTTTAAAAAAGTTTTATCATGTCTTGCATTTGGCAGCTACAAGAGCCCAGACCATCAGAGGGCAGAAGCATGACAAAGGTAACAAGACTCAGTCTCACTGGCCACAGCCCTGACTTCTTTCCTTCAACCAGTTCCCAACCTGCCTCGCTACCCAATCATCCAGACCATACTTCCTCAGTTTAGCTGTGAGGATGCTGTGGGAGATGGTATGAAATGCTTTGCTGAGATCAAGATAAACCACTTCCACTGCACTGCCATCATCTATCCACCTAGTTACATCCTCATAGAAGGCTATCAGGTTGGTCAAACAGGACTTCCCCTTGGTAAGGACATGTTGACTGCTTATCCTTGATATGCCTGGAGACAGAACCAAGGAGAAGTTATTCCATCATCTTTCCAGGGATGGAGGTGAGGCTAACCAGTCTGTAGTTACCTGGGGACTCCTTCTTGCCCTTTCTGATGAATGGAGTGACATTTGCTTTCCTCCACTCCTGTTCCCCATGACTTAACAAAGATGATAGAGAGTGGCCTAGAAATTACTTCTGCCAGCTCCCTCAGCACCTGTAGGTGCATTCCATCAGGACCCATGGACTTATGGATGTTCAGATTGCTTAACTGATCCCTGAACCAGTTCTTGCCAACCAAGGCAAACTCCTCCTTTATTCTAACTTGCTCTGGGGCCTCAGGGGTCTGGGCCTGCTGAGGACAGTCCTCGGCCGTATAAACAAAGACAAAAAAGGCATTCAGTATCTTTGCTTTCTTTTTGTCCTCCGTCACTAGGGCACCCATCTCATTCAGCAGTGGGCCTACATTGCCTTAGTGTTAGTTTTGTCCTGCAACATATTTAAAGAATCTCTCCCTGTTGTCCTTGACCTCTCTTACAAGGTTGAATTCCAGGGAATCCTAGTTACCTCCCTACATCCTCTTGCATTCCTCCCAAGTGGCCAGCCCCTCCTTCCATGGTCTGTAAACTCTCTTCTTCTACCTGAGTTTGCCCAAGAAGTCCTGGACAGCCTGGCTAAGGTGAGATACTGCAAGTGAGTGTGCTTGCAATGATTCTTGAAGGTGGGAAAAGCTCCTTGTTCTACTGAGGAAGGAAGAAATGGAAAGCAAATTGAGATAGATGACTCTGGTGTGCTCTGCATTTTGACTGTTGGGGTGCAATTCCCGATTGCTAGGCGACGGAAGACAATGGAGGAAATTAGCTCTGCCTTTTTCTGTCTTCATGTCACATGTTGTCTTATGCAAGAACATACCAAAACCAGAAAGAACCTGCAGGCTGTTTTTGCATCTGGCTGTTAGTAGCAAGTGCTAAACTATAGTGACTGACCCCACTGCAGATGTGGCTTTTCTTCTGCTTGGCTGAGCATATTGCTGCTGTGGGCTCTAGCCCATGACTGCAACTGGAGGAAGTCTGATCTGATCTCTGAACTTGGTGTCAGAAAACACCTTCAGCAATTTCTGCTTTCTGCCGCTTTCACCAAATTGATTTCGACTGTTTTGGGCTCCCCAGTTTAAGAGGGACAGGGATTTGCTCAAGAAAGTCCAATGGAGGACTACAAGGATGATTAGGGGACTGGAACGCTGACTGATGAGGAGAGGCTGAGGGACCTGGGGCTGCTTAGTCTGGGGAAGAGAAGACTGAGAGGGGATCTAATAAATATCTGAGGGCTGGGGATCAGGACGAGGGTAACAGGCTCTGCTCACTTGCTCCCTGTGATAGGACAAGGAGCAGTGGATGTAAGCTGCAGCAAAGGAGGTTCCAGCTCAACACAATGCAGGGTGGGAACTTCTTTACTGTAAGGGTTACAGAGCACTGCCACAGGCTCCCCAGAGAGATTGTGAAGTCTCCTCTACAGACTTTCAAGGCCTGTCTGGATGTGTTCCTGTGTGACCTGAACTAGATTGCCTTGTCATGCTCTGGCTGGGGGGGTTGGACTTTGTGTCCCTTCCAATCCTTGACATCCTGTGATCGGAGTTAGACAAATATAGGCTTCCAGAATACCTTATTCCAGCTATTCATTCTCTTATGGAGTTTGAGGAACACTCTTGAAGCCTCCTAATCATGGGAATTGTTTGTCCATAAGTTTTTTTTATAGTGGTGGTTGTTGTTTTGTTTTGTTTTTTTAAATATTGCAGACTAATTCAGACTAATCAGAGAATTTTGATGCAAAATAAATAAATATCTGATAACCAAAAACTTGCTTCAAATTTCCTTTCTTCTGTACAGTTACTTGGTAAACAGACGGCAAAGGCTGTGCAGAGCAAGAATCTCGCCTTGGATATGCAGTGTAATACATACAAAACACATGCAGGCAGAAGCTCTCTGCTTTTGCATTGCTTCCACTCGTGTCAGTGGATCTTGGAACAGGCACTGCAAAATGAGCCTCGGAGATGTGCAGGTGGAGCTGCTTCACCCACTGAGAGATGATCCAGCTGCACACAAACCGGTAGCATGCTGAGAGCCATAGGGCTGCAAACACATTTTTTTGAGACAGCTCTCTGCCTTTCCTTCTCTGCCTGCAAGAAGCCACTAGATAGCAGTACAGATGCAGGAAGCAAGCTGTGTTTTTCTGGTTCTTCCCAGGACACTCGGGTTTTGAGGGGCCTTTTTCAAGTCACTGTGCTGCATTTAGTCAGGCCTTGCTAAAGAAGCAAAGCGAATGTGATGCTGTTGTTCATCCTCTTCCTTCCCTAGCCATGTGCAACACACCGACCTACTCTTTAGGTCCATGGCTCTTTAGGTCCATGGCTTTAGGTTTAGCTTCATGGAGACTGATAGCTGGATAAAGATCCAAATTTGTGGGATTCAGCTGCTCCCTCCACAGGCATCAGATGAGCATGAGCTTGCAGCCACTGCTTAATGGTGAGCAATGGGAGAAGAAGGAGAAACTGGGATTATTGCAGATGAAAAGTTTCCAGGATATTGGACACATGAGGTTTCATCAGTTCTGTTCACAGAGCAGCTGGGGCTGTGTGTCCTGGGCATTGTATGGACTGTACCTGGTAGAATATATGAGACTGGATATTTTAACTGATTGCTGGTTAACCTGCCTTATAATGTTGGCAAGAAGACACTGCTACATTGTTGTGTCTGTCCTGTTGCCCTGGGCCATGTGAAGCTACAGAGCAGCATAGTGGCATCACTTTGATTCAGAATAAGGTCAGAATAGTTCTCTGACCTTTGTGGTGCTGGCTACAGCAGCATTAGTTGGCTACATGCTGGTGAAAGAAAGCAGGCATCCTTGCTTTGCTGGAGCCTGTTGGGGTTCTGCTTCTTGCCAGTGTGATGTGGAGGTTGAGGATGCTAAGGAGAGGTAGCTGTTGTGGTAGTCCTAAGCAGGCCAAAATAGGCTTATCCATGTCCTGGCTTGCCCAGCCATGTTTTTCTGCTCTCCCTCTTCTATGGGAAGAAGCAACCTGGGGAAGGAGGACAAAAGTCCTCGGTTCACCTAATATGGTCAAGCTTGGCAAAGTGCCATCCTGATTGGCTAATCTATGTCCAAAGGCCCATTAATCTCGGGCTGTATTGATAAAAAGCGATGAGCAGGTAACACAAGGTGCTCTCTGCTGTTGTATTCATGCCTGCTGCTGCTGCCTTGCTGGATCCTGAACTACCTGGAAACTCCACTGCCTTGAGTTTACCAGGAGTAGGCTCTCAATGCCTGCAGGCACTCAGCCTGCACAGCCAGCGTGACATTGTGCCAAACCTACACATGGCATCGCATCCTACCTGCCCCTCTGCAAGGCTGCTGCTGAATTGGGAGTCAAGAGGAACCAGGTCAGAGCCTGTGCCAGACTCCTGTGCCTGAGAAAACTCCAAAGCCTCTAAAGGCTTTGAGACCACTGACAGCAACGCCTCCACATGCTTTGGATACTGTCTGATACTATTCTGTGAGTAAATGCTTAAAGCTTCTTGTAATCACTAATTACCTTCTGCCATAAGCAGAGAGGAGCTTCCCGTGTCCATCTAATGGATAAGCAGGACCATGAACTGCAAGCGGTGTAGTGACCGCAGGAACCTTCCCTTCCAGAAGAATGTTTATGTTTGCTCATTACCTTTAAAAGTGTTTCAGTTTTACCTGTTCCCTGTGTGCCTAAATTTCCAAACCCTGCCTTTTGAACCTTGTAAATACATTTTCTGGTGAGATTTAATGTTACTAAACACTTTTCATGGTTATTAACAATCATTGCCTGGATATCAAAATTAATGTCGATTATTTGTAACAGTAGCCTCTGACTCTGATGTACTACTGAGTCCAACAGGTCTGCAAGTGCAAAAGTCCATTGCTGCTACTGTCTTGAGTGGGGATATCAAATAGCTAATTCCTCTCCAACCTTCCTGTGCTACTCAAGATTTTGTGGACCTACTTATGATGCCACTTAGGCTTTCTGTTTTCCAGGTTTATTCAAATTGGACTACCTATCTAATCCTGCTCTTGCGTACCTGCCACCATTGTTTTTGCCCTTCCTTCTGCATCTAACATATGATTTGAGGGGACTAGAACTATGCATCTGGTCCAAGGTATGTTTGTATAGTGGTGTAATGCTGTCTTCTGCTGTTTCTACCACTTTACTAATATTCACTTTGCTTTTTTTAATGCTACCAAGCAGAGGGGTGAGACTTTCATATACTTCACTACTCTTGATAAGCCAAAAATCTCCTTTTTGAAGGGATAACATTGAGTTAAAGTCATCATCTTATCCTTGGAACTTGAAATTGCTTCTCCCATTTGCACTATGCTACATTTATTTGCACAGAATTTTGTCTGTCTGCAATTCTTCATTCCTGACCTTAATGCTCTGAATTACTTTTGCTTTATTGCTGATCTTTTCCAGAGCAGAACTTACAGATAACTTCTTTATCAATTGGTTAGAAAGCATTAAAAAAATTCAGAAGGTTTAAAAAGTATTTCTTGGAGATTGTGTTACAGATCATTTGGAAGGACATTTTTTTTTTTTTGCAAGAGAATTTGCCAGAGTGTTTCCAAGGCTGTCTTTGCAAATAGAAAATACGAAGCTGGTGAAATAAAGAGGGAAGTCTTGAAGCAGAAGGCAGAATCAGAGGAAATCAAGGGATTAAAAAAGTGCAAGTTAAGAGAAAGTCAGGAGTGGATTCTAAACCAAATATTTTGGAGTGTAAAAAAGCAACAGAGCTTGCTCTTGCTGCTCAGCACCACAGAATGGTAATGTGCCTTTTGTTCCATGCAAAGGCAAAACAAATGGTATATTGACATCTCCAGTGATATCACCATGCTGAGTGTCTTGGAAGAGGAAGGTGAATGGAATAGAATGGCATAGAAAGCTCAGTTAATCATCTACTCCAATTGCCTGACTGCTGAGCTGAACCAAATGTAATGCATGCTGTTAGGGACATTGTCCAAATGCCTCTTGAATGCTGACAGGCTTGGGGCATTGACCACCTCTCTAGGAAGCTTGTTCCCATGTTTGCCACCTCTGGTGCGGCTCTGAACCATTCTGACACATCCTGTTATTTGATATCAGAGAGATTGGCATCTCCTTCTCCACATTCCCTGCCCAGGAAGCAGTTAGGAGCGATGAAGTCACCCTCCAACCTCCTCTCTTCCAAACTAACCAAACCCAGTGCCCTTATTGGATATTCTTTCCAGCCCTGTCACCAGCTTTGCTGGCATCCTTTGGATATATTCAAGGACCTTAACATTCTTCTTGAATTGTGTATCCCAGAGCTGCACACAGTACCCAAACTGAAGCTGCACCATTGCCAGATCAAGCTGGAGAATCACCTCCTGACTGGCCTCTGTCCGGAAGCGTAGGAAGGAAGCAGTTGTGGTACATAAAATCTGGAAATGGAGAAACGAGACTTCAGTGAAGCTCACTCAGCACCTCCGCAAAGATTTCTCTCCTTCCAGTCACTGCCCCAGAGTGTCCATCAGCTAAAATGTCCCATTTTGTGGTGTTTCACTGGATTGTGATACAGATCTNCTTGTTTTTTTTTTTTTTTTTTTTTGTGTGTTCTTGCTCAGGAAACAAGAATTTGGTAAAATTGAAAGCAGTGACATTTCTTCTGTGAAAATAAAATGGCAAAAAAGGTTGCAATTGTATTCAGAACTTCAAAAGTTTTCTTAACTTGCTGCCTTAATACTAATTGAGATTTTTGGGTTTAATTTTACTTTTTGCTGTTAAAGAATGTTTGTGGCTTCCTCTCTGTCCAGGTTTGGTTAATGCCCTTGTCCCCACAAATTATCTAATTTCTTCATTACTTTAAAAAGTATACTGCTGGCTTTTCCTCTTCATCTATCTCCCCACGACATTACAGTGTTGACAGAGTGTAATGAATGTATATGCATGATAAAGAAAGGATTTTCTGGAACTCTGAATGCTGACTGCTGTTACAAACTGGGTATGGGAGAGTAGGGCTGGAGATTCTTCTCCTTTCACTTCCACATGTTCAGTGCATCCATTTAAAAATCTGAATCCTAAAAGAGATAGAAGTCAAAGATTAACTTGGCAGACTGGATCTTGAAAGCGTGGTTGATGCCAGCTACATTTCTGAGTGAGCATCCATAATGCAGCTTCCAAACTGCCTACAGTGGCTCAGGAATGTGGGCACACCTGCTTTCAATGGGACATGAGCTCCAAGTGGGAGTTGTACTTTTAAATGGTTTGGGCATTTCAGGAAATGCTGTCTCAGGTAACTAATTATTAATAGCTCATCTGTGCCAGGATGAAATACAACAATAACTGCTACAGCGACTGCAATGTTCTTAAATAGATTTGAAAAGCAGTGAAAAAGTCTGGTCAGCAGTCAGATGCTCTGAGGGGCAAGAGGTGATCCCTGTCCCAAGGAAGCAAAGTAACACAACCTCCATGGTGTCTGCTGCACAAGTGGAGCTTTGCCAGCACTTTGTTGTAGCCCAAAGAGTCCAAAAATATTTTTGGATTTTGTTTTCTTTTGCTAGTCTCAGCAGAAGAAACAGAAGGGCTCTTTCCTTGCCATATCTTCACCCTCGAAATAAATTGGAGGTACTCACCTCCATTTGCTCTTATTTCAAGAAAGTTCTTATATGCAGAGCTACTGAAGGGTGAGAATGGTTTCTTGTTACCTTCTCTCTAACTCAGCTACATGCTGAGAATGGGTAGTTTGAGACTCAGGAGACCAGCAGAGTGGGCACTTAAATGCTTCTTTTCTGTTTCGCAGTCATTTTCTCTGCACTTTCATCAGTACAGAAGCTTCAGGAAGAAAGAATAAAAATTAGGGTTGATAGGGAAAAGATGCCAAATATCTTATATAAAGAAGAAAAATTATTCCAGAAACAGATTTAAAAAAAAAATAATAATTTTTCACCCAGCTGTCTTTGCTGTCCATCCAGTGGCAAGTCTGCAGGAACAGAAGACAACTCAACAGCAGCTATTGGTGTTGCTGCTTAATACCTGTCATTGCTGAGGGTTGGTTCAAGAGAGATTATATTAAATGTGTGTGCAGCTGTGTGATCTGAGCAGTTATGAATATTCTTTTCTATTTTGGAAGATATATTTGGTATCTGAAGTTCATTTCTCTCTCACTTGGGTTAAATGTTTAGAGCTGCAAGCACGACTAACTTCAGTGGGACTACCCAGGCTTAGCTGATGCTCAGGGTGCCTTGGGTCAAATATGGATGCTGAGGAGGGTCATTGCCACAGACTCTAGGATGTCTCAGGAACCTCCAATTTTTATTTTTTTTAAATTTTTTTTTTTTTTAACTACTTCTTTTGGAAAATGTCTGTGGAAGATGCTGCACCTGAGAAGGAAGTTATTTAGTACTGGTAGAGGTTTAAAATGGTTGAATGAAGACTGTTGTGGTATTGAAGCTTTCCATACTAACCTGCAGTGCAGACAGATGTTAGCAATAGTAGCTTCACATAAATTAAAAGAGGATTTGAAACTGCAAAACCTGTAACTTTCTAGCACCAATATGGGTGGGAAACTGCACTGGAGACACTCTGGAGCCTTGTGTCTTGCTTCTTCCTCTATGTATGTATGTATGTATGTATTTATTTAATTAATAAATTCAGGGCTCTGCTTCTTTCAAAGAGCAGGCAAATTCTCATTTATTAAAAGCTCACTTAATGCTTTTGACTTTTCTGCTGTGCAGAAAATAAGAATAGAAGCTAAGCTCATTTTGCCTCATGCAGTAGTGACCTTAACTCCAGGAGCAGCTCAATATGGTCTTGGTTTTGCACACATCTTTGCTGGGGTGACTGGAAAACATGCACTGACCATCTTTGTGACCAACCCACCCCTTCCCCTTGGGATAGTTTTAAGGTCAGCTGGAGGACCTGTGCTAATCTGTTGCCACAGAAGGAGGCTGTTTGCTTGTTTTGCTGTAATGAGGCTAATGAACTCACCTTTTCCAAGGACTAAAACAAGCAACCATCTTACAAAGCCTTATCCTGTACCCAGGAACTCATTTTTTTGGGCACATCCTACCTCATTTAACTGCAAAAGCTTCTGTCCTTTACACCATATTGCATGTTGTTTTGCCTGCCTCTACTCCTCTAGCATTTGGAGCTGTGGTAACCTGAAGGAGTTGGCTTCTCTTGCCAATGGGATAAGCAATAATGAAGCTGAAATGTCATCCCAATAACAAGTCATGAGACAGCCTGCCACAGACTAAAACCTCACCCAGGGAATAGCCCATTAAAGACAGAACAAAGAGACATGGACACAGTTGGAAGCATCTGTTTGCTATCTGGGAGTCATGCCAAAAAGAAAAGGCGTTCAAACAGCTGGCAAAATAGAAATGTTTGGCAAACCAGGACTGCAGCTGGTGATAATAGCAGCAACTGCTCTAAGTCCTCTTTGAAGTAAGCAAGCTAGTTATGAGACATCAGATCTGAAGCAGAGGACCAGATCTGGATGTTCCCCAGGTCCCTCAGTTCCTCCTCCAGCATATGTAAACAATAACATGGGAGAAAAAGGCAACAGGATAGAAGGACCAACACAGACTAGGTGAATGTCAATCAGAAAATATTTACTTGTTCAAAGGAACCTTTTTTTTTTTTTTTTTTTTTTTTTTTTTTTTTGGTAGTATAGTGCCTTTCAAGAAGAAGAAATCTTTTTTAGGACAATCTGGGAGCTGAATAGGCAGCCAAGAAGGAATAATATGTAGCAGAGATTCAAACCAGCCACCAAGGAGTGTGTTGGCTGTAAACACCAGCTGAAGCTGGTCATTAGGAGTCAGAGCACAAGGGAAAGGTGCATATGGTCTTTTTAACATCAGCATAACGTGAGCAGTTAAATCTTCCACACAGTGCTCTGCAAGGTAAGTGGGATAGTTGGCAGGGCTTGCTCAGAGAAAAAGCAGTGCACTTTCTGAGAACAGGTTCCCATCGTTAGATCCTACTGCTCTGCCAGCTTAATTAGGCCCTAATTTCACACATGAATAGGTGTTTTGGAACCTGCTATTGAGACTGTCAGAGAAAGGCAACCATAACAGCATTTTCTTTTTGAAGGAGGTGATGGTGGACTGAGAAAACCAGGTGCATTTCACACCAGGCTTCTGAACAACTTTCAAACAGTCTCTTAGAAGAAGAGACGGAATGGGAGTAGAGTTCCCAAATGCCATTTTCACAGGTCTGGTCTGTGCTCAGGCTGCCAGCAACAGACTTCATCTTCCCTAACCACATATTTGATGGTGTCTGGGGCCAGAGCATGGAGCCTCTCCAGCACCAGGCCAGTGTCTGCAAGTTCCCGGCTGTTGCTCATAGTACCCTAAGCCTTTAGCTGCTTCAGAAGAAGACTTGAGGGATTAGTAACTGCGGCTGCCAGCAACAGACCTCAGCTTCCCTCACCACATATTTGATGGTGTCTGGGGCCAGAGCGTGGAGCACTCCCAACACCAGGCCAATGTCTGCAAGCTCCTGGCTGTTGCTCATAGTACCCTAAGCCATTAGCCACTTCAGGAGAAGGCTTGAGGGATTAGTAACCGTGGCTTGCTTGCAGGCATGAGTGTTGTTTAGGTAGAGTTGTGCATTGGAGACTCCTAGCATTCATCTTTCCCTCTTCTTCCTTGACAGCCCACTCCGCGTCCGAAGCTGTTGTTAGAGGAGTGATGGGGCAAAGCGCTCGGTTGCCTTGCTACTACCAGGTGGCACGCCCCACGGATATCTCTGATATGTGCTGGGGCAGAGGGCCATGCCCGAATTCCAAGTGCAATGACAAAATTCTGCACACCACTGGGAACAGGGTGACCTTCAGAAAGTCTCAGCAGTACAACCTCAAGGGCTATATTTCCCACGGGGATGTGTCTCTCACAATTCAGAAAGTGAAGGCGGAAGATGCGGGTACATACTGCTGCCGTGTGGAGATCCCAGGCTGGTTCAATGACATCAAACAGAACATACAGCTGGAGGTGCTCCCAGGTGAGTTTGAGGATCTTTGTAGGTGAGTTGGAGGACCTTTGTGATACAGCCAGCAGGGAGGAAATCCTCACCAGATAGGAGTTTAAAGCTGGAGGTTTTGTTTGTTTAGTTCATTTCGGCAAAAAGATTTTCCTTAATGATGTAGTCTTTAAGACAGGTTTGCAACCAGCTGCCAATTCACAGTTTTGATGAGAAAATAGTAATTTTCACACTCCCCTCCTCCCTTTCCCCCCCTCCCCTTTCAAATAAAATATTTGATTTCGCATTATGTAGCTATATTTGACATTTTAAAAGATGATAGAATAAAAAAAAAAAAAAAAAGAGGGATTAATCATTTAAAGAGCCCTTGCAATGACATTCAGTTCTTCTGCTGGGGTTCACCTCAGCACCAAAAAAGACTTTTGTATAGTACATGTCATAAGACAGGCCACATGTTTTACCTTGAAGGGTTTTTTATAGGACCACAAAGTTCCCCTTCCCATTATTTTGTCAAGCTGCAGGCTAAGGAAAAAGTCCTACCAAGTCTGTGTGTTGCAAAGCAGAGGCAAAAAGATGGCACCCCCCATACACACTGCAGAAAGACAACTTTTGTCCTGCCTTTTAGAGGGTGTTCAGGAGTGCAGTTGGTGTTGGTGTACACAGCACTCCTGTATGCCTGTTGTAAATGATGGAACAGGAGAGTTGAGGAAAAAAAAATTTGCAATCCTATGTCTATTCCTGAGTTGAAAGGCAGCAGGATTTGTAAAAATGCACTGGTTGAAAAGGTTGTCTAGAAGCTTGCAATAGAGAAGAAAAAATAAAAGAGCTCTTATTTATCCTATTTTTATGAGGGCGTTGAAAAAAAACCTCATGAGGTTTAGAAGTTTTTCCATTCTACCACACAAGGTTCTGGTCCTTCCATTTCTGTAAGAGGTTTGAGACCTAATAAAAAGAAAAACAAACAAGCAAAAAAGCTGGGGAGGGACGCTTTAGGATGTCAGGTAGTGATAGGACTAGGGGGAATGGAACAAAGCTAGAAATGGGGAGATTCAGACTGGATGTTAGGAAGAAGTTCTTCACCATGAGAGTGATGAGACCCTGGAATGGGTTGCCCAAGAAGGTGGTGGAAGCCTCATTCCTGGAGGTGTTTAAGGCCAGGCTGAATGAGGCTCTAGATAGCCTGATCTGGTGTGAGGTGTCCCTGCCCATGCAGGGGGGTTGGAACTAGGTGATCCTCATGGTCCCTTCCAACCCTGACTGATTCTATGCTTCTATGAAAAAGAAATCCCCACATGTGCTCTGGCTGGGACATGTTTTCTGCAAGTTAAACAGCCTTTTTAAGTCACTCTCCCACCTTAGTGCTCAGTATTTTAGCAGCTAGATAATTTTTATTCATGTCTTGGCTGCCTTTCCTCAGGATGTGTTGTGAATGCTCTAATCTAGGTTTTGTCTCCGCTATGCTTTTTCCACACAGCCCCTCCAGAGACAACAACAACCACGAGAAAGACTCCTGTTTCCCCCCCACATTTTAAAAGAACAACAACTGTTGCTTCCCAAGTGACCTCTGATCATCAAACAACAGCAGAGGCTGCTGTCTTCCTGACAACCACCATCCCAGAAGCAAAAACTGAAACCACCGAGTCTGCAGCAGTAATTACACTGGAGACCATTGCTGCCCCAACATTTGCTGTGACAGAAGATGATGCTTTTCAAGAAACTACTGTGACAATTAGTACTTTTCCAGATTTTTCAGGTGGTTTCCAAGTAGATGACATGAGGACTGAAGAGGATTACACCCTCTTCGTATCAGAGTCTGTCCCTCTTCCTGAAGGTACAAAAAAATAAGCATCACCAATCCTCTCTTCTTATTCTGTGCAGCAGATATGGTCTGTGTTAGCCTGACTCTGGCATCATAGACACTCTTCAGGTACTTCTGTTTGCATCTGGGAAATTTTCTCTGAGATGCCTATAAGTATTCTTCAGTAGGTTTAAGGAAACACAATAATGTGGATGATGCCAAACTGGGGTGAATGGCCAAGATAGCAGAAAGTCAGGATTGTATTCAGAGGAGTTTTAACAGGCTTGGGGAAACATGTGACAGAATCTTCCCAAAGTATGACAGAAATACAAAGTCCTGCACCTGGAATGGACTAAGAGATAGTCACCACAACTAGGCACTATGTTTTGGTTTTTTTTTTTTCTTTAACTTGATTTAGGAAACAAAAATCAAAATGGTCTGCTGTAAAGGTTCGTTTTGAACTCGCTCTGCTTGAGCAATCAAGTCAGTGAGAATTCAAACCATGGTGAAAACTGAGTACTGGCTTTGTCACCATACCTGAAGGCTGCTGCTGTTGTTGTTATTTGTTATTATCAGTGAACTATGATCATCCAAACTATCCCTAGGTTTCTACTTTAGCCACATTAATGACTTCTTTTTCACAGACTGATGTCTGCACACAAGGCTGATTTTTGTACTTTTTTGGGGGTCTTCTATCATGTGAATTTCTTTCTGACCTAAACCTCTGAGAACAGCTTCTGTGTGTCCTCTCTTGTCTTCCAAATGCAGCAGGGTGTGCCTGTTAAACTTGGTAACAGTCAATCTCATTCACACCTGAACAGTTAAAAGCATCTAATCCCAGACCATACTAATAAGAGTAACTGGATTGGATGAGCTGCAGGTATCAGAACTGAGGTGCAGGTTTTCACCCCTTAGTTGCAGATGCAGAATCATGCAAGCAATTTTGGATGTCACATGAAGACCCTCCTAACTGGTGTTCTTTATAACCATTCCTTTTTCACTTTTCTTTCAGTGACTACTGAATTGCTAAGTACACTTCCAGCTACAGAGGAAACCGAAAGCGCTCACACTTCTCTCATGGTGGAAGACCTGCTAGTGACAGGTGAGTGGCATAACATTGCAAGGTCAGAAGTTGCATGTTCATGGAAATGAAGTTGTCATAAAATAAAGTATTGGCTATTTGTCAGAGAGCACCAAATATGTACTGATAGCTTTTCACTGCGCCTGGAAATAAGAGTTATTTGAAGTCCACATAAAAATGCTTTAAAGTCAGGTGTAACAGCAGCTGAGAAAAGCATGGGTTTTAAGCACTCAATGAAAGCAGATTTTGAGTCACTCACTACTGTCAAGTATCTCAGGTCTGAGGGAAGTTAAGAACTGGTCTTTTTCATCATTTGAGATGAATTCTCAGATATCTGATTTGTGACCACTGTGAGTTCATCGAGCTTTACATTTTAAACCCTCCCTGAGTGCTGTCTGCTTTGAGCCTTACTGAATGTGTGGCTGCAAGCTCAGGACTCCAGTGCTCAACATGTGTCCTTGGTCATGATGCAAAGCAGCAGGCAGTTACCAAAACTGTCAGTCACTCCTTCAAGAGAAAAGGCACTGGCATACAAAATCATATCCTATCTGAGAAGTGAACAAACTTGCATGAAGCCTGCACTTTGTATCTCTCAGCCAAGTATAAAAGTAGAATGGCTCAAGTTATTCATAACCTACTCACCACATGCTCTCAAGTGAGTATTTGGAAAAGGAAAGCTAGAACTCAAGGACAACATGTCATATTTGGATATTAAGAGAGTCCTTTTAGTTTCAAGTAGTGCCAAGGATCTCTTCATTCTTAAAAACATAGTATTTAGATTTTTTTCCCCCTTTTATCCCCACCTTTTTTTTTATTTTTAAAATTTTAAAATTTTTTTTAAAAATTTATTTTCTTTAGACCTGGAGGCTTACAGCAGAAACAGAGTTAGGGCAAGTGTCCCTTTATGCCCTTGGAAAGGGCTCACAGAAAAGACTAAACTGGCCTCTTGGGTGTTTGTGAGGGTTTCTCACCCCTGTCTCAGCTGTCATCTTGCTGATAGGGTTCTAGATAATGTTGTGTCAGTTTTGCAGAGGGCCTTACCTCTGGGAATCTTGGGGTAAATGAAATCGTGACTGTGACCACAAAGACAGTAACAGTAAAAACTGTACCAGGGCTCTGTGAGTCACTTACACTCCCACCCATGCAGGAACTTGTGTTACGCTGTTTCCAAGACCCAAACTGTCACGATGTGTGAAAATGCTGCAGCACTGTTTAGTAAAAGCCACAAGTCAAGTTAAGGTCTTAACTCAGTCCCCTCTTGCTCTGTGAACTAATGCACTAAATGGAGCAACTTCAGCCTTACTGTAATGTTCCTTCATTTGGATCTGTATTTTGTTTACTGTCTCTGCTCTCTGCAGCATTTTGTTATGCTTACAGAAATGAAAACTCCTTCACAGCAGGCAGATTTTTACTGTCTTGCTTCATGTGTTGTTCCTGGGAAGCCTCTTTCCTTGATGAAGACTGGCATTTCCCAGTGGTTCCTCATATACAATGATTTCCACCATTGTGGTGGAAACAGATTGCTTCCTTTTGGCTACAGGTTGTTTTTCTCCTGTGCAGGGCCACATTTTGCCCTCCCTATTCCCTGAGAGTTTACTCCTTGACTAGAGGAGTGACAACCACAGTGCCCCTCACTCTTTCAGCTGGCTATGCAATAATAATTTCATTCTCTCTTATTTTCAGAGATTTCAACAAGTTCAGGTGACAAGGCTGAGAAACATGATGATAATGGAGATAAGGTAAAGCTTTCTCTAAGTTTCAAGAGTGTTTAACTAAAAGGCAGAAGGACAGCAGGACATGCTAGTGAATTTTGATGCATTCATACTAAAAGGGCAGTGTATGCTAGCAACAGCTTGAACTTTTGTTTATAAGTAGCTCAGGAACCATCCATTCAGCTTCCCAGTGGGTAGAGCCAAACCTCATCCCCCTGACTTTCCTGTGAGAGAGGCAGCAGTAGCGTCATTAAGATGTGACAAGGCAAAAGGCAACTTAGGAGGGCTGTGACACTTCCTTGTCTTTAATTAAGAGAAGGATGAGGATTAGACATCATTAATGAACTCATGGTAAGTGGGATGGATGTAGGTTCAAATACATCAGAAGAAGTTTTAAGTACTTACCAAGAAATGAATGTTGTTTATCATGATCAACCTGGTGTGCTTTCTTTGCGCTTTGGACAGGGAAGCTCAGAAAAGCACTGCAAAATCCAGCCCAGGACAGATATTTCAGAGCTCTTAGCCATTAGGGCAACTCACTCCTGTGTGAACAGGTCTGAAGTAAACATGCTTCTAAAGCCTTTTGAGTTTTTCTCTTCTGCCTTCCAGTTTCTCAGCTATGCCATTCTCATTGCCTGTCTCGTAGCGGCATTCATACTTTTCACCTTGGTGCCCTCGGTGTTGTTTTGGAAACGTAAGTATCCCTAAGCACATAACTGATCAATGTTTTTAATGCTGGCCTGGTGCAGCTGTCCTTCTGTATCTCTGGTTAATCTTTTGCAAAGCTGCCACAGCCCTGGTTCATTTTATTGGGGTTGCTGTCCTTACTCCAAGACTGTACCGCCATTAGGATACCAAGGAGCGTGAGTTGGTGGGGATGAAGCAGGAGGAAACCTGTTCAAAGAACCTGTTCACTCACTTGCTACGGGTCTGGCTCATCTTGTTGGCCCTTGCTTTATGGTAAAGTGGTCCTGTACTTTCCTAGAATTTCTCCTGACAGACTTTGGTGTAACATATCAGAATGAGATCCTTTCTTCCCTGTTTAGCCCACGGAAGTACTGCAGCTTGCTGGGTTTGCTTCTGAACTCATTTGATGAATTCATTAGAATGACAGATTTCTTTTTGCCATTGTGACATTAATATTATTTTGCTTCTAGGTAAACACACAGAGAAGTTTATAATTAAAAGGTAATTCATTTTGTAATTTCCTATTAATACTTCCAGTGTAATTTTTCTTAGAGGCAGGAAGGCATTGGCCATTTATTGCAACGGGTGTAGTATTGGTTTGTGTTGCTGGCTACCAAAGTTGTCTTGTCTGAGCAAGCTTCAGATAACATCACTCCACAAAATCAGGGTGGCTCCTGGATACTTGTTCTATGTAGCAATGCACAGACATCCAGAGCACTGGAGAACTGGTGCAACTGATATTTGCTGTTGACCTCAGCTTAAGAAAGTGCCTAACCTTTGATCAAATACCAGGGCATGACCCTGGTAGGGTTATTTTAAAGAAATGAAGTGATAAATTGTTATGATGATCAGCTGACAAAATGGCTTGGTCAGAAAGGGATCAGAGATTTATGTGCAGTCCTCTGTGGAGTGGTGATTCATGCCAATACACAAGAAATGGGCCTTGTGCAGGGTGTACCACTGCAGTGTAGCAAACCAAGCTTTCCACCACTGGAGAGGTCTTCCAACTCTCATGGGGCCACTGCACCCTCTCACACACTCCTTGGGTCACACTGAAGTGTCTGAGGTGATCAAGGTGATAATTTTGAGGTAGACATGAAATGCAGAAGTCTGATGACTCACCCTGTGGAGGTGTAACTGTGTTCTGGCTTATCTTGAAGAAAGGATTTTCTCTAGGGAAACCACATGGTAGTCCAATGAAGTAGCATCCCTTTGCCAAGGACCAGTAATTTTCAGTGGTAGATGGTACCCTGCTGCACACCTCACCAAGGAGATAAAGACTGGGGGCCAAGGAATCTTTTCTGCATTCCCTGAAGTTTACCCTCCAGCTGTTACTGTAAGATCTGAACAGCCCTTTCCTGTCGTTAGAAGAATGCGAGCAAGGTAAATAATTCCCTAGTGTAAAAAGTAGGCACTGCACCATTGAAGTCAAGGGACTCACTGTCTTCTGGTCTCTGTTTCAATGAGAATTTGCTGATGTTATAAGAAAGGATGCTCTGAAGCAGCAGTGTGCTTTTGGCCCATCCATAGTGAGCTGTGCTTCTCACTGCAGCCTTCAACCAGCGAGAGACCTTGAAAAAGTCTTCAGTGGCCCTGAAGGAGAAACCAGCATGCTTTCCCTGTGAGCAGCTCTAACATCCTCTGCAGATGCCATGGAGAATAAAAAGGGCTTGTTTCATGCTACATTGAGAGATGTTTATGAGCCCTCAAAATATCAGTGGCTGTCAACCAAATACCAAAACTTCAACTGTGAAAAATTAAACTCTTTGAGCAAATTTTGCCGTGTCACCTTTAAAACTCTTTGCATAGAGAAGTTTCTTTGGGAAGGTGATGATGTATTATTCATAGGTGTTTCTGGGATCTACCTTTTTACTAATACCACACTACAGAATTAATTTGCTTTTTCTCCAGTTTTACTAATGCTCTTCCTTGAATACAACTTACACTGTGAGAAACTGAAGAGGGAAGAAATAATGTAGAATGCTACCTGACTTCTAACCACAAAAAAATGAAAGGGGAAAAAAAAAAAGAAAAGGGAAATAAAAAGAAAGAAAATTCAGTAAATAAAATTCTTATTTCTTTCATATAACCAAAGGAAAATATTAAGCCACAAGAATGCTGTAAGTATAAATCAAACAGATTACTTGGGGGCTACCATTGCTGCCTGTGATTCAGCATATTCGAATGACCCTCGGAGATTATGTTAATAAACTTTGTAATTTACCACTAGCAATTGTAATTTTTTTAATACCACATCCTGAGGCATTTGAACAGGATTAGTGATTCCCCAGGTGTTGAAATAACTGATTTGCTGTCTCAGCTCTCCAAAGAAGTGTTGCAGCATTTTCAGGGGTGGGAATATGCCCAGAAGATCAACTTGCAGGAAAATATTTCTAAAAGGGACTCCACACCCTCCCCCCCATTTTGTAAATCCATATCTCCCCCATCAATGTGCATTGGGGATCCCCTGGTATCTGTTTGGAGTTGCCTTTTGGTCCTCATGGCAATGACCTGCAAAAAGCAGTAGCTCTGGTGGTGGAGTCTGCTTGGTGAACCACCATGGTGCATCACTCTAGGCCCAGCACTCTGTTCCATGGTAGCATAGTTCTGGCTGGCTGGGCTTTGCATGGGTAAGACTGAGCCTCCCAGTTCCACCACTGCTGCCTATTTATCTTTTAGAGAACTTTCTGGTGAGAAGCACAATGCAGAGCACAGCCACCTCTTGGAAACTTGGCCATCCCTTCTGGTGCCCATGCAAGGTGAGTGAAACCACCTCAAGTGTTTCTCAGCATCACAGGCAAAAACGCTGTGACCTCCATGAAAAGGCTTTGGAAACACTAAAAAACAGTGAAGAACAAGAGATGAAAGACAGCATTCGCCTGCTGCTTCTTCTAGTTGGGCAGAAGGCCTGAGAGAGCGAGCATTGGTGCTTCTAAGGAAAGAATTTGTCCCCAGTCCTTCTCTGCAGCAAAAAGCTGCACTCACACTCTTACCCCATCCTCAGGGGCATCAGTGGGATCTGCCAGCCCTGTTTTCAGCACTTGGGTGTTGCAGAGTTGGCAAGCAGGCTGTGGCTGGTTAGCTGCTCAGACATGTCCCTGTGTTGTGCTTTGTGCTGAGGATGAGAGTGGTTTGGACATGTGGCTGCCTAGGCATGTGTGTGGTTGGTAGAGGAGAGCAGCCCAGCTCCATGTTGCATAGCTTGGCTTGGCCCCATGTTGCCAGAGGCAGAGCTGCTGTCAGCAGAGAGCAATTCAGGGAAGTCCCAAATCCTCTCTGTTATCCTCAAGCCCTGTGAACGCTGCCACAATAGCAGCTCTGTAACTCTAACCTGGTCTTGCACCACTCAGCTGGGAAAACTGGAACCTTCAAGTGACTGCAGAGTAGATCAGCAATACATGGCAGAGGGAAGCTCATCATTTCACCACGCTAACAGCACCCATTCAGAGAGGGTTTTTTGCTGTGTTTCAGCCGGGTTGAGATTTAGGCTTTAAAAGCCACACTGAATAACCAGCCTGGGGACATTAGTAAAGTGAGACTGGCTGCAGAAGCTGGGTTATTATCTGTGGGATACATTGCAGAGCTTTTGTGTATCTCCCTGAGGTCCTCACTAACCCTGCTGCAGTGATTCTGAGAACACAGCATGGGAGAAGATTCAAATCCAAGGCACTGGATGATCTCAATGCCTGTGTTCACTGGACTTTGCTAGGGCAGGTCCAGACCATGGCAACTTGAATACTTCATGTTCAGAGTATTCAAGAGCATACTGTGGGAATAGCATCTGATCAAAAGAAAATGTCATGTGGCAGCCCTGGTCTTCCCCTCTAGTCATGCTCAAGGCTGTGGTGAGACTTTTTGATTCTACAGCATCTTCTTGCAGGCTGTGAGTTAGGGTCAGCAGTCCCACTCAGCTGAGCCTGGGTTCAGGATCCTGCTGTGCACCCTGATCTGGTGGCACTGTGGGAGACAGAGGAGAGTCCCTACACAGAGAATGTGGCTGCAGGCTCCAGGTCTGCTGCGCTGAGACCGATGTCTGTTCCATGCCGGTTAGTGCAGCATGTGCTGAATCTATGAGCCTGGTGCCTGTGACTGCTTCTATGCACGAATCCCACAGAACTCTGTGAGAAGTAAAAGAAACAACCCAAACAGTTTTGATATACTCCTTTAAAAAAAAAACCCAAACCAAACCATAAACAAGCAAGCACACACCCCTCAAACAATAAAAACAAGCAAACAAACAAAATCCAACCACAAAATTCCCCCTCCTCTTTTTTTCCCCCCCTCCAAGCAAACTTGCTAATTAAACCAGCAATTGCAATTTCCAATTGGCAGGGCTGAGCCAATCCTTTTGCTCCTATTAATTAGCTCTGCACTAATGACTTCTTTAGAGCAGGGCAGGCTCTTGTTGGGGAAGGTTCTAGTGTGTTTGCTGTGGTCTTGCTTTGGGGAGCTGCACAAGGGCAGAAGAAATAGGAGTCAACAAAACAATTTGATCTGATCGACCATGTGGAAATGCAGTCCAGGAATACTGTAGGGGAGCTCTGAGTGTAAGTTATGTCTCTGAGCTTTTTTTATTTATCTTTTTATCCACCACAATTGCTGAGGCTGAGGTTTAGGTTCAGAGTAGCAATTGGAAGCAAGGAATCTGGGGTGGTTATTTTTAAATGAAAATACATTGAAGTAATTTTTGAGGAACTGGCCCCGGCTGTCAGTATACTCAATAAAAGGTTAAAGGGAATGCTTTAAAATGTATCTAGAGGAAAAAGAAATTACGTTTCCCAAAAGCAGGAGAAGCCCCAGAATGTGTTTTCTGGGTCTAGTGAAGAAAAAATGGATGAAAGCAGGTTTTTAGAAAGAAAAGGCTGTCACAGAGTGTATCATTGGCATCTGGAAATGTTAGTCTTTAATTTTAAGACCTTCACCTTGGAAGGAAAAAAAGTAGTGCACTTGAGTAAGCATAAAGCAGCGTAGCCAAGAAAACCTTCCAGTAAGCAGCTACAACCAACACACAGAATTTTAGCTGTGAAGCTCTAAGGTGCTTGCAATGACAGGACAAAGAGCAATGGGTTTAAACTGGAAGAAGGGAGATTTAAACTGGATGTTAGGAGGAAGTTCTTTACTGGGAGGGTGGTGAGGCACTGGCATAGGTTACGCAGGGAGGTTGTGGCTGCTCCCTCCCTGGAGGTGTTCAAGGCCAGGTTGGATGAGGCCTTGAGTAACCTGTGCTAGTGGGAGGTGTCCCTGCCTATGACAGGGGGTTGGAACTAGATGATCTTTGAGGTCTTTGACACCTGGCAGCTGTGAGGCTTCTGCTGTTGTGTCATGTGTGGCGTGCAGATTGCACTGCTACAATTTGTTGCTGCTCTTTGTTCTCTCTGAAGTAGATCTCCCTGTAAAGTCTGCCCTCAGCATCTCCCAGATTGCAGCTAACGAACAGAGCCATTGGCTTTATGAATGCCACACATTTCCCAAAAACCTCCAACCCTCCCAGACCTTTCATCCTGTCACCTCTTACACTGCTGAGCGCTAAAATCTGGAATCATCCAGGTTTCACTCCTCTCCCCGCTGCTCTGAGCTGCTGAAGTTATTGCAGCATTCCTGGGGGGGGGGGGGCTTGCACCCAGAGCCTGTGGTTAGAGTGAAGCTGGTTTTAATTTGTTCAGAGTCCATGTCAAGCCTAAGTGGTGTTATATCTGGGGAGCCTGGCTCTGCTCCATGGAGCAAGGTGGTTAATTAAAGAAGGATTTAGCTTTTGGTCCGAGTAATAATTTTCACTGGACTCCAGCACTTTGTGGACAATTGTCTGTATCAAAAGGACCAATTAAATGGGGTAAAAAAGGTCTGACGTGAAGAGATAATGACTGAACTACCCCATTAGTATGGAGGAGGTACAGAAAAGCAATTAAAAAGGGAGATCTGGCTATTTTGAGACATGGGATTGGCTAATGAGAAAACAGGAGGAAGTACTGGGGGTGGGGAGGGCAAGTACTGAGTTAGGACTACAAATCCTTTAAAGAGAAACCAGAGGAATGAATTAAATATAATTTTGAGATTAATAAGAGACCTCTCTTAATAGACTTTATTGGAGTTGACTGCTCTGATGGTCCCTTTCCAACTCAGCAGCACATTTCATTATGTTTCCACATTTGTTTCTTAGCTGGAATGTGCTTTTCTTGGCATTTTTTAATGTTAATATAAATAAATCTCTTGGTTCCAAAAGTGGAATCTAATTGGAGCTTAAGAAAGTGAAAGCAGGAGGGAAGAGTGTGGCTGAGTACATAGGAAATTAGAAATAAGAATAAATAGCATCATGGGACTTGGGGAAAGAACAGAGATAACCACACAGTGTGAGATGAATGCATGAAAAAGTGGAAAATTTTAGCCTGGCAGAAAGAGGATCTGGGATGTGCTGCTGCAGGCGTGACAGCAGATGGCAAAATTGAGCTACAAAGGCAGATCAGAGGAAGCGCTGGAGAGATTAGAAGAGGTTGTAAAGGCGTTGCAGATTTGCTGCCACCAAGTAGAACGAGTGCAGCCACCTCCAGCCACCATGGAAGTAGCAGACAGGATCCCCCCTTGGTGGCCTGCTCCAATGCACGCTTTTGGCATGCCTGCCCTGGGCTCTGCCTCGTGTGTCCTCTAGCAGCGCAAATTGTCTCCAGGCCTCAGTAACAGGTGTTCCTATTACTGTGATTGGTGCTCCTGAGGCTCAGCACCAGCTTGAGCAGCATGGCTTTGGTTTCTCTTGCAAGTTTAAAGCATAAGCCCCAAGACTCAACATCTCCTGCAGTCACTCTGTGACAGAAGTAACTTGGCAAAAGAAAGGTCTACTGCTAACCATCCTCTAGCTCATCTCAGCATTCACTTTCTCTTGCTGTCAAGTTCACAAGAAAGGGTGATGGCCTGTTGCAAAGAACCCTTCAAAAGATGGCTTCAAGGGATGCTCAAAACTGATAGAAACACTGAGATTAGACTGAGGCTTCCCACACAGCACCCTTTGGTGGCAAGGCTCATCTCCTCACCTCTTAACTCAGCTTAAGAACTCTCTCTAGGTTGAAGCTGAGATAGGAAGCCGCAAGGATGCTGAGAAGATGGATGCAAACTGGAGTGTGCAAATGGCATTGTAAGAATTGGGGAAAAGGTTGTTGGGAAATGATCTACGGTGTAAGTGAGGGTGATGGAAATGTGAAACAGGCTGCCCAAGGAAGTTGTGAAGTTTCCCTCTCTGATTCAAGACCCTCCTGGGTGCATTCCTGTGTGATCTGGTATAGATCATCCTGCTCTGGCAGGGATAGTTGGACTGGATGAGCTTTTGAGGTCCTTTCCAGCCCCTGACATTCTGTGATTCTGTGAGAAGTTAGTTGAGTTTCTTTAGTTTTTCAAGCATGGAACCTTCTCCAAAGGGAAGGGAAACGAAACCCTCCAAATGGCTTTTGTTTGCATGTTTGTTCAAGAATGGAAGAAGCTGCATGGTGCTGCTGTTTCAAAAGTGCAGATTGATTTTTTTTTTTTTTTTTTAACAAAGCTATATCAAGAAAAAATGAAAGGGGTTTGGGTGTGATTTTTTGTTTGTTTATTTAATACTCAGGAAAAGAGGAGTAGGGTAGGTAATCCAAACCAGGGAGTACCTTGAAGGTAACCCCTTTTCATGCTTAGATGTACATCTAATGAAGATTCATGCTTTCAAAGTTGCTCTCAAACACCAGAGCTGGTGTCATGCTTAACTAAGCCATCCGGCAGTTAGTACAGACCGCACAATCATCTGCATATTTAATGCAGGGCAGAGAAATTTCTGTGGAGAAATCTACAGCTTTTAATCCAGTGATGAATCATTTATGGGATTTTGGATTATTCACTTTGCACTGAATTAAGTTGTCTCCCTTTCACAAAGTGAGACACCCCCCCCCCCCCCCCCCCCCCCCGACATGGCCTGCATCACAGACCAGGCTGCACAGTGATGTATGTTGCTGGGATGAATTATTTATTGGACGTTTTAGATCAGTTGCCCAGCAATGGAATTTTAAATCTGTTCATATCCGTTCCTAAGTACATAAAAAGGATTTTATGTACATGAAATTCATCTCTCCTTCTTCCTCACTCTCCCTCCAGTGCACTAGTGAATTATCCATGAAGTTTGGGTTGGGTTAGTTTGGGATGCAAATTTTCCCTTAGAGGATGCAATGGCAACGTCCTAGCGTTGGGGACTGCCTTTTGGACCCAGTGTGCACAAGGTGTTGTGCGAGCCCTTTGGATCTCAGTTGTGTCCTATTTTAAAAGCTGGAACTAAAATAATTGGGATTTCTTGGCTTGTAATACACGTGGTGTAGTCATATTAAGGGAGCTGTGTGCAGAGACTTTATCAATAGTATCTAGTGTAGGGGGTATGGAAACTCCCAAAGACTGTAACGATCTAGCACTGCTGTGTCGTTTGTTTGTATTTTTAATGTCAGCCTGCAAACATCAGCTCATGCCAGGATTGAGCTTTCCCAGGACATTCCTGTGAGCTCTGCTTCAAGGACAAGGGGAAATCAGTCTCTGGATGGAGTGGTGAGTTGATGCTGCTTTTGAATTCTACTTGGTGTTTTATGTCCTTGGCCCATTATCTAATGGAGAATATGATGAGGTAATTATGGAAATACACAAATTGCAACCTCATGAATACCAAAGAAATTCGTGGTGATCCATGCTAAAAGAAGGCATAAAAATGCAAATCATTTGTAAATGGGGAGCAGTAAATCTTGTTAATATTAATAACTGAGAGTGGTTAATTGCATCAGGTCTGGATGAATTCTAACCAAATCCCTCTGACGAGTTTTTAAGGCTCTGTGCTGTGAGCTGTGTACCATGAGGTTAAGGAGAGCTCTGACTTGGATCCACTTAGTGAGCCTTTGACTCCCTCCATAGTGAAGGGAAGGAGGCTGGGACTGGTCCAGAAGGTGACCAAGATCACCTAAGGGAAAGTGTGAGAGCCTTTTTTGTGGGAGAACTTCTGAACTCCGTTGGGTGCTGCTAACTATTTGCAAGACCCTGAATCCATTTCACAGGGACTCACACTCTGAGACTTTGTGTCTGCTGCGTGGCTTTGACAGCACAGTTAGGTTGAGGAAAACATCCTGTGTGTACAAAACCTCATTGCCTTGTCAGATGTGCAGATTCTGTCCTGGAGCAGTGCTAGAGAGCATAGGTTTCTCTGAAATCAGTGATGGTAGAGTGAAACATCTCCAGTGCTGAAGAGGAATGGAGCTGGTTTTAAGCTTACTGATGCTCAGAGGGCTGCAGCAGCTCTGCTATAAGGACAGGCTATGAGATTTGGGGCTCTTCAACCTGGAGAAGAGAAGGCTTTGAGGAGACCTTATAGTAGCCTTCCAGTATCTGAAGGGGCCTGCTGGAAGGCTGCTACAGGAAGGCTTGGG
>VWZE01010069.1:12820-23054 GCA_013396675.1 Eubucco bourcierii | reverse complement strand
TAGTGGGAGGTGTCCCTGCCTGTGGTAGAGGGTTGGAACTGGATGAGTTTCGAGGTCCCTTCCAACCTATACCTTTCTATGATTCTATGATATTGAGCTTGGATGAGAGAAAAGGAAAAGGTTTTTCTGGAGACTACAAAAAGTAACAGGCATGATTCTATGAGAGATGTCCAAAATGAGCATACAAAGTCCACAGAGGTCCTGTGACAACAATGTCACCTGAATGGTCTAAACCAATTTTAATGCTGGGAGCAAGATGCTGGGAAACAACAGGACCTCCCTTTCTGCAGCACAAACCTTGCCTACCTGAGTCTTCTGTGGACTAACGATAGGGTTAGGATTTGTCTTCAGGCTCCCCTCTGGGTTCTGCCGTATCACATTGCATCTTATTTGGGTTTGCTCCCAGCAGAAAGATACCAGAAAATCCATCTGTGTTCAGAGTTTTGCCTTTTTTTGATCTGTTGTTGTGATACCTCTGGCCAAGTATTGGAGGATGGGATGCTGGGAGTATGTTGGGTTGAGGTTCCCCCTCGATATCCCCTCACTGAAGTGTTCCCAAACCATTACCAAACTCTTTGTTTCTTTTCCTTTAAACTTTGCCAGGTTTCTCAGTGACTGGATGTCTGGTAGGTTCATATTTATCAGCTTGCTATTCCCTCTTTAGTTCATTCATTTCCTGTCTGTAGCTGAGTTATTCTACAGAAGAAATTAATTTTATAATACAAAGATACTGGATGGCACTTTCAGACATGATGCCTGCAGCTTCATAAAACCTGATGGAGGAGAGAGGAATATTCCAAGAGAAAACGAGGAAAGGTCATGATTTATTGCTTATAAACAGCTCCCTGGATCTTATTATCTTTGCTGTGTAGAAGCCTGGGGATCTAGATTGAGCTTTATAATTCACATCGAACTTCATTCTATCACATGTCTCCTGTAAAGTCACATTCTCGAATGATACAGCAAACCCTATTAAACAGGTACTCATTAAACTACAACACCTTATAAATCCTTCCTGAGTTTTGTTGACAGTACACATCAAACACAAACCATTAAGTGCTTTTCATTTTCCTGGTAGTCTGCGATCATAATGCATTACATGACAAAATAATGTGTTTACATGACAGATTTAATGCTTGATCTGCTGCATGAAATGCTTCTGAGCACCAGAAGATAAGAGAAAAATGTAACATTATACTTCCAAGTGTCTATTAATTCTTAACTAATAATAAATTACAGTGAGATGTTGATAGAAATGGATGAGAGAGACACATACACATGGGAGGAATTCATGAGGATCAGCGACACGGCAATGAATACTAAATGCAGACATCATAGCCAGAGCTAAAATGAAGCATTTCTATGTTGGCAGGAGAGCTTCTAGAGCCTGTGGACTTGCTGCTGTTCTATTTGAGTGTATTTCCTCTTTTGTAACTGGCATTGGCTTGTAGTGAAGGTCATGTAAAACAGATTATTTTCTCTTGTCCTTCCTTCCAAAGTTGTGCCATCAAGGAGTCCCAGCTTGCTCTGTCCTGGGAATTGGCCAGGTCCATGGCCAGCATTCAAACCAGACACCAAGCCTAGAGGCGTGAGAGTTCCTTGTGCTGCCCTGGCCTGTCTTTGTGTTATGCTGGAGCTGAAAGGGTTACCCACTCGGCCCTCTTGGACCTTGTGAGCAGCATGGCTTGCTACACTGAGTTGTTTTTCTTCAGAAATTGTCAGCCTGTGCCTAGCCTGACAGCTGAAGGAGCACTGTGGGATGGGGCTGTGGACCATGATGCGGCTCTGTGGACCTTGCAGCTCCACAGCAAGCCTCTGCATGGATGCTGTGCAGGGATGATGAGGGGCAAGAGCAATTACCAACCCTCCTGTGACTGGGAAAAAAGCAAACAAAAATCAACCCTTGCTTGCAAGTGTTTGTTTGCAAAGTGTCTCCTACCACCAAAACAAGAAACCAAGTTTCTGTGTTCTGTTGGGGTTGTTTTTTGTTTTGTTTTTTTTCCCACCCAAAAAGCTATTTTTTCCCCCCTTCTTGGCTTCTCAGCTGAGAACTAATTTATTCCTGTGTCTCTTTTTCTGATCTATGCCACCTGTGCATAGTGCTGGGCATGTGACTTTCCACCCTCGTCCTACCCCAGGCTATGCAAATCAAACCTCAAGGGGAATATTGCTGCCACTTGAATCAGCTGTTGTGTTTCAGCAATGATTTCATGCTTTGGCTTGGGTATTGCTCCCTAATTGTCTTCCAAATAGAGTACTGATAGATTTAGTCTCATGGTTCTCTGTGCCAAATTCCATGTTTTTCTTTTGAAAACTTCTAAGGAAACTGTTTTTACTTGTTTGTTTTGATCAGAAATGATTGCTGGGTTTGGAGCTCCTTTATGAAAGAATAGTTCTTCAACAGGTCTCATTTCTGCACAGTGCTACTAGTCCTCAGACAACCATTTCCCTCCATGCAGCCCTATTTAATTCATGACTTAGTTGACTTCAAGCCCCAACAGAAGACTGCCAGGGCCTTGAATTTGGAATTTCAAGAGTGGTGTTCAGGCACTTCACAAGTCTAGAGTGTGAGGGCAGCTGGGTCTATTAATCTTTAAAAAGAACCCAAATCTCTGCTTTTTATTGCGAGCAGGAGCTAAGGAGGAATTGGTATGTGGGAAAACAATGTTGTAATAATGACATACAATCAAAGGGAGGGTAATAAACCTGCTAGTTCTCTATATTTACTGGGAGAGTTTGCTGGGGAGCAGGAGCTGAGACTTGCTTTAACTACAGACAGCTTTCCCCTTTCAGTTTTTATGGCTTTCTCAATCACTTTGCTCATCTGCTGCTGGAGTCTTTTATTTGCTGATAAGGGCTGTTAACCAGTTGGAAAGTCAGACCAATGAAGTTACGTAAAATGCAGTGAACAGGTTTTGGTAGGCTAGAGTCATGATGCCAGAGGAATGGAGGAGATGGGAGGGCTACTGCCTCTCTTGTAAGAAAGGGAAAAGTCCTGAGGAGGAGAAAAATTGAAGGGACTGCTTCTCTAATCTCTCTCTNAATGATTCTCTTGTTCTGTTCCCTCTTTTTCAGAGCATTTTAAAAAGTCTCTTTTAATGAGGAAATGAGTGGCAAATGCTGGTTTGCAATGGAGGAGGATGCTCAGACTACCTTGCCCAATGCAGTGATGTGAACAGCTTCTCTTAATGAGGAGATGACAAATTAAAGTCCAGGAAGGCTTGGAGGTACATTAAAAGCTACTTTCAAGTTGACTTTGTAGTACCTTGCTTTATCTGGAAGCAAATGGGGAAAATACCTGATTTTAACATTACAGTTTTCCTTTGAGCAGACTTCAGAGTTGTCTCTGCAAACCTGGATACAGAAAGCAGTGCTATGGCTGCAGAATTTTCTTTGCTAGCAGTTTCTAGGAGCAGAGCATCAGGCATGTGTAGGCTTTCTCATGTGTCCATGGGTGCATTGACAAATCCTAGGCTTTGCTGAGAATTCAGATTTTCTTATTTATAAGCTGTGTCTGGCAGTGTGATCTTATTTCATGGCATTTTACCCCTGAGGCAGTATTTCCAACCTCTGGAGCTCTACATATGATGCTGCTGCAAATTTAAAGAGGAGAGTGCTATTAGTTTGAGTTCTTAGAGAGATGTTCAGCATGGAAAGCTGGAGTGTAGGGCACAAGGTCTTGTGAGGCATGGTGAACCCAGCTTTTTTTGTTTGGTTTGGGAGTGGAAGTTTTTTTCTGGCAGAGGCAAGAAGGTTTCTGAGTGTGTCTTTTTGTGCTTCCTCTGCCTATTTATTAATCTAGTTAGTTGTTTGTTTGTTTGTTTAGTTATTTATTTATTTAAAATTTATTTATATTTGTTCCTTTCTGAGAGAATTAAAAACTAATCTGTAAGGTCATGTACAGTTTTTTGTGTACGTATATATATGTATGTATGTGTGTGTGTGTGTGTATGTGTATATATATACNGTTTTTTTCTGGCAGAGGCAAGAAGGTTTCTGAGTGTGTCTTTTTGTGCTTCCTCTGCCTATTTATTAATCTAGTTAGTTGTTTGTTTGTTTGTTTAGTTATTTATTTATTTAAAATTTATTTATATTTGTTCCTTTCTGAGAGAATTAAAAACTAATCTGTAAGGTCATGTACAGTTTTTTGTGTACGTATATATATATGTATGTATGTGTGTGTGTGTATGTGTATATATATACACAATTAGAATCACAGAGTTAACCAGTTTGGAAAAGACCTTTGAGATCATCAAATCCAACCTATCATCACCTAATGCCTTTTAATTAACTACACCCTGGCACAAAGTGCCTCATCCAGTCTCCTTCTGAACACCTCTAGGGATGGTGACTCCACCAGCTTCTTGGGCAGCCCATTGCAATGTCAATCACTCTTCTGTGAAGAATATACATATACATATACTAGAATCATAGAATCAACCAGGTTGGAAGAGACCTCCAAGCTTATCTAGCCCAACCTGTCACCCAGTCCTAGCCAATCAATCAGACCATGGCACTAAGTGCCCCGTCCAGGGTTTGCTTGAACACCTCCAGGGACAGCGACTCTACCACCTCCCTGGGCAGCCCATTCCAATGCCAATCACTCTCTCTGGCAAGAATTTCCTCCTAACATCCAACCTAGACCTCCCCTGGCACAACTTGAGACTGTGTCCCCTTGTTCTCTTGCTGGTTGCCTGGGAGAAGAGACCAACTGCAGCTCAATACAACCTCCCTTCAGATAGCTGTAGACAGCAATGAGGTCTGCCCTGAGCCTCCTCTTCTGCAGGCTGCACACTCCCGGCTCCCTCAGCCTCTCCTCACAGGGTTGTGCTCCAGGCCCCTCACCCCATCACTTACTGATGATGATGATTGATATATATCTATATATGTACACACACACATATATATGTGTGTGTGTAGGTAGGTATGTATAAATATATATCTAAACATATATATATATAAATGTATATATAAAAATGTATATATAAAATGTATAAAAATGTATATATAAAAATCTTATATAGTCTTTAAAGTTAAACAAACAAACAAACAAAACCCCAAACCACAACAAAAAAAAAAGCTAACAAATCCCCTCATACCCAAAACCTTGACCATAAAACTTTTCCCAGTATCCAGCTACTCTCTTTCAGGTGCCTCTAGCAAACTGCTAATATAACTTAGGCAACCTGAGTGCCCTTTGAACAGTTTCTACAATTTTAAAAAGGTTTCCTATTTGCTTTAGCTCACTTCATGTCCCCAAAGCTGTTGATTCTCTTTAAACTTTGTACTTCTCAGCAAGTGTTTTGAGGTCTCAAGTCCAGCAACATCTAGTTTAAAAAAAAAAAAAAGATCTGGAAAAGCAGGTATTCTTTTCAAATATCATCTGAATGTGATTCATCACTTGGAAAATCCAAAGTTTCTCATTTTCCAAATGCATTTTGGTTCCCCTTAGCTCTATCAGAGCTAACAAATAGGAAAAAAAAAACCCTGCAGTATCATTCTATAAAGTCTCTCCTCTCTCAGATTGAGTATGGTAGAAAGGCACCTCCCTCCCTCCTACTTTTAGTCCTGTGAGATGTCCTTGTTCCCAGAAAGAAATATGAAGTCAGAACTGATGACTCTGCCTGGAAGTAACCCACTGTAATGTGGCCAGCTCCTCCTCCTCGCAGCAGAGCAGTAGTGTTGGGAGCCTGGGAGAAATACTGCTGACTGCAACAACCAATTCAGTGGATTTTCCTTTTCCTCTCGGGAAGCAGTTTGCTCAAAGCCCTCTGCAGCCAGAGAGCCTGAGAGAATAGTTTTAGAAGGTCTAGGAAAGGATTTACTCTGTGTTAGCTGACAGACTGCAATCTTCAGTTTAGAGCAGTTAATTGAAAACCGGGGAGGAAAGGCTGTTAAGAGGTGTAATGTGAATCTTGGCTCAAGGTAGTAAAGTCCAGCTGTCAAACTAGGTTTTTCTCTATTTCTTTCTTGAAAGAGGTGCAAGTTCAAGGGACAGAGATCTGAGAGGTTTTGGGTGGTCATAAAGCTGCTTGGTAGTGATGGAACACCCTCTGCTCGCAGAGCAAAGTGGGTGCAAAGGGGCTTGCTGTGAAAGCCCAGCAGGCGTTTGACCCAACGTTTGTTAGAATCAGAGACTCATAGAATCAACCAGGTTGAAAGAGACCTCCAAGCTCATCCAGTCCAACCTATCACCCAGCCCTAAGCCAATCAACTAGACCATGGCACTAAGTGCCCCATCCAGCATTTAGATGTTCAAGAAAAGACTGGATGAAGACTGTCAGAGTAATTGATTTCCTCTACTTCTACAAACAGATGTGTATGAACTTCCCAAACTGCTATTGTGTCTGGTGTCTCTCTCCTCTAGCAGTCTGGACTTTGGGTCCAGTGCATTGTGACATGGTTACAGCAGAGCAGGTTGGTGCCCTGACCCCGTGCCTTCTGCTGCGCTGGCGATGGACAGGTTTGCCTAGGTGCTTCATAATATGACTTTCCAAACTGTGGTCTCTTAACTGTGTGTAATGGCACTGAAGGTCAGCCTCACCTCAGGAAAGGCTACTGTGAATCCTTTTAGACAAAGTGCAGCCAGTGAGTCTGCCCATGTGTCTGCTGGTGTGTGCAGTGGGTTCCCTCTGTGGGAAGGATTTGAGATCTCTTTGGCTGAAGTTAGATTTTCTGATGGAGAAGCATTAAAAATTGATTTTTTTTTTCTTTTTTTTTTTTAAGCAGGCTCCACTACTTTCCTGCTGGGGCTATTTATGTAGATCTGGATTTAAACATGTCCTATTTACCCCTAAATTGTTCTAACTTGGTAAAGCCCATGCCACTTTCAGGTAAGTCTATTCCATTTGGATATAAAACATAAATCTCCTGACTTCAAAAAGCTTTCCTAAAAAGCCTTCATCTGAGGTACAAGTGGGGTCAAAGGAAGCTAGAAACTGAGATCCAAAGTTTTCTGTGCCTCCTCCTCTCCAAACCTACCAGCTGATACCAAAATCTACCAGTGTTGATTTCCCACATTAAATCCCCCCAACTGTGAGAATTTTTGCTTCTTGGCACTACCACTTCTGGGTTAATAATATCCAGAGACTTAAGAAACTCAACTGCTTTCCTTCTGCTGCACCAACTTTGAACCCCTCTGAGTTCCAGCAATGAGACACACAAGCTGGATGTCCCCTCCAAGGGGCTCAGCCTGCAGCTTGCTCCCAGGGTGACATTGCCTCAATACTGAATTTCCTATAAAATATAAATGCTGCTGCATTCTTTTAGGACATGACCAGAAGAAGTAGAGGGCTGAGGACTTCCTTTTGAAGTAACCCATGAGTTACAGTGTGTGCTCATGCATTGGAAATCAGAAATTTCCACCCTTCTCCTGAGGGCATCTAACCCAGCTTCTCCCAAGAGGGTGGCCAAACCAGTGGAGTAGTGACACTTTCCTCCATCATCTGCAGCTGGGATACTGAAAATAATAATATTAACAATAACAACAACAACAATAATAATAATAAAGTAAAAAAAAAAACAAAGTAAAAAAATAATTAATCCCACTGGTGACAGAGAGCAAAAGTACTGCTGGAAAGGTATGCAATCCATGGAAAGAGAGACCTGAGCTCCACAGGACTCTACCCCACAGTGGCTGCTTCTATTCAAAACCCATTCAACAAAGCTTTTGGACCAGGAACAAAGTTCTTTTCCCTCTCTGTGAATGTCTTAGCAAGCAGCTTATATCCACATAGATCCTGAGTCCCTTTTGCCTGTTAAGAAGATTGCAGGTGGATCATCCCTCTAGGTGGTTTGGCTTTGGCAGGGTCCTTTCCAAGACAACTGCTAATCCCTGTGCAATGCCTCTCTTCCAGGCCCTTCACTCTGGGCTCTGGATCCACTCCAGTAGCCAAGCACCTTTACTCAACCCCAGAAACTGGCATGCCTAAATTTCAGATGCAGAAGGTACTTTCATCCAGCCCCAGGTGTATGCACACAGGAATAAGTAAGCTACTTGATGAACTGATTAAAGATTTATAGTTCTCAGAGTATATAGCTGTCTTTTGGGGAGAATCCTGGATCAGAAATCCATCTCTGTCCTCACTAATCCGTGTATTATTCTGTCTCATTACTTTGTATTGATTCATTTCCATTTCATGTTGCAGCATTGGGTGTGTGAGGGGGTGTGTGTGTGTGTCTGATATAGCAATACATTATTTAACTGTTTCCTGACTGCCTTTGACATTTGGTGGTGCTTCTTAGCAAGGTTGACTCCTCTCTATTTAATGACGGTGCCTTGATTTTTCCTACTGGTTCTTTTGCTGGTCGTGGTCTGCCTGAGTCCAAAGTTAACTCTTTTGTACCTTCTCTTTTCTCTCCATTTTACTACCTGCAAAATTTTATCAGGAATCGAGTTTGTCTCCTGACTTTCCATTTGATGCAAATCATATTTATGGTGTCATTCCATGGGAATTAACATAGGGAAATGAAGAGCAGACAGATATCCTCTGTCATCACATACCTCTAGGGTGCCAATCAACCAGTGGAGTGAAGTACCTGGAATATTTAGGGAGCTTTACCAGACAATGTGTACCCAGATTGAGTTCCATGCAAGCCCAATGTAGTAGGACCAGAATTCTGCCTATTTTCTCTCTTCATCTATGTATTTCTGACTTAACATTTCAAGTCAGGGATCCCCCTCCCTCTAAGGAAGGGATAGTGAAAACTGATTTCCAAATCTGGGTTCCTAGGCGTTATTTTAATACAGATAGAAATCCTTTCCTCCTCCCAAAACCCATCACACCCCAGATAGTTGTCTCTAAGAAGTGTTTCCTGTCTTCTAGTGGTTAGCAAATTGCTGCAGCAAGCCCAAGCTCTTGCTTGGGCTGAGTGTAGGTTGGGCTGGCATTGCTAGCACAGACGCAGATCACAGAATCACAGAATGTCAGGGGCTGGAAGGGACCTCAAAAGCTCATCCAGTCCAATTCCCCTGCCAGAGCAGGATCATCTAGAGCAGATCACACAGGAATGCGTCCAGGTGGGTTTCGAATATCTCCAGTGAGGGAGACTCCACAACTCCTCATGGCAGTCTGTTCCACTGCTCTGTCATCCTTGCAGGGAAAAAAAATCCTCCTCATGTTTAAATGAGACTTCCTGTGCCTCAGCTTTCACCCTTTGTCCTGTCACTGAGCATCAACGAGCAGAGCCTGGCTCCAACCTCCTGGCACTCACCTTTACATATTTATAGACACTGCTGAGGTCACCTCTCAGTCTCCTCTTCTCCAAGCATAACAGCCCCAGTTCCCTCAGTCTCTCCTCACAAGAGAGATGTTCCATTCCCTTAATCATCTTTGTGGCTCTGTGCTGGACTGTCTCAAGCAGGTCTATGTCCCTCTTGAACTGGGGGTCGCAGAACAGATGCAGATGGGTGATGTGTTCTCCAGCTGCCTGCTTGCACAACCCTTGTCTTTCTCAGCAACTGGCTGGTCCTTCTGCAGAGGGACTGCTCCATGTCTCTCTGGGCCTGACCCACTTGCTGCCTCTCATCAGCTGTGATGGGCTTTCAATATTTTAAAATGCCAGAGAACATGTATCAGCCCCAGTGGTGATGAAACCTTTCTTCAGCATTCCCCGGCTTGTAAAAGTGGTGTTGCAAGGGACTGCAGAGCACTTCTATTTAGTTTCAAATCCACTCGTAGCAGCTGGACTGGATCATCTCCCATGCTCAGAGCATCACAGCATGGTGACCCCTCTCAGCAGGCTGCTTTCTCCATCTCAGCTGAATCCCTTCAGGGTGTCTCTCACCCAGCTGGCCCTTCCTGAAATGCATAGGCAATGCAGAGGAACAGTTTCCCCTTGAGATTTCTCATCGCTTTACTTTGCTGGGCTGGCTGAGCAACCACAGCAATACCTCTGGCATCACTCTCCATCAGTTAGAAAATCCTGTGAGCTCCCTACAGAGCAACTATTCTGCTCACTTCCTCTTGATTCACAGTAATAGTCAAAGACAGCTAGGCTGTGCTGTGTAACTCCTCCCTTGCTTGGCCAGAGTGCTCTCTTTCCAAAAGTTTAGAGGCTGTGGCAATACCTGAACTTCAGGACTTTTGTAACCCAACCCTGCCACAAGTGCATCCATTCTGCAGCTGGATAGAAGAGAGCCAGCTGTTGGAGAGACAGGGTTTACCAGAGGCTTGACTGCTGGAAGTGAATGCTGCTCAGGAACACCTCTGGGGGCTCCCTGTGACTGATAATC
>VWZE01010068.1:141601-176261 GCA_013396675.1 Eubucco bourcierii | reverse complement strand
CACTGGTCCCAGCACTGACCCCTGAGGGATATCTCCATGATTCTCTGCTGAAGCTATGTAAGAATTCATAAGGTTAAGGAAAGTGATGAAAAAGGAGCACAACTCTGCTGCTATAAGATGGGAACACATACTTAGAACAGAGACAGAACTTCCACAAGACTTACATCTATATAAATCACCCCAGAGACTGTAGCTTGAGAAGTAACATAGAAAAAGACTACATAATAGTAAAACAATGAATCTTTCTTGAGAGACATGAAATAGAGGCAGATAGATTTGACAACAGAAACAATGATGCCTACAAAATTTAGCTACTGGTAAATATGAAGCTCATTGTATCACCATCTTGATCACTACGTGTGCAGGGGAAACTAAGAAGAAATAGGTGAGTACTAGGATGTGTACACTGTTTGGGACCAAAGATTGTTCAGTCATATTGTTTGACAAATGGAAGGGAGGTCAGTAGTACAATTTTGTCCATCACATTGTAAAGAAAGAACTTTTTATTATTTAAAGGAGGCAGTCTTGTTGAAANGTTTGGACATGGCACTTAGTGCCATGGTCTAGTCTTGAGGGCTGTGGTGATGGGTTGGACTTGATGATCTCTGAGGTCTCTTCCAACCCTTGCGATACTGTGATACTGTGATACTGTGACATGAAATAGAGGCAGATAGATTTGACAACAGAAACAATGATGCCTACAAAATTTAGCTACTGGTAAATATGAAGCTCATTGTATCACCATCTTGATCACTACGTGTGCAGGGGAAACTAAGAAGAAATAGGTGAGTACTAGGATGTGTACACTGTTTGGGACCAAAGATTGTTCAGTCATATTGTTTGACAAATGGAAGGGAGGTCAGTAGTTCAATTTTGTCCATCACATTGTAAAGAAAGAACTTTTTATTATTTAAAGGAGGCAGTCTTGTTGAAAGAGACATTTGTTTGGATTTTCTTTGACATTTAGGTTACAGGAAGGACAAAAAAAAATAAAGGAAAGATTAATGTGATGTAGGTTTAGTTTCAAAGAAGCAAAATAAGTGGTTGGCCCTTTATAATGATGAGTTATGGAAAACAGAAATAGTCTCTGCATGTCTCCCTGATTTAACCATAAGGAACAATGGGAAATCTCACAGAAAATTGCCAGAAAAAGGGGAAAAAAAAAAACCAGAAAATCCAGCAAAATATATTCATGCAATTAAGAATTCATTGTTTAAGACACTCACTAATACTGCAATAGGAAGCCTAACCATGAACTGAATTCACAGGAAAAATACTGTAGAGTTTGAGATAACTTTTCCTGAGTACCTGATGAGAACTTGTATTGCTAGATACAATATGAACTGGTGGTATTGCTGTCTCTTAGGTTTACCAGGAGTTGTTTACCAAGAACTGTCAGAGTGGATCGAGATAATTTCCTTGGTCCCTTTACATCACAAACTTCTGACTGGATCCTCTGTGATGCTAACATCGAATTGTGCAGTTGATTTGTCTGCTTCATTGTTAAGAAAGCTGTCTCTTGATTTGCTGCCCTCCCTAAGAGGTTTTTATACTCTCTATTGGAAAGCAATGTTCTGCAGAAATCTGACACAGGATCTAAATATTAAACTCTCACTTGCTGTTTAATGACAGCACAGTATTTATTTGTGATATAAATCTATATATAGCCTTTATGGATCATTGACATCCCAGTATGTAGTGCTGGTTGCTTTTAGTTTCCAAAGTTTTATTCTTGTGACTTAGGAATGCAAAATCTCGCTACCAATTCAAGTGGAAAATGTAACTTGACTGACATTATATTTCTTGCTTACTTTAATACAAGGATACTTCTGCCTCAGTATCATCACAAGCAGCGTAGCAAAATCTTCATTATAATACTGAAACTGTTTGAATTTTCAGTTAGAAATAATCAGAAAATAACTCCATGGCTATTATTTAGTCATATCTGAAAGCATATGAGTAAAATGATTTGTAGATTTCTTACAAAATAGAGTTAATAAACCCTTCTTATTTGCTAATGTTTTTTTGAGTAGTTTTATGCAGTTTATCGTAAGTTCAAGTTATGCAATGAACTTTCTTTTTAGAAAATTTAAATTACTTCATACTCTGCAAAATGATGACACAAAAGAATATCTGATTGCTCATCCCAAAATATCTTTTGAACAATTATATTTATTGGACATTTACTAAATTATTGTAGCCTGAGTGGTAATTTCATTAATTTAGTATTTAATTCCTTTCCAGAGTCCTGTTTGGGAACTGACTTATATCTGAGGACAATCTCAGACAACTCTTTTAAACCAGATGTAACATGTATATGCGCATTTGCAGGCTTGCCTGTAGGTCTGGATGAGAAAGCATTTTTGAGGTACTATCACCCTGAGTTAAATTAAAATATTCTTCTAACCTAGTTACAGCCATTAAAAGTCAGGCAACCGATCTAATTTAATCCTGCTAGGCTTCATCAAATGACCAGTCATCCTATTTGTGTTAGACACATAACAAGTAGAAATGCTACATTCTTTGAAGATGTTTGTCTCTAACTCAGGTTAGATGTCTTACCCACAAATAGTACATCTGTTTTTTTCTGAAAGTATCCCGGGAGAAGTGAACGTTGAACCGTGCATCTACACCAAGAAAGGATTCAGGCAAACAAAAATATTTCCCCCATTATTTGAACAGAGTTGGTTGTTAGAAAAAGTGAACTCTTGTCTGCAGGAAATAAATGTCTGGCAAAGTGGTTGTTCTGCTGCATGGGATTCCATATACCAATACTTCAACTCTGCTTTCGCCTTTTCACAATGGATTCTGCCAACCCTTTCCTAGCAGCCAAGAAGCTAACAGTGCTTGAAGAAATAAATTTTTTTATTAGTAACTTCCCCCCTCCCCCCCCATCCCCCCCTCATACCACCAAGGGCAGAACTTTGTATACATGCTTATATTGGTGGGAGTCTCAAACCTTTTGAACTGCATTAAGACTTCTGTCACTCCATCATGGATTACTCTGACTTTTTAGATGGGTAGAAATAGAGATTCCTCTGTAGAGAGAAATGTGAGTCTGGAGTCAAATATGTATGTCCTGACTGCCATAGTCATGCTGGAACCCCAGTCACAGTGGGGGCTTAATTATAATGCCAGCCACAAGGGGTCATTGGGTTCCCTTGCCGTCCTAATGAAGACAGCAAGCAGAGGAGCCTGAGGACTCTGAGGGAGAGAAGCTGAATTGACTTAGAGCTGAAATATAATGAGCAGGCATAGCCTCTGTAATTCTTCTAGCTCAAAACCCTCACTGTATTAGTGAATCAGACTGGTGTATTAGGTTCTATTAAAACTAATTGTCTACAAGATTCGTAGAGTAACATAATATTATTTTAACATTTTTTGCTTTAAGACTATTCTTATACCTTTAAATATAAAGATTATTTCTTGGAAAAGTGATTAGAATATTAAAACTCTATAAAAGTAGGCATTAGCTGATGATCCTGTCATTATGTTGAGTACCCATGGATTCACCTCAGCACACCTAGTGATTTCACAAAAGGCCATTATCTCATGGCTATATCCCCTTCTTCTGAGCTTATTACTTTAAATAAAAAATGTTAATGGTTTCTGAGAAACTCATGATGAGAAATGAAGGATTTCTTACACAAAAAAGCATACTTTCTAAATTTCAAAGCTTGCATAAAATTTTCCAGCAAATGCCTGAAATTCTCTCTTGGCCAATAATATTGCAAGGTGTATTCAGCTGTTTTTTATGCTGAGGTGCCATTTGGAGATACTTTATTATTATTTATTAAATTCCACAGCACTGCATGTTATACATAGCAATTACTTAAGAATGTGTACTATGCTTTCACATGCAGGGGGAATGGGAGGAAATTACAAAGTCTGAATCATAAACAAGGTCAGACTGGATGATCTAAAAACTCTTTCTGGCCTTAAAATCTGAGGTCATGCATTGATCTCAGAATAATGGGTACATGACTATAAGAAGTGATGGACGTTTTAAAATCTGAAGAGCAGGCAGAATGGCATGCAAATATTTGACTGTATTCATGTATGACCCTGTGCTGGGGTAGTGAAGAGAGCTAAATCTTTTTGAGTGATTCAGAAGGAAAAAGCAAAACAAGAGGCCGTAGTAGCAAGCAGCAGGCGTTTACATGGTGTTTAGGCCTTTGCAAATGGACCTCAGTCTGTGTTTAGCATTCATAGTAAAGTCTTTGGGTGCCAATACAAAACAGTTCCCTAGCACTCATCTGCCTCTTTTTAACCAGAGATATTACAAGACTCCTATCTTGCTCTTTAATCCTTTAAGTTAGTGGAAATTTGGATTCCTTACTCTCAGATCATAGCCTTTTGACTTGCATCTTTCTTTGTTTTCAAATCCTTTGAAGGATATAGAAGTAGGGTCTTCTGGTCTCTTCATGCGTAGTACAAGCTACAGAGAGTTTATAAGAAGATTCGGGAACACCTTTTGCTTAGCGAATAAACAATGTCAAAAGTTACCACAATCTAGAATTTTCATAACAGCTAGAAACCAGAGGTAACTTAAAGAAGGTGCAGGAGTGCTAGCGATACCTCAGCTAGTGAGGGAAATAACCACCTTGAAGAAGCCAAGCACAGGATACTTTGCGATTAGTTAAAACACTTTGAGATGAGAAAGGTCAATTAGACTACAGTCTACACCTGAAAAGAGGATGAACTGGTAGAGATAAGAAGCATGGTCAGTTCTGTGGTTTTTTGTCTTCTTCTTAGTTGAAAAATATGCCAACAATAAAAGACAAGCCAAAACAACCCACTTGGACATATGGAAAAGAAATATCAATGCAATATTTATTATTTTATTGTTGCACAGAGAAATGTACCATAAAAAATTTAAATCTCTAGGTGAGCTTATGGGTAATGAGATATTATTATTAACTAGGGCTAATAAATTAGGGAGAAAAGGCAGTTTTACATTTTGCAGGTGATAAGCTAGCATATCAACTTGCACGTACCATGGTATGGCACATACCATGCACTAAAAATAATGCTGGCAAAGGTCTAACTGAGTGAAAGCCAAAATGGTTCAGTATCCTGGGATTTCTATTGCTGTGAATAAAAAAATCTGTTAAAAAAGTCAGCGGAGAACTTCAGGGAACTAGTCAACAAGATTTCCTGTGATAACATCAAAAAATATTTATGTTTCACTAAAGAAATAAAAATTTCATAGCATATACTTTGCATAGGGAAAAAACACCTTAACATTAAGAAATGTGTCACATACCTGAATGATGGTTCTTGTTTTTCTACTTCTGTAAAGTCATCTTTTTCTGAAAATGGAGAAGAGCTGAATATACCACATCTACCTGAACAGTGCAGCCTTTTTCCAACTGACCTCTTTACAAAAGTTCTGTGCATCAGACTCTCTGTTTGCCTTGCCAACATCATCCTGGATTCATGGAATATGGACTATGCTGGTTAATCTTTTGGCAAGTGACAAATTAATAAAATGGAGGAAAAAACCACAAAAACACCACGAGCAACAACCCCCTTCCCCCAAAAAAACCCAAATGAAACACCAAAGGAAACATGTCTTTAACAAATATCTATCTCAGTGACATCTAATGAAAGACTAAGAACTTTAGGGCATTAAATGAGTGATTCCTGCACTTGAGTGTGACCTCTGCTCCTTCATGTGTGTAGATTGAGTAACACTTGCTCTCCATTGCAAAGCAGATCTGTCTACTCTCAGGATAAAATCACATCATTATCTGCAGTTTATGGACATTTAATATATGACTTTAGTGATGCAATGACTGAAACATCTACATTCCCTCTATAGGCTCTTCATCTGTGTCCTTTTATCTTTCTTCAGTGTGCTGATTTGAGGCTAATTGTAATATTTTGATGAGAGAGATTAAATCCTTGTACTGGGAGAAGAAAATAACAATGATACCTATATCACTCATTGCTCTGCTGAGAGACGCAAATAGTGAAAATATAGATAAAGCACTCACTTCTCACTCATTTAGTTCTGTCTTCTTCTCTGTCACTCTGTAGGTCTGGTTGCATCTTGCCTTGGTTCCTATGCATGAGATATATGTGGTGGTTTGAGGCTAATAGAAATATTTTAATGAAAAAAAATCAGACTACGAGCTGTGAAAAGAAAACAATGGTGATGTCTACTTCACTCATAGGTTTGCTGAGATGTATAAAAACAAGGACACAAATATAGATAAGATAGAGAGTCTTGCTGTCTCTGGGAGCTGGTGTGTCTTCTGGCCTTTCTGCTGAGTAACCTAACTAACCACTCTTCTTCTAAATCCCCTTGCCGGTCCTCCAAACTCACCTTGCAAGTAAGGCAGACCCTGGGGTAAGGTAGAGGGATGGAAAGGAGGTGGAAGGGTGGTTGGTAGCCCCTCCTGGGGACTCTGATTTCTGGGAGGGGTGTTGTGTTTCTATATTACCTTTAACTTGTATATTTCCGTATATAACTGTATATTGTGTGTACATATATATATACACACACACCCTCGTATATTGTGCTAAGATGTAAATATAGCTTCATTCCTTAACTTCTAGCTGGCTGAATCTACTATGGGTGATTTTCATAGAGTGTGTGTGTGGGGGGGTAACTCCCAAACCATCACAAATTTGATCTTTTTCCTCTAACCTCCTTGTCATCTTTTGATGTCTCATCTCAGATCTCTGCAGATGTATCATGTGAGCTATACAGAGATTGATCTGGTTATTTTTGAGGAAGGGGAAGAAGGAGGGGGAGTGGGAATGATTGGTTCATGAGCCTTCTGGGTAGTCTGATGAATTCAGGAGGGATTTCTGTGTTTCTGTATTANGGGGGGTGGGGGGTGGGGCAGGTAATTTCCAAAACCACTACATTCAGTCTTATTTCCCTTTTTTGCATACAGACATTTTTGTAACATGCAATTTGGTGCTCCAGCATGTCTCTTCATGCACAGACTACTCACAAAGCAGGAACTGAAATGCAGTTTTCCAGTGTTTATGGTGAGCTGATCTCATGATCTGGGAAGAGTGAGATTATCTCAGTGAGCTGCGACGACAGTCTGGAACAAAGGCAGATCTCACTAAAAGAGGTGAACGCTACACTGCCAATGCAACACAAAAGAGGTGGTCTGGGAATACTGTTTCATCTATTTCTCTCAGTTGTGTCAAGTCCTACTGGTGCAAACATGTAGACAGTGAGGACAAGGACTGAGGGTTAGGGTATGATGAGATATTCAATCTCTCCTTCACTTCTGAAAATTGCAGTATCTGGACAGCAGCACATGACAGACTCACTTTGGATTCATTAGTAAAGATAGTTTTGACATATAACTTTCAATCATTACCCACTATAAGGACTTTAAAGACATATCAGCATGGTATAACACTGTGCCCTAAAGCAATACTCTAGGCAGCTATTCACAGAACTCTAGTGTTAGGTTTTACAGTTAAAATCTAGATTCAGGAGGGAGTTAAACTGTGGAGCAATAGGCTTGACATCCCTGCAGCATTCACTGCAGTATTTTGGAATGACAACCTGAAGAACTGGGAAGAAAGTGTTAGGTTCACTCAATAAATCATCCAGTTCTTGGAAAGGTATGACTTGCACTGATTCCTGTTCAGAGACGTTATAAAAAAAGGATGTACCTAAGACACTAACAAAGGTGAAGTGACAGGTGCTGGTTAAACACTGATCATGCATAAGGGGAGTGCAAAATTCTTTTCATGTAAGGGGCCCATTTTTTGCATGCCATGTAAAGTGCTAACCTGGATCCAAAACCACAGTAGACATAGAAGTAATTTTTATGCACCCTATCCCCTCAACCCAGGACAGAATTAGTTTTGTCATGCTTAGAATTGCACAAGTCTGACTCTCTGCAACCCACCTTGTGTTCATGTTCTGATAGCGAGGAAACAGAATAGTCTAAAACATTTCCTGGCAGAGGTTTTGGGCTTTTTTGGTTGGTTGGTTGGTTTCGATTTTAGTTTCGTTTGTCATTTTTGTTTAATTTATTGGTTTTTTGTCTTCCTGCATCAAGAACTTTTAAAAATAGTACCAATGAAGTCTGTATCACTGAGTAGCTAAGAATATATACAAACATGCTGTCCTTAAACAGTGTTGCCACCAGACTTTATCACACATTTATGCAAGCCTGAAAGTTTCCACTATGAAGGAAAGGGTGTTGTGAGGTTAGAAAAGGGCAGGAAGGGCTTGTTGCCCGTGAGAAACTATGTTGTGGCTGATCTAGTGTTTCAAAGATATTCAGACTTCCTTGTAGAGGGTTAACCTTGCAACTTCTTAGATTGCATAGTCTACCATTAACACACGTTTCAGTGTACAGATAACATAACAATTGTTGAAACTCCTGCTGTACTCAGAGCAAGAAATGTGTTTGGTAAATCTGTGGGCCATGCAGTAAACTCTTCAAAACATTCTCTGCTTGAGTGAGCCAAGGAAGTATATTGCACTGCAGTCAGAAATGTAGACCAGGTCTGTAAATTCAAACTCTCCTCTTGAGTTCCTCCTGGGTCTTCAGAGAGTAGTTGCTTGTTTTCATGCTAGATTCATTTGAATGACCTCACTGTGGGGAAAGGGATTTTATACCTCAATACATTCTTTTTTCTTTTTCTTTTTCTTTTTTCCAGTATTTGTTACAATGAAAACATTTCATTAAAGCCTTTATTGAATAGCTAAGTGTGAATTTTGGGAATGAATAGAAGTAATTTATTGAATTAGCCTTTGTAGGAGTTAAGAAAGCATCTAAAGCTGCAGAACTATAAAACGCTCAGTGCGTTTGGAGTTTTGTACTAAACTGCTGCAAAACACGGCTTCAGGTTCACTTCTAAAATAAATAAACAAAGGAAAGGCCCAAGATGTTCTATTTAAAGACATCACAACTTCAGTGTCAACCTTTATCTCTTTCTTGGGGAAAAATGCTACCTTGTAGATGGAGGGGAAGTGGAGTCAACGCTGCATTCCCTCTGCGGCTGTAAGTTGCCATCCTTGTTCTGCAGACATGATTGAAAGGCTGTATGGAGTGGGCTTTATAACTTCTGGACCTAGTTTGTCTTTCAGGTGAAACAGGCAGGCATCTGTTTCTTCCAAAAGAGGGTGTGGGTCACTTGTGCTGTCTGTACCACAGAAACTCGAAACAGAATCTCCTTCTGCCTCCCAATTAATTAGATTATTAAAATAGTTATTAAGCTTTATCTTGAAACATAATTCAGTTCTTTCCTCTTTATAAATCATTTAAAGCCAAAATGCAGGTGTAGGAAATTCAAATGTATTTAAAGATCAGGAAGTTTAATTTGAGGTCCTTATTCATGCGTGTTGTGGTCATTCCCCTAAAGACAGGGGAACTGATTCTTGCCCTGATACTCCACTGTAAATCCAGAGAAACTCCACTGATTTCAGTGACATTTATTCCTGAATTAGTTTGCATAGCTGACAGTACAGTGTGGCTGACTGTAACTCCATGGATATATATACTGTTTATATGTTGAGTCTGTTGTTGATTATGCACAGAAATGCAACAAATCACCAGTCAAAGAAATCACATTTACTCTGCCACCAGGATAAAAGCTAAAATCATTAAAAGAAAATGCATTCCTCTGATATAGTGAATAATACAGATTCAATAGAAAGCATTGCTCCATGTTATATCAGTACTTTTGAAAGTCACTGATTTAACAGATTGGAAATTAATGTCTTATGTTTACTGATTAAAAAACAACAAAATTCAACAGCTGGTATCCTCTACCCTGTTCATCCAGTCTACCTTGAGTCTCATCTAGAGGGTTCTCCTCTGACAAAAAAAGGAAATATCCTTTGCCGTTGCTGTGTATTCTGAATAGCACAACAAAAAAGAAAACTTCACTCACAGTGCCTTTTCTGAGAAATAAATGTTGGCCTATTACGTTTCTCATGATGTGAACAGCTGAAGTAGCATTCAGGTGTTTTCAAGTTGTTTCACTCTGAGGATTAAAAACTGGAAGTCTCACTATGTACTGCTAAAAAAAGAGTCCACCCAGTTATGCATCAAAGTCTACATCTTATTGACAAGAGTAACTCTCTTGGATGGCCATATCCTTTCAAACTATCCAAAGAGAAAGCCAGTGAGTAAAATATTTTTGAAGAGACTTATCATGCAGAATTTATAAATAGATGTTGTTAGGTAGATGCTACCTACTCTGTCCAATCCTTATTACTATACTCAGTCTGTGCATCTTTGGGATTTTATAATATTTTGATTTTAGATATGATGCTGTAAACAATAACTGAAAACATTCATAATAAAAAGTGAGATGAATACTCAAACATCTTTCCAGCTCTGAGCATCCCAGTAATACATGTGGGTTTTTTTTTTTTTCTGAGAACAGTCAAATGCACTGTATTTAGCCATACATTAATAATCACAACGATGTAGCACTTGGCTATAGCACTGATTCAATTATTATTTCTTGGCTATTCACAAAAATCTCATTTTCCATTTTGAGCACTGATACAAGGTATTTGGAATTCATACTCACCTGAATCTTTAAGTTTCCAAAAATTTGTTCCTATGTGGGGTTGGTGCAAATGCCAGTGTGTTGCTATACACTTTTTTAAAAAATATTTATTTCTAACTTATTCTCATACAGATTCTTTTTTTTTTTGTACCTTGATTGGTACCTTAATTTTATTGATTTTATTCGTTAATTTTTCTTTTCTTAGTATTGTGTAATATTTCTGAGTTAATTGCATTGACTCAGTGAAACTCTTCAGGGAATGAGCTATCACATGTTGGATTTAAAGATGATAAAATCCTGCCACACTAGGTTTAATACTCTTACTGGCAATGAATGAACACCAGTACAATCCTTTGACATCCTCAGATCTTAGCCAGAATGTTTTGCATAGAATAAAAATATGTTTCTATTGACTGCAATAATAATAATATAAAGCAATAATTTTGTTATTAAAAAAAACCACCAAAGCAACAAAACAAAATACACACACACACACAAAACCAAACCAAACAAAAAACAAAACCAAAAAAACCAACCCACAAAAGAAAAGGAAGTATAAACTGCCTGAGATTCACTTCCCTAACTGTGCATTCCCTGGATGGCTGGCACACAAAGGTTAACGAAACCTGGAAACGAAATAGTAAGTGATGTCAGCAGTTAACACATTATCATTTTCTTTCATCTATTCATCTAAAGTGCAGAGCAGATAACTTTAACTATCATCTTCAGCACAGAAAAATGAGAGTTCAAGGCATTGTCAAGGAGCTATTCAGCTTTGGCTTTTAATTAAAGTAAACATAGTTAAAAACATTTCCATTAAACCAGAAAGCTTTAACCTCTCATAACATTCTGACCACATTCAAATGAGTGGAATGCATGTTACCTCATGGAGAGAGCTTGCAGTATGAAATTTTACCAGTATAGTGGCTGCCAATAAAAAATATTGTGATTTTCATTACCCTGTGCTCATTCATCATTGGCAAAACGCAAGGATGATATCTTCGACACAAGTTCAGGTATATGCCCTTGAGAGCTAAAGAATGACTTTTCACTGCAATTCCAAATGTTAATATCCCCACAGGAATGTAAATCCAACAGAGGAACCTACTACTCTGTATAGCTGTCATATTCACCTCCATGACTAAACATCATGCATCAGCGTAATATTGTGATTTGCTACTTCAGGACTCTGCTGCATAACCAGCAGCATCATTGGCTCTTCATCAGGCTCCTGTCTAACTGATTTCAAGATAGGAAGTGTCTCTTCAATTTTTGTTTAGGTTTTTTGTTTGTTTGTTTCTAATACATACACCATGAAACAAACACAGGACTTGAATATTTTCCTTACTTGTTTTTAACAATTTACATTTTTAAATTATAGTAAGAATTAAGTGAGAGAGTAGAGAGAGTAGAAAGGATTCCAACATCACAGAATAATGAGCAGAAGAGTGGGTAGCAAGATGTGTTTACACAGCTCTAGTGTGCCATATAGATATTTTTGGCAGTTTTGGAAGGACTGTTGCTTCAAGGCAGCAATAAGACTGGGTAGAAAACCAGTAAAAATAATTTATAGGATTAAAGATCAGAAGAACTAAATTCTCAACATCTGGCTTGAATTTCAGAGGTATCAGAGACATTCTAACAGTATCCAACTATTCCAGATAATGATACTTAGTACTTTTATAAAAATATAGAATATAGAAAGGCAGAATCAAGCAGAAAAATAAACAAATAACAGATAACAAACAAAATAACCAAACAAAGCACCTTGAAACCAACCAACATAAAAATAAACCAAACAAACAAAACAACACCAAACTACCACCACCCCTCAACCCCAGAAAAACAAGGAATGAGCAAAACAAAACCTGAGGCAGGATTCTTTTCTCTTGGAATAACCATGTATGTGGAGAGTAAAAGACTCTGACAAGTTTTTCTTTTAAAAATAGCTAAAGTGTTGCTAGTATATGAACTGTCAGAACAGACAACTTCTGTGTTCCTACAGAGGTATCTAAAAGTTCTATGATAAATGTGCAGATAAGGACAAAGATATGAATCTGGATGTTATTTGTATTTGCTTCATTTGTCTTGCTTTCAGTAAAATGAACCACCTGATGAGATTGGTGGGAAAGCGTTAAGCACAAGAGACACATAGCCGACGATGTCTCCACTGGTCCTAGAACAGTCAGGGACAGATTTGCCAGGACAGTTAAGGGAATCCAGCTCTCTCACATCTGCTAATCCTCCAGCAGCAGTAGGGAAGCCTCAAGTTTCTAGAACAGTGTTATAGCTGCTTTCCAGTTATTTGATCACTTGCCCTAGATAAAGCTATCTGCCACAGTTATGATACATTCAAAACCCATTGGAATGTGTTCCTCTGTTACTTACTCTAGGTGATCCGGTTCTAGCAGGGGGTTGGACTATATGATCTTCAGAGTTCACTTCCAACCCCTTCCATTCTGTGATTCTGTGCTGATGCTGAATAGGTAAAAACTCAGTCCCCCATCTACTTAGTGAACCTGCCTTGCATCAATGATGCTGTATATGTAGGAACAAGGACTAAAGTTCTCCGGTTTTATCAAGGTTCCATCACACTCTGCTGTGGTACAGCTGTGCTCGATCACCCACCATGGCCATCACACTCTTCTGCTACAAGTCAGAGTCTGACAGCAATCAGGATGATGTGAACAATGATACTTGACACAAACAGCTGTGTCCTTGGGATGAATCTGTGCCCACAGCACCTATTTACTGTTAGGTAACGGTCTGTTCCTTCAAACATCTGTACTTTAGGTTGATGGTAGACTGAGAATTGCAGAGTCCATAGGATTATCTTCTGCTGAACACCAATATCAATGCTTGAAGGACAGGATTCTGGATCCCTTTGAATGATGCTATCAGTAACACACAGTCAAAAGCTGCAGCCTGGTGATTTTTTCAGAAACAGGTAACTAATATAATTTGAGCCTGATTACTACTGACATCAAATCTTCTTGTATTCTCAGTGCCCATTCTCTGATTTTTTTCAGAAATGTCACTAGAATTCAGGCCATGGACTAATAGGTAGAGCAGAAGTTTGTATTTCAGGATTTTCTGCATTTTAATTTTGAGTCTCAGAACAGGTTTTTTTTCCAGAATCTCTTTTAGTCATTAGAAACAGAATTGGATAGGACATGTGAAATAACTGGGATCCCTGTCACAACCAAAATGCTATTGTGTTAGGTGTGTATAATTCAGAGGAAGAAGACTGCTCTTAAACGGCAATATATATTAAAAGCAGTATATATTGAGAATGACTGAGGGGATGTAGTAATGTTTAAGAGACTGCTGTAGATCTTCAGTAAGCCTTAGGATGCTGTACAACTTTGGCTTTTATGCTAAAAAGAAAATATTGAGGAAAGATGATTTAAAGGAAATGGTCACAGACAAGAAAGACTTAACTTTTGACTTCCACAGCCAGAACTGCAGACTGTAGACCAAGAGCAGTAGAGGTTTAGATAACTGCAGGATATAAAACTCAGGCAACAGTTTGCAGCTAGCCTGCCCAAAGATAGGATGAGAAATTAATTACACTCACTTGCCATAATTAGGTAATAATAAGAAGGCTTTGCATCAAACCACTGTACCTTTTTGAGGCTACCCCCTGCATATGTGAGGAATCTGATAGGACAAATGAAGCCCGGGCAAAATTTAGCTGCCACTAGATATTAGTAATACAGTGACATCGAATAATCTTTCCTAACAGACAAAGGATCGCTACTTAACTTATAAATGCCACTAGTATTTTTAAAAATATATTTATAAAATTACATTCTATGTTTATGTCCTGGTTCAAGACAGGTCACTCTCACTAGTGCAGTCGAGAGGGAAAGTAACACAAAAAGCCTGGTGGTTGAGATAAGGACTTTAATGGAAATAATACTATGTGCACAGCAAAAACAGAAGCAGCAGGAGAAGCCAGCAATCAAATGACATTTCCCACCCTCCAGAAACTGCAAACAGCAACTGGAAACTGGGTGCTTCTCATGTTACAATCTGGTCATGAAGTCCCATACTTTGCTCCAACCAACATTGATATGGAGGTGTAATTAATGTGATATATGATTTTCAAATATTAATATTGTTTATTAATATTCAATCTTCAGAACTCTTGCCACCCCAACCACTAATTTTAATAATAATCATTTTTTCACATCAGTCATGGAAACTTTATACAGGTAATAACACAGGATCTAGAAATAACTAGTAGTAATATAGCGTTAATTGAACTCTACTGAACTGCAAGAGAAGGTTCCTGCGGTCAATACACCGCTTGCAATCAATACACTTCTTGCCCACTTGATGGACGCAAAGAGCTCCTTTCTGTTTATGGCAGAAGGTAATAGCGAATTACAAGAGGTTTTAAGTATTTACTCACAAAATAGCATTTCCTGACTCTCAGGGTTAGCTACAGCTTCAGGCAGTACCCAAATGCTTTCAGGGAACTCTGTTACTGTCTTGTCATCCACTGAGACTTCTGATGCTTCCCAGGCTTCCCAGGCTGCCAGGAAAGGGAGGCAGACAATATCTGACCTGGTCCTGATTTTCTTTGGACAATTGCTGTATGTCCAGGTCTTCCCTTCTTGGCAGGAGACTTTCGGGCGCAGGCAGAATGTCTTGCAATGTGCAGTCTTAGCACCATGCCATGCTGGTTCTGCAGGCCTATCACATGGAGGCATTAAGAGCCTGTTCTGGTAAACTTTTGGAAGGCAGTTTCCAGGCAGTTCAGGATACAAGGCAGTAACAAGTAGGCAAACCAAAGATACAATGGCAGAGCACATTGTGTCACCTGCTCATCTCATTTTATCAATAGAGCCTGAGACTAATGGGCCTTTAGACACAGAAGAGCCAATCAGAATGGTAGTTAGCCAAGCTTGACCATATTAGGTGAAGCCATAGGCTTGCTCTACCTCTTTTAGGGTAGAACAGAGGCCTTGCACAAGGCATACACAAGCTGAGCGTGTGTACCTTGTTTACCACAGGATGGAAATGCCCAGAGTCCCTCAACTCAGTGGCTCCGGGTTCTTTGTCCTCTTTTCTGTGGTTGCTTCTCCCTAAAACAGAGGGAGGAGGAGCAGAAAAACATGCCAGGACATTTATAAGTCTAGTTTGGCTTGCTTAGGCCTACCACGACAAACATTTTCATTTTAAAGCTGGCAAAACATTAACATGATATTGAACACTTGCCAGTAGATTCAATTGGCTAAGCCCATGACATTTGTTAATAAAATGTTTGCACTAGGTTCTCTGAAAGTAATTCACTGTCTTCTTCACTTGATAATTTCAGTATTTTAAAATTAAATGTTTTAAATATTCAGCTTTTGGTCTTTTTTTTTTTTGGTTCCCAGATTGTGTTGGGGCATTCACACCTCTCTCAAAGCAGAGTAAACTGGAACTATGTTATTCTTGGGAGATGTTTGTCTAAGTCATTGTGGAATTCTTACTGCTGTTCAATGAACTTTTCTGGTAATCAAAAGGTACTTTCTTCACCTCAGCTGTATCACAGTTTATGTTCCATCACTCTCACTCAAATTAAACTCTTCTCAATTTAGGACTATTTTCAGAGTTCACTGAGGTCAATGGATTCACTTGATAACTTTGACAGAATTAGGACTTCAGAGATGAAAACTTTTTTTTTTTTTTTTTTTTTCATTTTCACTGGTCAGTTTAAGGTCATTCCATTTAAAAAAAAGAATCCTTCCTAAGCAAATGTCAAAATTTGAGGGTAGGCAATGATGTTTACCTTAAAACAGATTCATTAATTGACCAAACTAATTTTTTTTTCCCCACCATAGGTAGACTTTGGTTATGGTAAAATGCAGAATATAGCTGAAGTTGTAATATGAGTTTATTTGAAATAACAAAAATTAACTTGTTTTCACTATAAAGAAGGAAAAATTAAATAATAATTTCTCATCTAAATTAAAAACTTAATGTAAGCATAAACCAGAACTGACAATGTTTTCACAAATTGATCACTGAGTGAGTTTTAGATTTGTGATTTTTCTGGGATTAGGCTATGATTTTCTCAAAACAATTTGCTCATTTTGCTTTACTGACAACACATTATGAAGAATTCATGTTCTGCAGCTCATTTTTGAGCTGTTTACTGGAAATAAAATTGCTTGCTACTTTTCTTTTGTCTGATTGAGGGAGTGGTGTAGCAGTTAGACCCAGATTTATTGTGTCAGCATTGTGATTAGGCTTTAAAATTCAGCTGGGGGCAAGTTACTCTGTGATCCAAATCACACTCAAAACCATCAACTACAACAGCACTGGCTTGTAATTTCATTGCTCAGTGGTAACCCAGAACTCACAACCTTGTTCATAAACACATTCTGTGTGCTGAAAATAGTGAAAGAGTAGGCAAACCTTTGCAGTCCCTTGTTATTGATTTATATTCTGGATTAATTACTATGGATTATTTATACTTTTTTTTTTTTTTAATGAGGATTATAAGCACAATCTAAACTCTGTGTCCAGGGAAATGGATTTTTATATACATCTTAATAATCACCACTATTTTACTTATTAGTAATTAAACATGGGATCAGAATCCAAGTTGTGAAACTGAGAATTTAAAGATATTTATCTTTTTTTTTTTAAATTGTGCTTAATGTATTTTAATAAGCTTTCCCCACCACCTTCCTTCACATAATTGCTATATGTTTACAATATTAATTCAAATGTAATCGATTTTTGTTTAATAAGAATTAATTTTGTTTCTGTAATAAACCTGTAATGAAACACATTGGAAGGTTTGTATTTTCTACCATGTCCATAAGTAACATTACAGACGAACTCACAGTTATGTTTCTTGAACATAAATCTCACTCTCCTCAGAGCTACATGTAAACATTAGCAACCTTCATTCCACATTTCAAAGAAGCCGTTAGGAAGACTGTGTATTGAAACTATCCACAGAACCTTCCCCATAACACACAAATAGGAGAACTTCCACAGATGGAGAATATAGTGGAAAATATATATTTTAAAAATTGATGTGATAAATGAAATTTAGGTGATTTACATGGACTGTCCCCACTTGTTTCCCCATCAACTCACCTGGAATAATCATGTGCCAGCAAAAAGTCCTTTTTAAGAAGGTTGATGTGATCAAAATACAATGGGACAGAAACACTAATCGTTCATAGTGTGTGCATTGTGATAGTCTATTCAGACTATGTTGTCACATAATTCATAACACTTCGTTCCATAATTCTTAAACCAGTAGAAGTTGCTTTTCCTTGCTCTCTAAGAAAACAATGTACAATTATCTTTAGCTCAGTTGAATTATTTGGTTTAGGAAGATATCTATCTTCTGCAGTGAGTCTACATGGAATTTTCTTTGATTAACTCTATACCAATTTCAGTGGTAGACCTTCTCGAATGATGTGAACCTGAACTACGTCTGGCTCATAGTATACTCAAAGCTACAGAGGTTTGTAACTGTATAATCCCTGGCTCATGATGCACTCGGAAGTCCAGTTTTCAGGTCTCTGCATGACAGTGGACAATCTCCTTCTCCAGGGATGACATTCAACCAATGTCACAAACAGTAGTGACTGAATCAGAAAAATAGCCTTTGACAGCTGTACCATGTGGGACAAGTCCAGAGCTGATACTGAGTGTGGTAGAATGAATTCCTTCGTGGTGGCAGTCTTGTGCCTGGGCATGTGAATACTAATGATTCCTGTCTTAACAAACATAAATACCATTGTTCAGAAAATTATCATCTTGGTCATAAAATTACCTTCCCCTTTTTAAAATTCAGCTGAAGTATTTGATCCAGTGACCCTCCATGACAGAAATCCCACAAGCTGATTACATGCTGTGTGAAGTATTATTCTTTCTCTTTTGTTTTACATTTACCTGTTATTAACTTCAAGTGACCCTCCTGTTGTTCTGCTGTTCTGAGACACTGTTAAAAAGATGGACAGGCTAGTTTTTCACTCTACCCTTCATGATCTTAAATGCTCTAATTAAATCCCTTCTGCTATTTATTTTTCACCACAAAATCATCCAGCTTTTGCAACCTTCATATAAAAATCTCGATATATTCCTAACTCTCTGTTTTCTGGACTGGTACAAATTTAAAATTCTCTAATTGTTCACATCCCAAATGGAACTCTTTATTTAATATCATAGCTTCTTTTGTCCAGTACTGCTGAAGATTTTTTTTATTTCTACGTAACAAAGAATATAAATATTCTGCTTCAATCACTTGATATATAATCCAGGCAGATTTAATGTTCCTTGACACTGATCACTTCTTGTATGATAGAATCATTCCTCAATTTAGGCATGGATGTACAGAATAAGAAGATATTCAAGGAACCAGATGTAGCTGGCTTTGTTCTTCTCAGGATCTGTGTGGTCTCATCATCTGGAAAACTAAGCAAGAAGTGACTTATTCTGCTGTGCCCTGGGGAGTATGATGTCTTCCTTCTCCTGAGAATTGTCCACTTTCTCTTCCCCATTACCATTTGCTACATGGATGCAGTTAAGAAAATATTACACCTAGAATCCTTTTCTCTGATCTTCCTGAAATGTTGTGAGGCATTATTCTCTTTGAGTGTCTCACTGGCACTCTGTCTTTTGAACCACATAGGACTCTGCCTGAATCATTGAGCTAAACTCTGAGAAAAGCAGAAACTCATTATGATCTTTAATTTTTGGATTCAGATTCTTTGCCCTTAACTAGAAACTACATAGGTTTTAAGACCAAGACCAGCTTTTCAAAGGCAGTGAAGTGCCTCAGAAGATGTATAAACAAACAGTGAGAGTCAGTTTCAAATTCCAAAAACCACCCTGAATTGCACAGCTACTATTCACAATTTCAGTTGATGCATTCATGATAACATAGTTCTCTGGCAGTAACGTTTTTGGGGTTTTTTTTAAGTGTGTAATAAACATTGAAAATATGCCAAAGTTATACCTACCACAGGATTTAAAAGCAATTGTTTATGTTATTCCTGATTTTTTACTTCAAGCTTTGCTTTATGTCTACTCTAAGTCCTCAAGAGCTTACGGAGTAACACAGCTGTGATCTTTCTTGCAAAGAGCTAACGTGCTTAACTGCATGCCTGTAGCATGTGGAATGCTCTTACCCATCAGGCAGTGCACTGCTACTCAGGTGGTGAAAGCCCACCGATCCCTCAGTATTCAAACAAAACTTGGTATAGTTATTAGCTCTGTATGGCAACAAAGCTTTTGCATCACAGTAGTTAAAATCAGGAGGACTTTCTCTGCATCAATGGCATATTGTAGAAAACAGTGGGACGTTTTCTCTCTTACTCTTCAAACACACCAAACATAAACTGTCTGGACCACAACAGTTGTCGTTGTGTGTAAGTAAGAAATGATTAAGGCAAAAGAAAAGGAAAAACAAAACAAACCAAAAACCCCACTATGAAATAGTTGTGGTTAGTGGCTTGTTGCGGGGGAATGAGTGGGATACAAGAAATTCACTTTTAATCAATGCACTAATCGATGACATACGGTATTATACTTTTGCCTGACTCCATTACTTCCCTGCATAATGCCAACTTCAGTTGGCGTTTTTTCTCCCTCCTTCTACCCTTGCCAGGGCAACTGGAAATCTTTCTGTAATTGATTTTTTGGAGGTGGGTTTTTTTTTTTTTGTTTGGTTTGGTTTGGGGTTTTGTTTTTTTGGTTGGTTGGTTTGGTTTGTTTTTGGTTTGTGGTTTTTTCTTTTTTTTGAGGGGGTGGGGTTTGTTTTATTTTTTATTTTTAATACATATATATCTGAAAACCAGACATAACTCTTCAAAGGAGCCTGCAGCTTAACTGGAGAAGGATTGTTTTACAGCCACAGTTTGTTCAGGAAGCTCTGATAAAATGCATATGCTCTTATTACGTTTTAACATAACAGCATGACTCCATGCACAGCCCCATGATGCTTCTGGCCAAAAAAAAAAGCTGAGTCAGGGAATCATATGCTATACTTTGTATTCGTATTTTCATAAATTGCAATGCAAGCAGTATGAACAAAAATCATACTGCATTCTTCTGATCCTATGCTCCTTTTTCATCTATTAACTTTCGATGCATAAAGCAAGGGCTGTGCTGGATATCCTTTGAGAAAGATTTACATTTGCTTCTAAGAACAGTTTTTACATTTCATATTTTGGCTCCTACTGATGGCACATGCAGTGCAAGGTGTCTGTTCACAAGGCTAGCTTAAAGACTTGCATTTTATGCAGAAAGTCCTGCATATTTGTAACTGTTGTGTTCCCCATCTAGGCAACCTGAGACAGGTGAACTGAGAGCGTCTAAGATAATTAAGTTATAGAGAAATTTAGATATATAGCGGAAACAGAATTCAATATACTCAGTATGTTGAATATATACAATAATGTATTTACTTGATTGCCTTGAGTTTTTAACACTGTTTTAGCCAGGATGACTCAGGAAACAGGCCATGATGCATGATTGTTGCTGTTAATCTGAGTTCTTCACACTGGTTTTCTCTGTAATCCTATTTATCCATCTGCGAAGTAAGGGAGTAAAGATGCCAGTTTTCACTGTATTGATGCTGATGGACATTATATATATATATTACCATATATATATATTTAAAAATAGATATATATATTACTGTAGTCACCAATAACTTGATGAGATGGACTCTCTAAAGGAATCATCCTGGAAGCTATGCTGACAAGTGTTTAAACTTCAAGTGGATAGGAAAGGATATTCCCTCATTTTGGAAGAGTTTTTCCTGTCTTTCCACTAGGAAGGAAGGAAACGTGAAGTGGAAGGTCTCTTTTTTCCAGTGTGTATAATCAAATTGTAAGGAGACAAAACAAAGGCTGAGGTGTCACTTTTAAAACTCCTTCCAGAGCTAGGACCTATGGTTTTATCTATATTTTCTTCCGTATCTATGATTTGCTCAGTCTTAATTTATTATAGTAATAAATGATAGATTAATATAGTTTTCAGATAATCCAAACAACTCCCATGTGTTATAGTAGCACAGAATATCATATGAACTCTGCAAGGAGAACACCAGTCATTCTTCTTTTATCACTCTTCCAGTATATTTTGGGCTTGTTTGTTTGTTGTTCATTAGCAATATCATTTATATTTTTACTTGTGACCTTATTTTGTATTCAAAGATACCCTTCCTGTCACATTCTGCTGGCAACAACATGTTCCCTTTAGCTGGTTGTATTGTCATTTGTTTGGTTCCTACCACTTCCCCAAGAAGCTTTTTAGGGCTGTTTCCAGACTCGACACATGAATTTATTCTTATGATTGTGGTTGTTTCTCTCATCTGTGGGATCATAGAATCAACCAGGTTGGAAGAGACCTTCAAGATCATCCAGTCCAACCTATCACCCAGTCCTAGCCAATCAACTAGACCATGGCACTAAGTGCCTCATCCAATCTTTTCTTGAACATCTCCAGGGACAGTAACTCCACCACCTCCCTGAGCAGCCCATTCCAATGCCAATCACTCTCTCGGTGAAGAACTTCCTCCTAATATCCAGCCTATACCTCCCCTAGCACAACTTGAGACTGTTCCCTCATTTTGTTGCTGGTTGCCTGGGAGAAGAGACCGACCCCCACCTGACTGCAACCTCCTTTCAGGTAGTTGTAGAGAGCAGTGAGGTCACCCCTGAACCTCCTCTTCTGCAGACTGCACACCCTCAGCTCCCTCAGCCTCTCCTCACAGGGCTGTGCTCCAGGCCCCTCACCATCTTTGTCGCCCTTCTCTGGACACATTGCAGTACCTCAACATCTCTCTTAAATTGAGGGGCCCAGAACTGGACACAGGACTCAAGGTGTGGCCTGACCAGTGCTGAGTACAGGGGATGAATAACCTTCCTTGTCCTACTGGCCACACTGTTCCTGATCCAGGTCAGGATGCCATTGGCTCTCCTGCCCATCTGGGCACACTGCTGGCTCATGTTCAGTTACTATTTACCAATATCCCCACGTCCCTTTCTGCCTGGCTGCTCTCCAGCCACTCTGTCCCCAGCCTGCAGCACTGCTTGGGGTTGTTTTGGCCAGAGCATAGAACACTGCACTTAGCCATATTAAATCTCATCCGCTTGGCCTCTGCTCATGCATCCAGCCTGTCAAGGTCCCTCTACAGGGCCTTCCTACCTTCCAACAGATTGACACTTGCTCCTAACTTGGTATCATCTGCAAACTTACTGATGATGGACTTGATCCCCTGATCCAGATCATCAATAAATATATTGAACAACAGGACTGGGCCCAGCACTGATCTCTGGGGAACACCACTAGTGACTGGCTACCAACAGGATGTGGCACCACTCACCACCACTGTCTGGGTCCATCCTTCCAACCAGTTCTTGACCCACTTCAGAATGAATCTGTCTAAGCCACAAGTCGCCAGCTTTGCTAGAAGTTTGTTCTGGCAGATGGTGTCAAAGGCTTTGCTGAAGTCCAGGTAGACTACTACAGGATGCCCAGGGGCATAAAACTTCCCAGGATACCTCTGGGCTAACTTTCATGAGTCTCATTTCTTTGCTTTGTATTTCACACAAAGATTTTGCCTTGACATGCACTCAGAACTTTACTAGCTGCAGTTACATTTCCTTTGCATGGAGCTGAGGTCTATGTATAGGTAAATTGAGATGTTTAATTCAATAATATAACTACTTGGCAAAATTGCATGTAGACCACAGAAGGTTATAATGAAATTTAATCAAATGTCGTTCACATGCTTAAATTAAAACCTTAACACATACTCCTTGTGTTCATAAAATACATCAATATTTTCTGCAAGTCATCAGCCTTTAAGTAATTCAACCCTGGATAGTCTTCTTAAAATGCACCCTAGGAATTGGGCCATCTAGGTGAGAGGTGTTAAAGAGCAGAAAGCAGATGACAAATAGTCAATAGTCTTTATTCATGAAAGTAGGCAATTATAGGAACATACAAGTTAACCACATACAGGAAAAGATCTGAACTATGTTGGACAGAAAGAGAATGACTGAGAGTCTAACAAATAGTTCTTGCTCTGATGGTCACACAGTAATTGAACATTTTCTCATAATCATGGGACTGCTTTAACCTGTAACTGACGATAATATTTTTCTTTGGTGAAAACAGACACAAACATGCTCAAATTAAGACAATCTTAGTCTTTACATAGTTTTTGTGTCCTTTGCAATGGGAGATTATGAAGATTTCTTTACTACTGACCACATAATGCAGTATTTAGAGAGGTAATGTTGTTGTTCTAGTATCAGTAGAAATCAGTTTTACCTACTTGCACTGCTGAATCTAGAGGTCTGGGATTTGATAGTGATTTGCTGAATTTCTTCATCTTTTCTTTGTTTCTTCTGTTTCACATTAAACCTTCCAAGGTACTTACAAAGTTGTGAGTTTTGTCATATTCATTGGTTTACACGTGAGTTTATACATCTGCATAGCACATACATACTTTCCATTTTTATTAATTAAAAGTATATGTGATAGCAACAAGCCAATCTATTGTGCATCACTGCTACAAATAAGTTCCACTAGAGAGATAGTGGTTCATAATTCATGAAAGGCAGAACCTCAAGTGAGGTAATTTGCCTTTATTTATTATCACTCTGCCCAACAGGCTTTTGATATATTTAATCTTTTAGGGGTTTTATTAAATAATCTCCAGTGAGGAGCTTCAAGTATTTGGCTTTCTTCTCAAGACACATCATGTCAAGGGTTAATTTGAATTTCAGAGTGCTATGGATTACATGAAGTTTGCATAGAGGTTTACTGTGTTTAGGTAGTTGGTCTGACTTTGTGGCTTGCTAACAGGGACAGGAAAAACTGCATCTTGGAGTGTACATTAGCATGAATAAAGGTGGCTCTTTGCAAAGCAACAGGATCAAATCGAAGAAACACCAATACAAGTGAGGAATTAAATTTATATTGCTGTGTTTTTTTCAACAAAAACACTTTTGACTGTCCAACTCTATGCAATATGTGAGCAATAATTCACAACAGTGATGTGACTGACACTGTGAATAATAAAATGTCAGATACACCTCTGGCCAGTAGCAAAGTAAATGAATCTTGCTGTACAAAACCACGGGGCAAGAGATGGTTAGTGTGACAAGTCGTATATAAGAAGATTGGGTAAGACCTCCTAGAGCCAGCTTTCAGACTTCTTTTTTATACGAAATAGTCCCACGTACATCAAAAAAAGTATGTCACAGAGCTTTAAAACCCCAGCCTTTTATAAATATTAGCTATTTGTTATGTTGATCACCTCATGTGAAGCCCAGATGACACACAAACTTATTAATGGCAATCTCTAACAGTTATGGGAAAGTTTGCTAACATGTTTTGAGGGGAAGGTGGGAGTAAGTAATAAAAACATATTATGACACTGTAATCTAACTTATCCGGGAAATCATACAGTAAAAGACTAAATATTAATTCCCATGGAAAGTATATTTCTACAGAAATTATTGATTGCTACAGTGATATACACAAAGGAGGTGGGCTATCACTGGTCCAGTAGTGCTAGCTACTGCTTAGGTGGTGATACCATAAAGTGATTTTGGCAGTTTCTTAATAATATTTTTATGATGTGTGGCTTTATTTTTTTCTCCAAAACTTGTGTTTAGTAAAATATCATTCACTTCATCCACCAAACATATACAATCATGCTGGTTGAACATTTCTCAAAATCCCACTCTCTACCAAAAGTAAATTTTCTGGCTTAAGTCATCAATCATACTTTGTCATATACCCTGGTCTATTGTCAATTAATTTCAGTGTATGCCTATTCACACAAGGTAGCTTTACCTTATGATGTTCTCGTCTATACTGATGACCCATTGATTTTAAAATCAGTTTGCAATCCATACGGACTCACAGGAATCTTTCCTTTTGCCTTGAAAAGATTTCAGACCACACTAAATCCTCATAAATGTTGAGATTTCCTTTACTGTTCTGTTTAGTAGACAAGTTGATTCCAAGTAATTTGTTTGAGAAGATTGTGATTGATCATTGTGTAGAACACTTCAGTTTACATTCTGGGTCAGTGACATCATGGCACAGAAACACAAGAGCTGCCCTATTTCTGTGGCTATGTAGCACACCATTACCTTATTTAGAGAAATATAAAACCATTGATGTTTTGTACTCTTGAATGAAACCCAGAGAATGGATGTAAAAAACAGTAACTAATGATTTAAAAATTATATGAATGACAGAACTTTCAAAACATCCTAAATTAGGCTTGTCTGACAAGCATTTTCTTTGTGAGGAGTTCAGTAGACATTTAGATAGAACTCATAACCTTCTGCAACTTTTCCAGGTCTCTTTGAACTTCTGATAAGTCCCTAGATTGTAGATTTTAGATTTACCCACTCAGCAGTATTTTTTCCCCTCTAGATTATGATATGACTTCAGATTTGCTCCAAAGGTCAGTGCTAACTAATGGTCAGTCTTGGAGACAGATTCTGCATACATGAATCTAAGACTGTTCATTTTTTATTATAGGTGGCTTAGGCACAGAGCATAGACATGTGCTAACAAGAGGGATAGAACTTTTGGCAGTGTGAAGGATTTGGAGTAATTTTTGAACTTTTTTGTCTTTCAGTCTAGTTGCTCACACTCTCATTAACTTGGTAGCAAAGCTGGATTGGAGCTGTCTTTTTTTATCTCCATATTCAATATAAACAACTTTGTTTTGTTATGTCAAGATTCCCAACATGTCTTTGTACTTATGTGGTTGAAAAGTATTTGAGTTTCTCCTAAATCTCAGGAATATGAGTCAGATCAGACACAGGGCAGGACTAACAAGGTTATTGAGCTTCTGTGTTAAGAACGGTCTGTGTCCAGAACTTCTGAATGTGAATAAATGCAAAAAAATGTTCAAAGCTGCTATGTCTAGCTATGCTTGTAGATTGGTCTGCCAGAAGTGTCACTTTTCAGGAGAAAAAATACAAAGTTTGTTTTCTGTGGGATGATTTGTAGAAAAGTGGGTATGAATGTTAGGGGTTTACCTGATTTTATAACAAAAAGACACAGTGCTCTGAAGTTGTTATTAAAATGACAAATACCTCAGATCTGAATTTAGTCTTGGAAACTGCAAAAACAAAATTAAAAAAATATTTCAAGAGATATACCAAAGTGTGGCTGCATCCTTCTGATATGAAAATTATCAGCGTTATGTTCTTCATCTTTTATAGTGAGATATCTGGAATTCTGTCTTTATCGTATATCACAGTATCACAGTATCACCAAGGATGGAAGAGACCTCAAAGATCATCAAGACCAACCCGATACCACAGATCTCAAGACTAGACCATGGCACCAAGTGCCACATCCAAACCCACCTTGAACACCTCCAGGGACAGTGACTCCACCACCTCCCTGGGCAGCCCATTCCAGTAGCCAATGACTCTCTCAGTGAAGAACTTTCTCCTCAACTCGAGCCTAAACTTCCCCTGGCACAGCTTGAGACTGTGTCCTCTTGTTCTGGTGCTGGTTGCCTGAGAGAAGAAGTTAACCTCCCCCTGACTACAACCACCTTCAGGTAGTTGTAGACAGCAAGAAGGTCCCCCCTGAGCCTCCTCTTCTCCAGGCTAAACAATCCCAACTCCCTCAGTCTCTCTTCATAGGGTTTGTGCTTGAGGCCTCTCACCAGCCTCATTACCCTTCTCTGGACACACTGAAGCATCTCATTGAGTGTGAAAGCAAACACCAACGAAAGGACATTTCCTTCTTAAATTGAGGGGCCCAGAACTGGACACAGTACTCAAGGTATGACCTAACCAGTGCAGAGTACAGGGGGAGAATGACCTCCCTGCTGCTGCTGGCCATGCTATTCCTGATGCAGGCCAGGATGCCATTGGCCTACTTGGCCACCTGGGCACACTGCTGGCTCATGTTTAGGCGGGTGTCAATCAGCACCCCCAGATCCCTTTCTGTTTGGGGGCTCTCCAGCAACTCCCACCCCAGCCTGTAACTCTGCATGGAGTTGTTGTGGCCAAAGTGCAGCACCGGGCACTTGGGTTTCTTGAATGCCATCCCGTTGGACTCTACCCATCTGTCCAGGCAGTCAAGGTCCTGCTGCAGAGTCCTTCTGCCCTCCAACCCAGCAACATCAACCCCCAACTTGGTGTCATAATTTCTTCCAATAATAGTGACTTTCAGTTTTTGTTTGTGCTCTCTTAGGCAAAAACAATGAGTAAAACGTAAAATATTCAAAAAAGTCCTTTTCACCTGGCTTCATCTATCAAGGTTTATCTCAGAAAAAAACTTTTGCCCTTACACAGTAGATTTTTTTTTTCTCAATCTGGCATTCAGTTATGAGTTTATATGACTTTAGTTCTGACATTATTTTCAAATCCAGAGGTCACACAATCTATAACCTTGCTCGGGTACACTAGTTTTATCCATGACTCAGACTTCTAGGCCTGCTATTCTCAGGTCTGCTAAGCAGCCAAGCAGAATTCATTATTGTTTTGGCCAGTTAAGATAGAGGATGTGCATGTCCTGTTTTTCATGTCATTTAGGGTTTTTTTGTGGGGTTTTTGTGTGATTAGGNTGTCATTTAGGGTTTTTTTGTTATGTTTTTTTGTGGGGTTTTTGTGTGATTAGGTAATATTAATAATTACATCAGTAATAATAAGGCTTAGAAAATATATCTATATGGTAGAGACNAGGAGCTGTGCCAAGTTACTTGTATCCTGTGATATACATTGGAGTTTCAGAATGTTCCTCATAGTTTAGATTATAAAGCACTTTAAATACTTGTCTGAGAGCAGATACTTTAAGATGATGTTTTTGTTTAGCATGTTACATAATTTTTAAGGGAAGACCAAATGTGATTTTTTCCCCATAGAAATCCAAAATCTACATAATTTAGTGAATAGACACAAGTAGACTGATTTTACTAATCTTGGATGCTTTTACAATTTGTCTGAATCTTTCAATCAAAATATGATCTCATTCAATCCTTCACCAGTATTTTTTCTCACTGGATATGGTAAGTATCTGACATGGGGATTCTGGTTTTAGAGAAGTTTTTAAAATGCAGATTAAAAAAAAAAAAAAAAAGTACCTGATAGAATGCATAAACAGTTTTTGGAGCACCATACAACTTTTCTTTCTCTGAGAAATGCCTAGAGTACCAGGCTACAGATGTGTTCCTTCCTCGAGGGAATTTGAATGTGGGTCTGTGGATCCCAAAGGAAGACGAGCATGAGGAGACAGAGGGTTACTCAGACATGCCTGGATGGACACAGGTCTACAGGGCTCAGCAACAGTGCAGAGCTCTACTGACTTGGGTAGTGTGACTTAAGTTAAGCATATGCTTTTGTGCTTAGACAGCTGGAAACCTACATCTTTATGGGAACGAGTCTGACCTATACATTTGTTCAGGGCTCCATGAAGCATAAAACTATGTAGAAAAATATTACATATGGAAGTCTTAATCAAATTAGTCAATTTGTAGGGTATAAGAAAAAGATAAAGCAGACAGTTTCAGTGTGCTGGTTTGAGGCTAATTAGAATATTTTAATAGAGAAAATTACACTATAGGCTGTGAAAGGAAAACATCATGATGTCTACTTCACTCATACGCTTACTGAAGAATTGTTTGGGAACAATAACCAAAATATATAGATAAGTCAGTCTCTGTCTGTGGCTTGCTGGGAGAGCAACTGGGGCGGTCTAGCAGCTTCTGGCTCTATCTCCTCTGCCGATTGATTTTCACTAACCACTTTTCTTCTAACCCCCCCTGGCCGATCCTCCTAATTTACCTTGCACTTAAGGCAAACCTTGGGGTAAGGTTTAGGGGTGGGGAGAAGGCGGAAGGGTGGTTGGGAGCCCCTCCTGGGGTCTCTGATTTCTGGGAGGGGTGTTATGTTGCTGTATTACCTTTAACTTGTATATTTCTGTAAACATTCCTGTATATAGGGTATATATTTGCTTGTACATTGTGCTGAGTTGTAAATACAACTTCATTCCTTAACTTCCAGCAGGGTGAGTTCTAGTCTGGGTCATTTTACGAAGTGTAGGGGGCAGGTAACTCCCAAACCTTCACATTCAGTCAAATTGAAGAGTATTTATGGCAAAGAAATAGAAGAGATCAGTGGCCTGGACTAAATATAATATCTTGAGGAATAATTAAAAGTCAGGTCTTAGGGAAGGTGAGTTGAGAACTCAGAATTTCCACTGAAGCTGACGTGGAGCTGGAGTTGTTCAAATACTCCAGGGAACAGGCCCCTTGTTTATGTTAGTTTTCTCACTCTTCTAATTTAAAGGGAGATCTGGAATAAATTAAGGCTTAGATAATTTTAGAAAAAAACCCAAAACCTAAAAACCAAAAATCCCACAACATGATTGGCAAGCTGGTAGTGCATTAAAAGTCAGGGTCTGCAATGGGACAGAGATGCAGTCTGTCACTACAGTGGGACAGAAGATGTGAAGAAGTCTAGTAAAAAGAATCAACTCCAATATGTACATTTTCAACAGAGAATGTGTTTTTCTAATGAATAGAAGGGTATCTGTGGGGATTTTTCTGATCTGTGGCTCATTACTCATATTCCCTCCTCAGATTTCATCCATATTGACAAAAAACTTAGTAAGAAAACCAAAGGATCTTGTATTTGTTAAAGTTTCATGCCATTAGGAAGATATTCTTCGCTAAGATTTAACTTCTCTCCAATGCAAATAATAGGTGCCATACTTTCAATACCTTGAGGGAGTTTGAAAATGACTAATAGATGGGTTTTCCCAGCTTTAAATCATTAGTGTATTTTGGACTTAAAAATGTATGGCTCAGTTAGTCATCAAGTGAGGGACTAGTCTCCCCAGCACTGACAATAAATTCTCTAGTTTGCTCAGCAACCAGGTGAACAAACTCCTCAATATTTAACCACGTCAGTGGTAAACAGGCAGATTCTTTGCCTATGTTGTTTTCTCAGGAGAACTAAACCTTCTTTGTCAAAATATGTGTTACAGTGGACATTCAGCTTCCTATCTTCTAATGATGAACTTTTTCACATTGTACAAGACAGTGCCTGCGTTTGTCATGCATGCATTAAAACCCCATCCACACAGCCACGTATAGAACAGGGTGGCTGGCTAAGAACTGCAAACTTCTGAAGAACTTGTTTGTTGTAACGGTTTGGGGTTTTTTTGCTCTCTTGAGTGTTGGATGCATAATATTTTCAGGTAACTCTGACTACTATGTGATATTTAATCACCTCCACTGCCTCCCAGTAATCACTTTTATTGCATTATGCTAGTCAGCATATTCTGTGCACTTTAATATACATGAGTTTGAGGGAGGAATATTTTTCACTGAAGGTTTTATGGAAAATTTTGCATTTATTGATTTTTGTTAAAAAAAACCCCACCCTGTTATTCTTAGAAAATCGATGAAAATGATTGCTGTGGCCATATTTGTTCAAACAAACAAATAATACAGTATAATGACAGCACTATCTCTCATTTCCACATTTCACCTGGAGAAGGAAAACATTTGATCTGGAAAGCCTATGTACTACATCAGTCTGGAGGAATATCTTTTATTCATGTGTATTAAAAAAATATGCAAAGAGTTTGTACAAGTTGGATGGGGGAAACGAAAAGTTTTACAGAAATAAAACTCATACAAACAAGCTCTGCAGATTTGGGACTTCTGGGGCTGTCCTTCTTTAGAAATTTTGTATGTGTTGTTTTTGACAAGTACATTTTTTTCCATTAAAAACAAAATTTTTAATGGGAAAACTATGCCATGCCTACAGAGCAAACCTCGCAGAGCTGAAGATTGCAAACCATCTATTCTTACTGTTTATCTATTAAAAACTATGGGGAAAAGAAAGAATAAAAGAAACTTAAGAATTCAAATCAGGTAACTCCTCTAGCTTCCTACAACACTGTGTGTACTTTTTCTAAGTTTTGTGAACATGAGATTTGCTCATTCAAAATTATGTTTTTTAAAATTAAAAATCGTAATCAAAATGTAATTGTTGATGTAAAACCCAAGAATCTTCTATATTGCAACATATTTTCTTATCTGAGAATATAAATGTCTCAGGGTACATTGTCTCACGGTGCAACTAGCTCAACATGTCAGAGTTACATGGCCACCAATTAAGAAGGATTTTTGGCATGAATGATGTTCTGCCCGAGGCCAGGTCACCGTCTGATGTAAAAGATTGAAGCTTCAGGGCACTGACGGTTCTGATCCTCTGTTCCGTACAAACTGAACGAGTTGATCATTACAGAAACCTTGTGAGCTAAGGCAATGTTATCATCTCCATTTTACATATGGGGATTGAGGTGCAGTCAAAAGGTATCTTTGAATGTTCACAATGAACAATCTAGAATCTGATTATTTTCAGGAGGCTTAACATTTTGCACAAATCCACACATGCCAACACCGTTATCATTGACTTTAACTTGGCTTACCTGCAGTTATGCTGAAACCAACAATTCAGAATTATAGGCAAACCCATTTAGGGTGTCAATAGCAACACACCCATAATCATAAATCACAGGTGAAGGAATCAGCCTGCTCTCTCCTTGGAGTTAAAAAAAAAAAAAAAAATTCTTCTGTTTTTAAACAATAGAATGATTTTGATACATCTTTTAACTAAGCAAAAGTAACATCTTGACAATTTTAATGGACTAATTATACACTGATGGTCATTTAGAAATGTGCTCATTTTCAGGTCTTTATGATCTGACACCTCTAAGAGTTCTCATCTGGAAAATTGGCATGCAAACACAGAATTTCAATCACTAAAACCCTGCAGGACTGAATTTGGCTATCCTGAGGTTTTGTCTGCAGCGTCAAGGGAGATAAAAGCTCTTTGATTCTCTAGGTGTAGCATCCAGTCAGTGTTCTGATTAGTTCTGCAAAAGTGAAAATCTTTCCAATATATTAAAATGCACAATAAGGGCCATGAGAATCTCGGAGATTAACAGTAGTTCACAAGGGTTCACACTGACCTTTGTTTCAATATCAATTTGCATGTGTTTGTAATATGTGCATTTTTTCTGTGCATTCCTGATTGGAAACCTTGAATCCCCTTGTCAGAACTTGGAGATACTGAGAGTATTCATGTTAACCTTGGCATGACATGTCATTTGCAACATAGCTGCTAATATCACTTTTACATGAAACTGGTCCTGACAAACAATATTGCTTTAAACCTCTTTACAGTGCTTTTTCTATGAAATATTGTACCTGTGAGGGCTCAAAATGATCTTCTTGGTTTGGTGTTTACCTACTAGTGCAGTGCAAGGGTGGCTCCTAAGAAGTACAAAGGTGGATGTTAGGTCTTTATGTTCCCACCCACAACATCTCTACCACTTCACCATCATGTCTTCATCACCTTCAGACTGAAAAATGAACTTGCAGATATAATCTGTGTAACACACAGTTGTATTCACTTATGTTCTTCTTCTGATACATCTGTATGTGTTGGGGGTTGCCCTGATGGAAAGCAGTTCCATGAAGAAAGACCTTGGAGTCCTGGTGGACAGCAAGTTCTGTATGGGCCAACAATGTGCTCTTGTGGCAAAGAGAGCTAATGGCATCCTGGAATGCATCAGGAAAAGTGTGTTGGGCAGGTCTAAAGAGGTGCTTCTCCCCCTCTACTCTGCTCTGGTGAGACCACACCTGGAATATTGTCACAAATTTTGGGGTCCCCAGTTCAAGAGAGACAGGGACCTGGCTGGAAAGAATCCAGCTGGGGTTGACTGGGGGACTTGAGTATCTCCTCTATGAAGAGATACTGAGAAACCTGGGGTTGTTTAGTCTGGAGAAGAGAAGACTGAGAGGAGATTTTATCAATGTGTACAAATAACTGAGGGATGGGTGTCAACTGAATGGGGCCATTCTCTTTTCATTGCTCAGCAGCAATAAGACAAGGAGCAATGGCTACAAACTGAAACATAGAAGGTTTCACCTCAACATCAGAAACTTCTTTACAGTGAGGGTGACAGAGCACTGGAACAGGTTACCCAGAGAAGTTGTGGAGTCTCCTTCTCTGGAGACTTTCAAGACCTGCCTGGATGTGTTCCTGTGTGAACTATCCTAGACCACCCTGCTTTGGAAGGGAGGTTGGACTCGATGATCTCTGAAGGTCCCTTCCAACCTCTAAAGTTCTATGATTCTGTGATTCTGTTCAAATGGTGACACTGTGCCAAGGCTTCAGGTGACAGTTTTCCAGTTGCTATACTACATACAGAAGTCAGCGGGCAGGATCCCATATATCCTAAGTCATAGGGAGTTTGATTATTGCTGTGGATCTTGACAACCTGCATATTTGATACACCCTATAACCCATGATGCTTTCACCAAAGGGGAAACAGAACATGAAGAAAAGATCCAGCAAGTCTCTACAGTGAGTTTGAAGCTCACAGGACTTTCTCTTAATAGTCTGCTCTGTGACTAACAAATGTTTGGGACCTGCAGGCTAACAAAGTGCATCATGTATCTGGGTCATAAAGCAAGAAGGAGATCATGGCAGTGGTTGAGAGAAGTCTCATGTGTCATCCTTCCAAGCAGAAGTTTTGAGAAACTAGTGAGGTGGGGGAACAGGCTGAGAAGAAAGGCAGGAAAGGGAAGGAGGCTCAGCAACAAGAAATAAAAGAGGATTGCACAGATCACATGGGGAAATAGCAAAACAAAGAACTGAAAAATTGGTCAGCAATGCCCTTAATGTCTACATGATGCTAGACTCCTTTTTTTCTCCTATTAACTTCCTGTGTCCCTAGGGTGGTAGGGTGTATCAGTTCAAATACTGCAATAAAATGAGATATACCTCTATATTTCTTAAGGTCTGTTAATAATATAGCAAAGATTACAGCAGTCAAAAATGAAATGTTGATTTAGATGTTTGCAAAATAGAACATTTCTGGCTTTTTTTAACCACAACTCTCAGAATGAACTTCGATAGTATTGCTCAAATTAAGTTACCTCATGCATTATAGCTTACTCTTGATCACATCATGGAAGTATCTCTTGAGATGGTATCACAGCAAAAACAGCTTCCTCCATCACTGCCTAAGGTGAAGTGAGTCAGGAGCAGTGTATGCAGGTGTGTGAAAGGACAAACCTGGTGGCAGAGCCTCTAGATTTGCC
>VWZE01010068.1:109124-126385 GCA_013396675.1 Eubucco bourcierii | reverse complement strand
TGAGAGAGTTGGGGCTCTTCAGCCTGGAAAAGAGAAGGCTTTGAGGGGACCTGATAGTAGCCTTCCAGTATCTGAAGGGGGCCTACAGGAAGGTTGGGGAAGGATTATTTACAAGGTCCTGCAATGACAGGACAAGGGGCAATGGGCTTAAACTGGTAGAGGGGAGATTTAGACTAGATGTTAGGAGGAAGTTCTTTACAGTGAGGGTGGTGAGGCACTGGAACAGATTGCCCAGGGAGGTCGTGGCTGCTCCCTCCCTGGATGTGTTCAATTGATTGGATGAGATCTTGTTTTCCCTGTATTAGTGGAAGGTGTCCCTGCCTATGGCAGGGGGTTGGAACTAGATGATCCTTGAAGTCCCTTCCAACCTTACCATTCTATGATTCTATGATTCTATGATTCTATGATTCTGCAACCCTATAGTACATTAAGTGTTTTGATCAGTACGAGGATGGTAGCAACACATATGGTACACACATATTTCTGCTTCTTCCAGGCATTTTATTCTGACAGATAGCATCATTCAGGTTTTTCTGTCTCTTCCAAAATAAGTGTTAATCTCTTGTTCATCACTGTACTATTAGTCTGGTGGTTGTGGTGGTAAAGTTTGACTGTTACATGGACAAATGAGGTGCACTTCCTATTGTACAACACCTTAAACCCAAATCTGTCACCACCACAGTGAGGTTGGAAGAGTGGGACATCCTGATATTCCTCCATACATTACCTTTTAATAAAGTTTTAGTATGTCTTCCAGCAGATTAGCCGTGTTGTGAAAACAACCCGTTTATCAGATATGGCTCTTGTTTAACAGTTAACTGACACTGCAAATCAGTAAGACTATTAAAACTACCACCCTAGGTCAGCACCTGATAGAAAACCATTGACTTTTGGGTTTTATCTACTTTTAAAAGGCTATGCAGAGAAGAAAATAATCTATTATACTTGTGACCATTGAGGAAAGTCTTTTTGGGCACTGTAAGTTCGTAGTCACAAGGAGGAACATCTTTCCCTGGGACAGCTGCAGAGGTTCCCACATTTGACCAGGATTCACAAATTTGTTTGGTTGGTTGCTTGGTTGGTTTTGATTTGCTTTGTTTGTTTGCCTTTAATAAAAGATATTTATCCTTGTCCTGGGCTTTGCTGTATGGAGTTAGTGACTACTGTGAAAACAGCTGTCACATCACTGCAATGGTGACAGGATCCACTGAGAAGGCAAGGGTGATGTGTGGGTGAAAGCCACTTTGATCATCTCCCATTATTGCTCTAATATCAAGCAGAAAGAGGAGACCTTTAAGGTTAGTGGTTGATAGAACTGCATTTTATATTCCAACAATTTAACTCAAGTTTTTGGAGGATTTGTAAGAACACAAACTACACCGTGGTTTAACATTCATGATGCTTCATCTTTGTTCAGCTGCAAGGACATTGAGAAATCTTCAGAAAACACTGCTACTGCCATAGTAGAGACCACAAGTCAGGGTTCAGGCTTCTTTGTGCAAGTCAATATATAAACACTCAATCATAGTCAATCCTTCAGTTCCAGTTTTTACATATTTGCTAGATGAAAGATGGGGAATGAAATAAACAGAAAAGGAGACTGAGTTTCTTTTAAGACTTATGTGTGGGAAGAGGAAGAGTGGCCCAGGACATCTGGTCAGTATTCAAGGATGATCATCTCTATGTTCAGGAACAAAGTATGCTGACAAAGAGGAAGGAAGGCAAGAAAGAACACTAGGAAACCTGTCTGGATGAGTAAGGAGTTCCTGGACACACTGTCACAGGAAAAGAAACTTTACAAGGAGTGGAAGAAAGTACAGCTAGAATGGTCTCTAATCAGCAAGAGACCTAGTTAGAAAGTCTAAAGCTCAGTTAGAATTAAATCTAGCCAGGAAGATCAGTGGGAAATGCAAAATATATTAGTGGTAAAAAGAAGACTAGGGAAGATATAACCCCCCTCAAAAAGGAAACAGGTGAACTGCTGAAAAGTGACATGAAGAATGCTGAGGTTCTCAATAACTTTTTTACCTCAGTCTTCATTACCAAGGGCTCCAGCCACACTCCTGGAGTCATGGAAGACAATGACAGGGGCTGGGAGAAAAAATTGCCTGTTGTGAGTGAAAATCAGGTTTATGACCATCTGGTGAACCTGAATGTGCTTAAGTCCATGGGATACACACATGGGTACTGAGGGAACTGACAGATAAGGTTGCTAAACTGCTCTCTATTATGGTCTAAAATTCATGGCAATCCAATGAAGTCCCCATTGACTAGAAAAGGGGAAACATAACCCTCATTTTCAATAAGGAAGAGAGTGAAGAGCCCCTGGTCAGTCAGTCTCACCTCTGTGCCCAGTAAGATCATGGAGCAGTGTAACAGTATGAGTGGGATCAATTCCAAAAGATCATTTATTGATTTTAGAAATCTCACCACAGACCATAATTTTAAATAATAATAGGTTCTTTACGGGGTCATGGAAAGTATTGCACAGAGGGAAATAAACAGGGAATCCAGAATACTTAAGAAATAACTAGCAACAATATAACAAACATTAACTCTTTAAGAAAGAGAATCTTGTGGCCAATACGCCATTCGCTCTCAAGGGAGACCCAAGAGGCTCCTTTCTGCTAAGGCAGAAGGCACAGTAGAGAGGTTTATGAATGTTTAATCACATAACATTATCTCTGTATTCCCAGGACTAACTAAAGTTTCCAGACAGTACCCAAACACTTGAAGGGAGTTCTGTTGGTGACTTGAGAGCCATTGAGAGGCTTCTAGACTAACTAAAGTTTCCAGACAGTACCCAAACACTTGAAGGGAGTTCTGTTGGTGACTTGAGAGCCATTGAGAGGCTTCTAGATCTTCCCAGGCTCTAACAGGATGCTGGGAAAGAGGTTGGCAAAGATCTCTGACCCGATCCTGGTTCCTTTTGAACTCTCAGACTCTTGGACTTGGTACAGAGGTTTGCAGAGGTGCAGGCAGGATGTCTTGCAGATGTGCAGAGAGCACAGTACCAGTGGCACTTCTCACCATGTTGCAAGACACCTAATGCCTTCTCCTGGTAAACTTGAAGCAGAGCAAGTTTCCAGGTAGTCAAAGCTTGTACATCAAAGCTTTGTTGGTCCAAAGCATGAGGCAGAGCTTATGGGGTTTAGAAATGGAAATACTTTTGCAGAACACACTGAGGCAGAGCACGTTGTCCAACCAGAGCTGAGAGCACATTGTCAGAGGAGAGCACACAGCTTGTAACTTTGCTTCATTTATATTATTTGCACAAGTGTAATGGTTCTTTTGGCCACAGAAATTCACCAATGAAAATGGCACTTTACCAGGTTGACCATATTAGGTGAAACCAGGGCTTGCTTGCCCTTATTTGGGTAAGACTCTCACAAGTGCATAAACATCTGTGGGTATCTGTTCATCACTTTGGGAGGGGACACACTGGTCCAAGCTTTTGTTTTCCTCCTGCCCTTGTTTCCTTCATCAGCAGTAGGTTGGGGCAAACCAGGACACGTTTTAGGCCTGTTGACCCACCACGACAAGCAGACCCTCCTGGAAGATCTTTGTTGACTTGCATGTAATAGATTTGTCACCTTCTCTTCAGTTGAACAAAGAAAACATCTAACCTGACCTGCTGTAAACTAGCTGCATCTTGGTATCACTCAAACACATCCACTTCTTTTGTCTGTTGTTAAGGCAATCTACATATATAGCCAGGTAAAGCACGGGAAAAGGTCCAGAAAATCCATGGGCAGACGCAGTCTGGTCAAGTGCAGACTTCTATAACGCATACAACATGCCTGTTCCTGAAGCAGAAACTCAGCTACATCAGAGAAATTGTTCCCTAAAGATGCCTGTTTCTTTCAATAGACTCTAAAATGTACAAGGGTAACTGGCTCAGGTGCCTACGGTGCTGATCTTTGAAGTTATGTGAGATCAATCCCATGACACATGACCTGTCTCAGGTTGGAGCAGGGTTCTCTGGAGGGTTTAAGAACAGAGGTAGATCTGTAGTTCAACTGCTTGCCAGGAAGCATGAGACTGTCCATTCTGGCTTTTAGGAACATAATTTTATGATATTCTCATTAGTTGAAGAAAGGGCTAAACTGAACTCTGTTGCTTGACATTAAACTTAGAGATCCTGTCTTGTTCCTTTCATGAAAAACAAGCCCACAAGCAAGTCCAGGTTTCCCTTTCCCCTTTACCAGATGTTGCCTTCAGTGCTAATTTCAAAAACAGTGATGAAAACGAAATATTGATCTGGAAAAAGGTTTTGTTTTTTTTTTTTTTTTAAAGTGATTTTGACACCACAATCACAAAGAGATTTTCCATACTGAGAATGTAGGGAGATGGATTCTAAGTAGAGAGGTTTAGCATTCCTTGAACATGTGACTCAGAGTGAAGTCATCTTAGAAGAGGTTTTGTCACCTACAGATTGAATTTATGGTAAACACACTGCTTCACATTACCTAAAAAAAAAATTTTTTTCTTTTTTTAACCCTCCTATTTTCTTAGTTCTCTGCATAGCTAATTTTCCCCAGCACTTCTGTTTCATACAATGGTAGAATGATTTGGGTTTGGAAAGGACCTTTAAAGGTTATGCATTTTCAACATTCCTGCCGTGGGCAGGTACATCTTGCACTAGACCAGGTTGCTCAAAATCCTCTCCGGATGGATTTTGATGCTTGCCACTGAGATGCCCTTGTCATTTTCATGGCTCAAAATTATCTCCAAAGCTGGTTAACATGGCAATAAAGGACATCCAGATCTCTAGGGATTGGACACATGCAACTTTAGCATTTATTTCGACTCACAACCCTCAATTGCCTCTGGGACATTATTAGGTTAAAGGGAGTTTGAATGATGATATTTTCAGTTTTAATGATATATCTAAAAATGGTTGTGGCAACGTTTTGCAATATCCCCTCAATGCAGTGGACATACCACCAGTATTTGTTCCTATTTTTTAATCACTCTAAAATTACTTTAAAATACTGAATAATTTCAGGTGGATTGGCTCGTGAAACACTCATCCAAGCTGGAAAGTGCTAGAGGATTTGAGTCCTTCCTATTTTCATTCTTTTTCAATGTTCTTTTCAACATGCAATACATCCCACAAGCAAATGGTTTTCAATTCACATGTTCAGACGTAACCTATAGCTATGCACATGTCTTTAACCATATGTCATTTGTAAAAATCAAATTAAAATATTTTAACCAAATTCTTTTGGAACACCTTATTTCTGTCTACTTAAAAGCATTTAGCATTAAAATTTGCAGGATTAAAATTAATTCTGTTTTCAAAACCTTGCAATACAATTAACTGAGACTTTATTAAAAAAAAAATTTTTTTAAACCAGTGCACTATTAATATGTTAATACTCTGACCCTTTCTGTGTGAAACTCATGAATTCAGCTGTCCTACATCTATGGGATGCTGTAACAGAAGTAGAAAAGTGAGGTAATATAGCTCAATTACAGCAATCAAAAGGTTGCTGTGTTCAAAGACAAGGATTAGCGTTAATAATTTTTCTCCAGGGAAGAAAATGCTCAATCCAGGTTCCTTTAGGGCCTTTAGATCCTTGTCAGGATGTAGAAAGGAAAAGATTCATATAACTAGGTCATTTCAGCTTCTTTTGTTTGGCAAGAATGGCCTATGAGATAAAACATTAGGAGATGCTTTCCTACATAATTGTTATTTTATTATCATCAACTACATTTACCAGGGTTATATAAATGCATCTGTAAATAGAAATTGCTTAAAACTTCAATATCTCTCATAAAAACACAAAAATATTATTCAGAATTCATTTAAGAGTCTAAAATTGTATTTATGTTTATTATATGATGAAATAATAATTATGGACTGTGCATATAATGCACAGATGTTATTGCATTTCTCTTTTCGTAGGTACATGCTAGTTTTTGCTACATTGCAGTAACACAAAGTAGCCCAAGCTGGAACGATATAGCTTAGACTTTCTATTCATATCTGAAATAAGATATAAGTCTGTCTGCAGCCAGTTTATAACAAGAATTTACTTCTCTTCATGATTATAATAATATTCTTAGAGTAGAAAGAAGTGTAAGTGGAATATGAGATACATGTGTATCACTTGCAGCTCCAGCAGGAGAACAGCTTCTCTAAGTTTGATGTCACTGATGAGTTTTAAGGAGGATAATAAAGGGGAAAATCAGAGGCAAATGCTTCCAGGCCTGATTAAGCTTAATCAGGCTGCTGTCAAAGATACCAAAGACTCTTGTCAGTGCCCCTCTAGTTCCAGTCAAAAGCCTGGGTAAGTGGTACTCCGATGTGTCCATCTCCAAATATACTTTTCTCATCTGGTCTCATTAAAAAATGTACTGATACTATTGTGATGGTTTTGCTGTTTTTCATAAAATGTACTGATACTGTTGTGATGGTTTTGCTGTTTTTCATTGGAAACTCCCTCTTTACATATGACAAATATTTGAATTAGAGGAAAATACAGTCATATGCAATGGAATGCAGAAAGGTGGAGGTAATGACTGTTAACCTATTTATATTCTGATACATTATTAACACTTGTCTTGGAGTTCCATGAAATTTCAAGACTTAAATTCAGTTTCTGATAAGTCAATGACAAAAATGTTTCCATGTTGCTAAGATCTTCCTCTGATAACATGTCACAAGAAGAATTTGAGGCAGATTCCTGTATTTCACCATTCACCATGTGTGTGTCAATTCTTAACTTCATTTATGTAGGACTGGATCAGATGCTAAACTTGCCACATGTAAATATTTACACTATTAAATTTACTCTCATTTCAGTTACTTTGAATACTTCAAGTGAATTAAAGATACCTTTAGAGTTATGAAAGATAGTGTCAAAATATATGCTGTACTATTTACCCATTAACAACATTCAATTATTTTGGAAATATATATATTTTTTTAGTACTAGTATACATATAAGGTAAAATTAATAATTCATACAAAACATACTGTGCAAATTGCAGTTTTCTCCAGTTATTGCATGAATATGTTATTAACATGCTTAGGCTTTGTACAGGTTTCATTTTTCATGTCTTTTCTACATGCTTCTTGTTCCCCTGTCCTTATAAAGTTTTTAGTATCTAAATAAATTATGTCACGTTGAAATGTTTTGTGGGAATTAGAACCATAAAAATTAGGTCTTTGGGGGTAGGGATTTTAATGACTTCTGGGCTTACTAGGTGTATGATTCTTCTCTCATCCGCTATGGGTTTGTGATAACAATGTAGAAAGGAAACTTTGTAAGAACTGTGGCTTCTTTTCTTGTACAAAACAAACAAAACCAACGCTTTCAAGGTTTATGAAATATGAATCTCACAAAATGTTCACATTTAGTTGTTCTGTTTTGATTGAACCAGATTGCTTTTATCCTATTTTAACTTGGTTTTAATCACAAGACATACAATTTCTAGGTCATGACCAAATGCTCTGCTTCGAAGAAGTCAGAATGCAATTTTCCAAATATATCGTGACGCAGTATTACAATTTTAAAGTGATGTATCTTCACATTAGACACGTTTCCAAGAATTTGTCTCTTATAAATTCTCACTTCCTAGAAGAAATAAGTAACACCGAGTTATTTACAACAGTTCTAATAATAGTTTATCTTTCCTCAAAGTATCATGTTACTATTGATTTGCACTATTGATTTTGAAAATTCAGGTAATACTAATTACTTGTAAGAAGTAGAAATACTCAAAAGAAGGTGGCCAGTAGAGTGACAGCTATATTCATAACAATCTTTTGCCTCTCTTTATGTTTTTGGTAGATGTTGCTCCATTTTAGAATTTTCCAGCTTAATTTTCAGAAGGGCAAATTTAAATGCTATAATAACTCTATTGATTAGTATAATAATTGTTTTAAACCTTTGATTTAATATATTTCAATTCCTCAGAATAAGATGTTGCAGGCACATAGATTTGAACAGTTATTTTTAAATCCAATTTCAGTCTTGGGATTTACACTACTATAACCAGATTATTGGGTCTGATCTGCTTCCTAAAAAGGAACTTCACCCTTAACTTCTGATAACTTTCATAGCCTGTCCTCATAGGAGAGCTGCCCCAGCCCTCTGAGCACCTTCGTGGCGCTCCTCTGGACCCTCTCCAACAGTTCCATGTCCTTCCTGTGCTGGATGCTCCAGAACTGCAGGAGATGTGATCAAATGGCTACACTCCTAATCTAAAAAATTAAATAAAACCTCTCAGACTTCAAAAAAAATTATGATCATATATCATTTGACAATTAAAAATCTCTCAGAAAATAAATATAACTTCAGTATGGCTTTTAGACCTTATAACAGGAGCAATCTGATTCTCTGTTACCTTTAAATAGTTGATTGTACTTATTTACAATAAGTCACTTAGCAGGCGTTGTTTGATCACTTGCATAGGTGAGGTTTATTTTCTAGTTTTTTCAAGTGACATTCATCTAGCCAAATGTGGAGATTCAAATGTATTTCTGTGTTAATCGATACAGCTTTCTTTATAGTCAACACAAGGAAACAAGTAGTTTCTGAGCAATATATCATTAAAGTAGATGTCTATAATAAGTGCAATGACTCATGCTTTAGAAGTTCTTGTATCTGTGTGCTGCCCCTAAATGTTCTCTAGGCTGAGTAACTCAGAGATAAACATCTTCTGTGTTCATGTCTGAAGTTGGGTGATAGGAATCCTGCACTCTCTATCTATCTATAAGAATTAAAAACTCTTTTTACTTATAAAAGTGCGCTGACACATTCTGCTCTATGTAAATATATTTAAGAAACTGAGTGATAATTCCCTAGGTCTGTAAAAACTGTTAATGAACATCAGAAAAGGGTAATGGTTTACATTTAGTTTCATCAGTATAGATTCATTTTGTGCTTGAAGTAGTTCTGAGTGTTTCTGTTCAGTGCTACACAATGAGGTCATGAGAAGGGGAGAAGGCAAACCCTGAATCCATTTTCCCTTATGCATCTTGAATAGGGTGTGAAATTGTGCTAATGTAATTCCAGCGAAATCAATCTTTTTTTAGTATTCTCAGCCTAAGAAATAATTTTGCCCTTTGCTTGCATGTAACACTGCATCTCTTGACTTATTACCAGCAGTATATTACCAGCAGTGTGCAAAAGACACAAATGCAAACTTATCAAATAGTAACCAAGAAAGAGTATATCTAATGTTTGATTCCCTTAGGGGAACTCCTTCCACTTAATGCTGTGCAAGCTAGTTATTTTGTCAAGCTCTCTGGAGTCTTCTGAAATTTATTTCCAAAGGTGTCTATTCATAATATGTTGCTTTTTATATACTGTTTTACATTATTTATTAACTTGAATTATCATTATATTTTTAATCTTGTCTGCATGAGATATTTCTTTCCACTTAATATCCCCCTAATCTGAGACAACCACTTATGAGGGGTGAAAGGGAGGATAAATGTATGCTGACTCACACTTTCAGCAGAAAATTCAGTTTAAAAATGTTCTAATTTCCTCAGTATACAGCCATGCCTCCATCTGAAAGAAAATCTGGTTTTGAAAGAACCTTTTTCAGGCATTAGTACCATAGAAGCATAGTTTTCAAGTATGCTAACTTTCATTGATTAAAAAAAAAAAAACCCTTGCAGAGTCACATACTAACACATCAATGGCTAAGCCAATCAAAACAAATAGCATCGTAACTGATCACACATAAAGGCTGATTCTCAGTGAGTGTATATCATCTTTGGTTCATTAACCTCAACGCAGCTAAATGGATTTTACATCAGCCACGCATCAAACTTTAATACGTGAATGTTAAAAAAAAAAAATACCACCACAACCCCCAAAAACAAATAACCCCCCCCAAAAAAACCCCAACAAACAAACCAACCCACACCTTATTTCTTGAGGCTTGCTGTTTCTCTTTAATGCCTGTTTTTCAGAGGTTCAGCAATTTGTGAATCAATTCTGTTCCTTCTAAAATATTTCTGACACTTCTTGACACCCTAAATTCTTCAGGAAAAAAAAAAAAAAAAAAAAGAAAAGAAGAAGGCTTAAACTTTCTTACCAGACTTCTATTTATCTGTCTTCATTTCTGTTCAAAGTTCTTTCAGAGTTTGTGAAAGTTGATAGACAAATAGGCCTGGATGCTGAAATATTTTGATATATCAGAGCATAGTAACTGCCCATGGTGTGAATTTCTTCTTCTAAATTGACATTTCTGAAACCAAGAGCCACAAGTGAATAGAGTTTGATGTTCAGTTTTTATTCTTGACACCTCAGTACTTTATTTCAGAATTGAGTTCTTGTCAAGTCTTGGGATTATAATAGAAGCATAGACTCTACCACAGATCTAATTCTGATGATAAAGTCGTTATGAACACAGGGGTTTAAGGTGATCTAGTCTGTACATCTCCACTAAAGTCAGATACTCTAATTGAGCAGCTAACCTTGTATTTCTCCATTCCTTTACAGTGATGCATCACATAGGTAGGAATCCAAATAGTTTTCTCCTTCTGATAATTTCTTCTCCAGAAACCATGACTGCTGAAAATTTCTGCCATGATGTTTTGTTGTTGAAAGCAAAATGCCAAAATAGAAAAATATTCCAAGAAAACCAATGAAAACAGCAGATAAGCAGACTTTGAACTGGAGAAGTGAATATTAGCACAACAGAAACTTTAGCAGTCCTTAAAACAGTTTTAAAAATAACATTGAAATGAGTTTAAAATGAATTTGACACAGTTCAAAATAAACTGACAAAAGTATTGTGTGATACCTCTTGAAAATGTTCCTTTTATTTCCTGGCCATTGTTAAATTATCAGTGATGCAACTGTATAAATTATAGGGGAAATTGTCTTCTTTTGCAGTTAGTCTGCTCGGGAAGAAATAATGTATTGAATCTTTTGCTTCACAGTTAGATATTACTGGAAGAGTATTTCTGTGATGAGACTGCCTTTGTTAGTAAGTCCCCAGTTTGTATTTTGTACTTGTGGTATTACTAGTTGTTGTGGTAGGCCTAAGCAAGCCAAATTAGGCTTGTACATGTCCTGGTTTGCCCAGGTATGTTTTTTTTGCTCTCCCTCCTTCTGTTTTGGGGGAAGCAACCAAAGGAAAGAGGACAAAGAATCTGGAGCCACTAAGTCTGGGGTCTGTGGCCTGCCCAGACCCTGCAGTAAACAAACTGCACTTGGTTTCCTTGTGCAAGGCCTGTATTCTGACCCAAAAAGGGTAAAGCAAGCCTATGGTTTCACTTAATATGGTCAGTCTTGGCTAACTGCCATTTGATTGGCTGTCCTGTGTCCAAAGGCCCATTAGTCTCAGGCTGTATGGATAAAAGGAGATGAGCAAGAAGCACAGTGTGCGCTTTGCCATTACAAGGTGTGTCTGCTGTTATACGCATGCTCCACCATTATATCTGATCTATCCATGCTGAGACTGCACACTGCAAGACATCTGCCTGCACCTGGAAGCCTCCTGCCCAGATGGAAGCCCTGGAGATAACACAGATCATCCAGAGAGCCAGGACCAGGTCAGAGCTCATCTGCCTCCTTTCTCCAGCACCCAGAAACCTGGGGAAATTCCAAAGCCTCTAACAGCTACCGACAGCAACCCTGCCACGATCTTTGTGTGCTGCCGGATAATACTTTTGTGAGTAAATACCAAAAGCCTCTTGTAATCATTAATTGCCTTCTGCCATAAGCAGAAGGGAGCTCCTTGAGTCCATCTAGTGAGCAAGCAGTGTATCGACTGCAAGCAGTACACTAACCTCAAAGCCTTCTCTTCCAGTTTAATCGAGTTCAATTAATGTGTATATATTTACTAGTTATTTCTAGATCCTGTTATAACCTGTATATAGTTTCCATAAGTGATGCAAAGAACTGATTATTATTGTTGAATTGGTGATCAGGGTGATGCAAGTTCTGAATCTTTAATATTAATAAACTATATGAATATTTTTAAAATATCACTTCACAGTAATTAATTACTCCTCCCACTACATTAATGTAGTTTATATATCAAATATATCAGTGCATATGCACCATAATATCAATGCACATAGTGTTAATAAAGTCAGACATAAGGTGACAAAAGGTATGTAGTATGTTCACTGGGTAATGCAGTAATATTCATGTTTTATATCAGTGACCAAGGCAATACTAACTTGAGACAATTTTTGTTTGCCCTTTACAACTACTCACCATGAATAATAAGATGTGAAGGTTTGGGAGTTACCCACCCCCCACACACTTTGTAAAATGACCCAGACTAGCACTCAGTCGGCTGGAAGTTAAATGATGAAGCTATATTTACAACTCAGCACAATGTACAGCAGATATTTACACTATATACAGAATATTTACAGAAATATACAAATAAAAAGGTAATACAACAACACAACTCCCCTCCCAGAAATCAGAGACCCCAGGAGGGGCTCCCAACCACCCTTCCACCTTCTCCCCACCCCTGTACCTTACCCCAAGGTTTGCCTTACGTGCAAGGTAAATTAGGAGGATCGGTCAGGAGGGTTAGAAGAAAAGTGGTTAGTGAGGATTAATCAGCAGAGGAGCCAGAGCCCAGAAGCTGCTAGATCCCACCAGCAGCTCCTGCTCAAGCAAACGACAGAGAGAGACTCACTTATCTATTGTTTTGGTTAGTATTCCCAAACAATTCTCCAGCAAGCGTATGAGTGAAGTAGACATCATGATGTTTTCCTTTCACAGCCTATAGTGTAATTTTCTCTATTAAAATATTCTAATTAGCCTCAAACCAGCACATAAGAAAAAAAATAAAATTTGCAGTTAATAATTTTATATATTTTCTGCTTGTTCTTATTCATGTGAAGTCTAAGAGTTACTTAACTTATCCTTGTGCTGGTTTGAGGTTAATTGGAATCTTTTACTGAGAGAAATTAAATGCTTAACTGTGAGAAGAAAGGCAAAAAACCCAAACCACAACAGTAACCTGTAGCACTCATTCTTCTCCTGAGAAACACCACTAATCAAAATATAGATAAGGCACTCACTTCCTGGACAGTTCTCAATTAGTTCTGACTTCTTCTCTCTGGTAGTCTGTGTGGTTGTATCTGCCTTAATTCCTTAATCCAACCTAACTCTTTTTCTTCCTCTAACCTTCTTGTCTTTTCAACAGCTTACCTCAGATCTCTCCAGATTTATCGTGATATATAAGGGGATTGATGTGGTTATTTCTGAGGGGATGGAAAGAGGGGAAGGTGGGAGGGGGTTTGGGTCAGGTGCCTCCTGGCAGAGTCTGAATCTGATTTCTGGGAGGGATTTTGTGTTTCTGTATTACCTTTAACTTGTATATAACTGTAAATATTTGCTATATATTGTCAATATATGCTTGTAAAATTGTGCTAAGCTATAAATATAGCTTCCTTAACTTCCAGCTGACTCAGTCTAGTCTGGGGAATTTCGGGGGGGGTAGGTAACTCCCACACCATCAGATCCTTCAGACAGAAAGTGTTCTTTTTCTGTCTCTGGATACATCTAAAATTGAGACAAACTTGCTGAGGTGCAGGAATTGCTTTGCCATGGCAGTATACTAAATTTGATGAAAAGCAAAATAATTGGATGACACAAAACTACACAGTACTTGTGTCAGTTTCTGGTGATCAGACTACCTTGATATTCCTCCTGTATCCCATGCTGTATAATATTCCTACGTCTAGACGCTACTTTCTGGATGTTAGATGTTGCATTTTAAAACTGTGCCAAGGACTGTGTTAACAATTAAGTGGTTTGGATTAAATCAAGCAATGCTCAAACCTGTATTCAACCACTACTTATTTTATTTGGAGAGATGCAAATGTAAGCTGGGACAGTTTTCCTCTCACAAAGTGAGGCAGTTTCAGAAAGAATAGGAAGACAGCACTTTTAGTGGGTCTAAGATGACTAACTGAGGGTGAGAGTTGTAGGACACAGACAATTATGTTTCAAGGCATGTGCAAGAGAAAGGTTCTATTCAGCTTAGTGGAGAACATCTCCAGGTGAGTAAGGGCATCTACAGCTCTCTTTTCACATTTGACTCCTTTGTATGTGTTTCTCCTGATGTCTGGACTCCTTTGTCATCATGAGTGAGCTGTCTGTCACTCAGACTTGTATTAGCAGTCTGAAAGGAGGGAGAAAGTTGAAAGGTCTCAAATAGAGAGAATAGAAGCCATTCAAGATAGCATCAGTATCTAGCTCTATCTTCCAAATAAATAAAAAAAAAAAAAGAAAAATCCCAAACTCTAAAGTGTTTACCTTGGAAATATATTAAAATACAACATGTTACAAAGGAAAAGAAGACACACGGTACCAGCTAGCTCAGTTATTGTCATCTACTAATTTTTTTCTGGACACTATCATGATGAGAACAGAAGTGAGTCTCAGCTGTAGAGACCAACTAGTAAGTGCTGCTGGGAGGTGTCACAAGAGTTCACCACTGGACACACTCTGGAGGGCTCAATGTCTCCTTCTAGTTAGTCTGGGCAACAAGGACAGGAAGTGATGGCTGCAGAGAGACTTTGTCCTGTTTTAAGGTGAAACAAATTCTCAACTCAAAATAGCCCAGAAAGGTTGGATGGTTAAATTAGAGTTCACCAGCAGATCACAAAACACTATGTACAAGATAAACTATATCAGGGCAGATGTTTTTTTTCAGTGCGCAGGAAGATTTACCTAAGTTATCATCTCTCTTACGTGATGGACAGTGACAGTTGATTCATAGGAAAGTACATTAAATCTTGCTATAGACAGTGATTTGCTGCTTTCACTTTCTGGTTATTTATTGTTGCATTTTGGTGAGGGATGTCATTATCAGATGACTCAAGAGTATGGTAAAACCATATGGTCTTGTAATTGTGTTCAAAGTGAAGACAGATTCTCAAGGGATTACATGTTCTGCTTACTGCAGAGAATGAAGAGTGTCCACTGTGAGCACTTAAGTGTCCTGGTCAGCTGTGTCACCACTTGCATGGATCAAACAAGATTCAGGAAGAGGAAAGAGCTCACCCATAGAAATCACTGAACAGAGCCTTTATTGCTTTCCATACCATTTTTCTATCAGTGTCATTTACATATTTTGATAGAAACTAACATTACTTTATCCACAGGGAAAAAAAATGCACTGTGGGTTGAATTGTAGGTGAAGAGCACATTTAGGTAACCACTAAGAGTAACCTTTACCTGCTGTTATGACCCATGAACAATCACTCCCATTCAGTGAGATAAATGGCAAAGGTGTTCAAGGACTACACACATTTTCAAAAAAGGAAGACCGCAGGAACTACTGAGCTGTCAGCCTCAGCTCTGTGCCTGGGATGGTCATGGAACAGATCCTCCTAGAAGTATGAGACACATGGACCCTCCTCTTGCATAAGGCACATGGAGGACATGTGATTCAAGGCAACCAACATGGCGTTACTAAGGGCAAGTTTTGTCTGACCCATCTAATGGCTTTCTGCAATGGAGTGACTACATCAGTGGACAAGACAAGGGCAATGGATGTCATATACCTGGGATTTTGCAAGGCTTTTGAGGTGGTCCCCGATTAACACCCTTTTCTCTAAGTCAGAGATGTATGGGTTTGATGAGCGGACTCTTCAGTGGATAAGGAATTGGTTCAATATCAACATGAAGATGTATAACAACTGGTGTTCCTCAGGGGTCAGCACTGGGGCTAGTACTGTTTTATATCTTCATCAGTGATGCAACAGAGGAGATCAAGTGCACATTCAGGAACTTTGCAGATGACACCAAACTGAGTAGTGAAGTCGATACAGCAGAGGGATGCAATGTCATCTAGAGGGAGCTGGACAAGTTGAAGAAGTAGGCCCAGATGAACCTTATAAAGTTCAACAAGGCCAAGTCAAAGGTCCTGGACCTGGGTCAGGACATTCCCCATTATCACATCAGGGAGGATGTGATGGAGAGCAGTCTTGTAGAAAAGGACTTAGGGTGAGTTAAAAGCCAGACATAAATCAACAATGTGCACTTGCAGCCCAGAAGGGCAATTGCAGCCCAGACTGCATCAAACATAGAATCATAGAATCACATAATGGTTTAGGTTGGAAGTGACCTCAAATATCATCCAGTTCCAACCCCCTGCCACAGGCAGGGACACCTCCCACTAGAACAAGTTGCTCAAGGTCTCATCAACCTAGCCTTGAACACCTCCAGGGAGGGAGCATCCACAACCTCCCTGGGTAACCTGTTCCAGCATCTCACCCTCACAGTAAATAACTTCTTCCTAACATCCGCCTTAAATCTCCCCTCTCCCAGCTTAAACCCATTACCCCTCATCCTGTCATTACAAGACCTTGTAAATAGTCCCTTGTGAAATGTCCTCATAGGAGAGGTGCTCCAGCCTTTTGATCACCTTTGTGGTCCTCCTCTGGACTTGCTCCAACAGTTTGATGTCCTTGTGTTGGGGGCAGCATAACTCTACACAGTACTCCAGGTAGCTAGCAGATTGAGATGATTCTGTTCCTCTACTTTGCTCTGGTGAGGTCTCACCTGAAGTACTGCGTCCAGTTCTGGGCCTTCAACACCAGAAGGATATGGACCTGATGCAGAGGGTCCAGAGGAGAGCCAGAAAAATGATTAGAGGGTTGGAACACCTCTACGAAGAGAGGCTGAGAGAATTGGAGATGTTCAGCTTGGAGAACAGAAAGCTCCTGGAAGACCTTAATAGTGGCCTTCCAGTACCTGAAAGGGGTCTACCAGGAAGCTGAAGAGGGAGTATTTACAAAGACATGTAGCACAGGAGAAAGCGGGTTTGAACTACAACAGGGTAGATTTAGATTGCAGTTCTTCAGGATGAGCGTGGTGGCACACTGCAACAAATTCATAGAATCATAGAATGGTAAGGTTGGAAGGGACCTCAAGGATCATCTAGTTCCAACCCCCTGCCATAGGCAGGGACACCTCCCACTAGTACAGGTTACTCAAGGCCTCATCCAATCTGGCCTTGAACACATCCAGGGAGGGAGCAGCCACAACCTCCCTGGGCAACCTGTTCCAGTGCCTCACCACCCTTACTGTAAAGAACTTCCTCCTAACATCTAGTCTAAATCTCCCCTCTGCCAGTTTAAGCCCATTGCCCCTTGTCCTGTCATTGCAGGACCTTGTAAATAATCCTTCCCCAGCCTTCCTGTAGGCCCCCTTCAGATACTGGAAGGCTACTATCAGGTCCCCTCAAAGCCTTCTCTTCTCCAGGCTGAAGAGCCCCAACTCCCTCAGCCTGTCCTCATAGGAGAGCTG
>VWZE01010068.1:46489-99052 GCA_013396675.1 Eubucco bourcierii | reverse complement strand
GAAAAGGTGGGTAGTGGGTAGTAGAGAGAAAAAGACAAATTTTGGACCAAACTTTTCCTACAGCCTGGTCTGACAATGATCTGACTGGTAGCCTTACTCTCATAGTCACATGCTGATGGTATGGAAATTTTTGTATTAACAAGTTGTCCCGGTTTAACTAACTCCAACCAGAAACCAATTGCTTGGGCACTCCTTCTCCCTCCCAGTATGATGGGGAGGAAAGTTGAAAAAATGAAGTAAAACTGGTAGGCTGAGATGAAATCAGTTTAATAACTAAAGTAAAATAAAATACAGTAATACTAATAAGAAAATATAATAATAATTGTAATGAGAGAAGGGCAGGATGGAGGTGGAGGGGAAGGAGAGAAATAAAAGCCATAAAAAAGTCATGAAAAAAACCAGTGATGCACAATGGAAATGTTCACCTTCTGATGCTCTAGAGAGCAATCTACCCCACCTTGGCCTACTTCCTCCAGTTTGTAAACTGAGCGTGACAATCTATGGTACAGAATATCTCTGGCTGCTTCAGATCAACTGTCCTGGTTATGCTCCCTCCTAGTTTCTTGTGCACTCACTCGCTGGCAGAACATGGGAAACTGAAAAACCCTTAACTTAGGAGAAATGCTACTTAAAACTAAATCATCAGTGTGCTATCATTATTCTCATACTAAACCCAAAACACAGCTCTGTACCAGCTATTAAGAAGAAAATTTACCTTATCTCAGCTAGAGTCAGGTCACAAGTGTGTGATGGAAACATTCAGTAACAGTTTCTCCTTTGAAAAAAAGAAAACAAAAACAAGAAACAAAGAAAGAGACTGCAAACATAGCACAGACAACGCCATGTTCATAATCCAGTTGGGTTCTGTCTGAGTGCTGTTTTCACATTGTGCTTTGCACATAAAACAAATGGATCCTCAAGGGAATATCAATGACTCTGCAACGATGGGACTGAAATGATAGTGGCTTGTTGATGTTGAAGAAAACTCTGATGAGAAAAATCTGTCTGGGGTTCAAGGCAAATTTATAGTCTGAAAAGATTAGCAGATGAGGAAATAAGCTTTTCTGATCTAGCTATGCTCTTTGGCAATAGAAATCATTACCATACCACTTCCATGCAAGGACTCAGTTGAAAGATGGGTAATTAAGGAGTTAAGTTAATGTCAAGGCATACAATTTTCGTATTTAGGAAATGGATAGTTAAACCTCCTTAAGTCTGCTGTCATTTTTGGATCTGTAAAAGTTGTACCACTTTGCCCTGAACCAATTTTTTTCTTGAGCTTTTGCAACATCAATCTGTTCTTTACTAACTTAGTGGTTAGTCTAACTTATGGCACTCTCTCTGCCCCACAGGATGTTTAAATTAAATAAGAGATAGTCCCTCTTCTGTAGAGTCATCAGAGATGAGAAGCTTTGCAAGCACAGACATTTTGTTACTTTGATATCTCTTTATTATCTAATTTCTCGATGATGTCTATAAATTATTCTCATGCAAGTCTTCACTTGTAAGATTCAAAATTCTGGTCAGGTTTTCTGGGGCCAGGTGTATCCCCAGAAAGAATAGCCTGTAAACCCAATGGACTGAGAAAGTTCTTTTGCTGAGCTAATTTTCCAGAAATCCCTATCAGAGAGCCACAAGGAGAGTGAAACAAAAAGGCTGCCACATGTGGCATGTAAATGTTCACTGGCAAACTTGGGTTTTCTGACAACAGATTTCATATCTTGTCATTGCAGAATGAACGCACACACAAAGCACACTCAGGGACCCAGCACAGTAATCGCCACTACAGGGACAAAGCTGGAGAAAAAGATCATATACACCTCTGCCACATGTGGTGACCACTTAATAAAGATATGGAGGAAAGATTCAGGAACAAATACAGTTGGACATGAATAGGAAGTAATGACCCTTATTGAGCGACAACTGAGGTTATGTGGATGAATATTAAATGTGAAGGGACTGAATTATTCATGAAAGGTTCAAGGTAAAAGGGTTAACCTGATAATATCCTCTTAACTGACATCTTACTCAGGGAAGAAATCTCAACTCTGTAGTCTTCGTCAAAGAGTCCTTCTGTGCTCAAAGAAAGGTGCTGGTGATCCCTTTCCTCCCCACTAAGGGACATCTTGTAAGGGATGGGGGCTGCCACAAGCTGTGTAGCTGCAGTATTACACAGTCTTTGGGCTCTCATAGACACAGACTGGAGAATTATTTCCAGAAATAAGTAGGGTCCCTGGTCTTCTGGATGTTATGGTACATGTCTTCATGCCTGACACTCTATCCTCTGCTCACCTGTCTAACACGCAGAGTTTCCCTCATTGTCCATCCTATTTAATTTACTGTGATATGATATCAGAGGATATTACACTAGTTTCCTGTTGTTGCTACCCTCTATACTGCTCCTGATAGGACAGTATACACAACAGGACACACACCATGAGATCTCGTGTTTCCAGACACCTTGATGGCTCTTCTAAACAAGCCAGGTAGGCATAAGGATGTGAGAGTCGAGGAGGAGATTGCTTTGGGAAATGAGCAGAGAAATGTCATGAAGTAAAAGGGGGCTTTGCAGTTCTTGCATTGATAGAGCCTTACCCAAAAAACCAGAGGTTGCAAGGGGCAGAAACGTCATATGAGAAAAAAGTTTGAGAGGTGATTGGGAAGTTCATATTTACCTCTCTGCTCTCTGTGTTTAATAGGATTTCTTCCAAGAAGATCCAAACAAAGAAATCCCAGAAGAATGCTTTGGAAGATCATTTTTTGGTTGTTTGGCCAGACATCAGACAAAGACTCTTTGTTTACGGACACCTTAACAACTGAGTGAAAAATAGGAGTTACGGCCTAAATGGAGGTCCATTTTGGCATGGGCTTGCAAAAATCACATCTCTCACACCTGTCTCATGTTGCTTCTGGCTACATCAAACACAAAACCTGCGTCTGCATTCAGAACGTGGTTCCCAGATCCCACTGATCCCATTGTCTGGAACTTGGAATGAATAAATATTGCCTCCAGTAAGCAAAGGTATGAAGTTTTGATAATGCATTCTCGAAGTATTAAAAAATTCATGCTGAAGCAGGAGGCAATGGGAAGTTCCAACTCTCATCATTCTGTTACAGTGTTAAGGTAAATGCACCTTGACCACAAAAGGTAGGCAGCTGAGAATGAAACAGTAGAGAAAAACAGAAAAAGAGAAATAAAAAAAACCAGGCAGAACAGGGAGGTAGTCAACAGAAAAGGTTTGGTAGTGCATATCACAGAAAAGAAAGTGAAAGCAACAAGGATCTTCCTTCAAGAAAACAAACCAAACCAAACCAAATAAAACAAAATAAATAAAAAAACCCAAACAAACAAACCCAAAAACCAAACAAACAAACAAAAAAACCCACCACCAAGACAAACAAAAAACAACAACAACAAAAACAAACCATCAGCATCAAAAGATGCCTTTTGTTCATAGTTGATGTCACAATTAGCATGAATGAGACTGATTTTAAGCACAAGCAAAGGGACTTTTGGAAAATTAACTACTCTGTAGACATCTAGACCTTCAGATTTTATGATGTCAAGTTATTCTAATACTTGTTATTCAAAACATGTACAGAACTTTGAAATAATCCCAGCTAACTCTGTGACATTTACTGTTTCTTCAAGAATATCTAGATGTGTGTGTCGTGCTGGTGTGTTGTGCAAGGAACTGTGTAAAGTAACAAGCTTCAGGATGAAGCTGAAGGAAATACAGATTGCTTCTGAATAAAAGTATCAATTCAGGAGTTTAACAGAGTAAACTAACAGACTTCTACTTAAGCCTTTTAGATTTATCTTAACTTTCTTGGCAAGCCCGTAGGAGGAAGAAAGTAGGATCTACCCCAGCATGGAGAAGAACTCAAGTGTACTTCTCCAGTTCCAACTACTGCAAATGCTAACTTTAATCTGTTGATTGTTAAATACAAGTTGTTCCCTTTCCCTGACAAGTGTCACATTAATAATTCTTTTACACCTTTTCTCAAAAAGCAAACAAACAAAAAATCAAACCAAAAACCATTCTTTCAGCACCATAGTTCTAAATTTCTGACTGAAACAAGGAGAACTGATCAAAAGTACTTTCCCGTCAAGTGGAGAAGTTCAGACATCTCTGATGGTTCAACTGGTGTGTCAGTGGTCTTTACTAAATGTTGCACTGAGATATTACTCACAACCTCCTGTAGGAATTTTGGAAAGCAGAGACCTCACACCTATTAAGAACTGGGGGAAAAAAAGGATCATAGAGACAGACAAATAAACAAACAAATAAATAAATAATAGTACAAGATGTGAAGGAAAAGGATAGTGCAAATATGCTTAGATACTACATAAGGGAGTACAACAAAGTGGTAGATACACAGAAAGAAAAAGACAGTGACCTTGGTGACCAGTACTGATAGACATATAGTCTAGGATAGTTAATCAAATTAGCGGATCACCAAAGTCACTTTTCTGCTGACTTCAGTGGGGTTTGAGTTTGTTTCAAAGCACATAAAGTTGCTCCCACAGAAAGCACTGGTATAGAATCAGACCCACACTGAAAATTTTGCTGTCAGTTTTCACCCTCTTGCTAACGGTTATTCACAAAAAATTGAAAGAGCAAAATCAACTGTTGAAAGGATTACAGCAGTGCCAGAAATCCCTTAGTCCCCTCAGTTTTAATGTCTGTCTACCGGTCTGTTTTTCACATGACACCTCTCTAAATGAATCTTTCTGTACACTTAGAGCATCAAACAGACCAAGAAGAGTGCAAGGTGCTTGACATGTTTTTCTCAAGATTCAAATTAAAACACTGACTTGAGATTTTATTTTAAATAGTGCCCTACTTCCTTATTTTGTTGAAATCAGATGGTTGGGAACTTGCAAACTATACACACTCTTGCTTAATGAAAATTGTATATTCTTACATAAAGTTAAGAGAGAGGCTGCATTTCTGATTCCAAGTTCTCATTTAAGTTTGAAATTTAAAGGCTTCCCACTCTCTTTCACTTAGCAGAAACCACATGCAGCACCACCTCTTCTCCTCAAGATCCAAAATTAGTACTTTTGTAGAACCAGGCTCTATGCTTGACCTTAATCAGTGTGTATTTGGATTTAACCATATTTTCAAAGGATGATTCTTGCAACTGTAGGAGCCTAGGTTGTACTTGACAACTCTCCTTCAAAATATCAATAGACAAATCTAACCAGGTCATACATTGTTTAGTATCCCTGATTAGTTGAATAAGATCAGTTTTCTGTTTTGGCACAAGGAGCAAAAATATTTCCTTAAAATCCGATTACTGTTTGTGTAGTGGAAAACTGTTTGGGGAACTTTAAATGAGGTCTGTGCCACAAAATGCTGCCTGTCAAAACTGAAATTAGCCACTTTACATGGAAAAAAAATTTTAAAAAACCAAATCAAATCAAACCTACCAAACGAAAGAAGGCANAAAAAAAAAAAAAAAAAAAAAAAAAAAGATTATCCTTTGAATTTTAGGTGTGAAGGTGTGAATGGTTCTGTGTTCAAAGGTTTTTTTTCAAAGGTTGGAATTTTAGCTCATCAGGACATTTAAAATTATATTGTCTCCTCTTCTGCCTCTCAAAATAACAACTGGCCTAATAGATTCCTCTCATCTGCGATGTAATTTGTGGGATTTGTCCTACAATAACCTGTAACTTGGTGATTATTCTCTAAAGTGGAAGACATTTAGATTAAAATCAGTGCACCATATTGAACACTAAGGAGATCTGAACTTCCTTGTCCCAGGTGGGTCCTGTAATGGAAGAATGATCTGGATTGGGGGCAGCATGTGACGGACTATTGCAATCCTACTGTGCTCTTATTCTTCCTTTCTTCTAATGAAAAAATGTATAGACACTTTGGTTAATTCTGAAGTAGTTGTTTCTTACAGGTATTTGTTTTTAACGAAACTGTTTTCTACCCTTCTTGACCTTCCTGTAGTGGTCTGAAATGCTGCCTTTCAAGACTTTTTATGTTTGGGACACACAAAAGGTATTCCATTTTAGCTGGGAAAGTGTAAGAGGAAAACAGAATTGGCTGATCCTTTGGCTCATCAGAATTCAAGAGCACCCATCACTTCCAAGTCTTTTACTCTACTGAAATTATTCAAACTCTGTAGCATAACAGAGGTCAGAAGCTGGTCCTCTCTATATAAAGTACGGATAATAGCAACCTATTCTAGCATGTATGGGGAACACAACTTCATTTGTTATTATGAAGTTATCAGGATATTCTCAAACAAAAGATATTGCAAAGCGTTAGTGGAAAATACACCAAGTCTTTACGAGGAACAGAACTGAGTGTGGATATCTGAGTAGATGTTTTCACTGTAAAGAAACTTAGTGTATATGTTACTTCAAGACAACATTTCCCCTCTTATTAGGACTAATGATCTCAGGAATACCATTTCCTCTGTGCCATATAGTGCACAGATATTGCAGTTTCCAGTATTTGTTGTAATCTGAGTGTCTGATCCAATTGTTTGGCTATCTTTGGACGGTGAATGTGATAAACAGTAGAAACATAACCCAATCTTAAAAGCAATGGGAAATAAAGATCAGACTCCGTTATAATATATTTTTTGGACAGCTTTGGACAGTTATTTCATAGAAGAGTAGCCTCCTAACCTCCACTTCTAACCTATCAGCCAAGGTATGTTATGGGTGACACTGTGAATCTCTAGTTTTGTATCTGCTGAGGTGAAAAAGAGCATAAGAGTTCATGTAGAAACACTAACCTCTCTCTTTCTCTCCCCACAAATGTAGTAAAAAACACCTATAACTCAAAACATCTCTTCCGTACTCAGGAGGAGCTTGGTCCTGGCCAAGTCTCCAGGACTATATGGATGAAAAGTTTTTGCTGCCTGGCTTCTGAATGCTTTCCTTTAATGTACATATGCAGTATGTCTTGTGGATGCTTCCGGCCTAGAGCAGAGATTTCATCCAGCACTTGGCAAGCAGTTGCAAAGTCCAAGGTATGGAGCAAGGAGAGCACAGAGTAGACCCTTTGTCCCCACGATGCCTACCTGCACTTTGAGACTCAAGAAGAATGTGACTTGTGGTGGGAATCCTGGGATGTGTTCTGTACACCACATTCCTTAATTTCTCTCTCAGAAACCTGTCCAGAGTGATCCTGATATACCTGAGAACAACTGTTACATATGCTGTGGAGAGAGCTTGTTTGCACCTGATATATTTGATGAGTCAAGGATATGAAGTATTGTACATAGGCCATCTGGACTATTGAAAAGTTCTCAGGTAACCATCAGCAAGGAACTTCCAAGGAGGGAAAAGAAAGACATCTAGCAAGCAAAAGTTGTGCATTAGTCTAATGATGAATATTGTTTTGATTACCAAACGTAACATCATCAAATTCCATCTCACAGACTTTCTTAGAAATAAGAAAAATCACCAGTTAAAGTATGGTAGGTGCTAAAGGACTACTTTCTGATGCTGTACAATTAATTAGGGGAAAAAAAATTGCTGGTCTACATTAAAAGCAGGAGGAAAAAAGATATGACAGGCTTGTTCTTGATGAAGGAGGGTTTCAGGCCAGCCAGAGGCTGGGTTCACATGATACTGTCAAGGTCCCAGATTTATTCTTGACAGCATTAGTGCCAAGACCACTATTTATGTTGCTTTAATCAGTCAAACTTGTAAAATCACCTATGCTCAGCATTTATATCAGTGAGGTGATAATATTGCTGTCAGACACTAATATCGATAGTTGTGTCATAATCTAAACTCTTAATCTTTTCCTATGCTTGTGTTAATGAATTTGCAAGACCACAACTACTACAACAAGAAAAAATAAAGATGGTTCTGATTGTGTTGATTGGCCTTGGAGAATTAAAAAACAACCCTCTTTTTGCTCTTTCAAAACAATTTTAATGTGCCTATAGTCTCTTCTTTTCACATCTGACTTTGAAGACATTGTCACCACATCCCACTGATTTTCTCACAGGTCACTTACATGTCTGAAAATATTTTAAGGCTCTGTGGAAGTGTGAGGCAGGTAACCTCTTCCCTCAGTGGTTGAGGAGAGTGAGAGGGAGAAAGAGAGAAAACACTCCACAACTTCAGTCTGGTTCTGGTGTGGGGAGACATCATTGTGCTCTTTCTTTATCCTTTCTCTTTTTTTTTCTCCTCAGCCCACCCTTACATCTGTCAGCCTCAATTCTTTTTCTATTGTAAATAAAGTCTTTCTTGAGTTATAGCTTTAAGCAATTTTTTTTTAATTAAAATTCAATTCAAATATGAAAGTCAAAGAAACTTTCAAAGCAAAATCTACAAACTGATTCACTCAAAGGGCCTGTTTTCATTGCCATAGCTACAGATTACTATAAAGATACTTGAACCAGACCTTTGACACCCAGGAAGGTCAAAAGTCCTTTCTGTCTGTGCTAGGACCCTTTTGACAACTTCCTGTATAATTTGACTGTTATTTGCTTGTCTGGTCACTGTCTGACCCTGAAGTCTGGAAAATATTGAGAGGCAGCATATACCTGTGTTGCATATGGACCTCAAAAAGGGATACTTTTAATTGCATCTTAGTGAGAAATCTACACTTACAGGTTGGCGCAGGCAGCAGCCAGAGAAGCTCCGAGACTTGTAGGTTAAGGATCAGCTTGCCTTACATGCCTGTAGTGTGGTGGTCTGTGCTGTTATCTCCATGCCAAAAAATTGATGTGTTCCACAGGTTACATAGATTTCAGAATTACAGCACTTGCCTCAGTGCTACAAGCTAAAATAAGAAATACACTGCTCTGCCTTCAAATCTGTGCATTTCATATGTTTCCAATTTAAAGTTGATGCGCTTCTGGGGCCTTAATGTGCGTGAGGTACTTTTAAAGTTGCAACTCTTGCTCTTGGTTCTATCTATTTATGATCTCCACAGGAAAGAAACCTAAATTAATAATCCAAAGAGGTCCAAGGCAATCTTGCCAGGTTTCTACATTGTATGTTTGGGGTTTAGAGCACGCTGCAAGACTGTACAACTTAGAATCAGCTGACAGGCTAATGTAGCAAGACTAGGCACTGTCAGTTTGTACATCCATCCTCTTCCACCCAGAACTGAACATCAACTTGTCAGATCTGCTGAGAACATTGGAAGCCTCCAACACTCAAACTGTAGCATGCTGCAGCCATTTCCTCCTCAACATGGTGAAGCTGCCTGTCCTGCACTCTGCATCCTGAGATGGGACATATCACAAGGAATCAGACTCTGGTCTACCATGATTTGCTTGTTGTTTCCAGAGGTGTTTTATCTCTTGGGAGTTACAGGTATCTGAATATTTGCACTCAGATACCTGTATTGTGGTAGGCCTAAGTAGGCCAAAATAGGCTTATACATGTCCTGACTTGCCCAGACATGTTTTTCTGCTCTCCCTCCCTCTGTTTTGGGGAGAAGCAAGCTCAGGAAAGAGGACAAAGAACCTGGAGCCACTGAGTCTAAAGATTCTGGCTTGCCCAGACTTGTTTGCATCTTGTGGTAAACAAGGTACACACACTCAGCTTGCACTTGCTTTATGCGAGGCCTGTGTTCCACCCTAAAAAGATTAAAGCAAGCCTGTGACTTCACCTAATATGGTCAAGCTTGGTTAACTGCCATTCTGATTGGTTAACTGATGTTCGAAGGCCTATTAGTCTCAGGCTGTATTGATAAAAAGGGATGAGCAGGTAGCACAACATGCTCTGCTGTTGTATCTGTGCTCTACCATTGCATCCATGCTCTGCCTTTGTATTTGTGCTTGCTGCTTGCTACTTGCTACTGCCTGGTTGTATCCTGAACTCCCTGGAAACTGCATGTGTCGAGTTTACCAGGAACAAGTCTCTAAATGCCTCCACATGATTGACCTGCATAGCCAGCGTGACATTGTGCTGAGACTGCACATCAGAAGACAGCCTTCCTACACCTGAAAGCCTCCTGCCAAGATACGAAGTCGTAGAGATACACAGATCATCCAGAGAGCCAGGACCAGGTCAGAGATTGTCTGACTCCTTTCCCCAGCAGCCTAGGAAGTCTGGAAAAAATCAGAAGTTTCAGCAGCTGACAAGAGAATAACAGAATTATTTGAAAGCATTTGGGTACTGTCTGATGCTGTAGCTAGCGCTGCAAGTCAGGAGATAATTTTGTGAACTAATACTTAAAACCTCTTGTAATTCGCCATTGCTTTCTGCCATAAGCAGAAAGGAGCTCCCTGAGTCCATCTAGTGGGCAAGCGGTGTATTGACCGCAAGCAGTACAGTGACTGCAGGAACCTTCTCTTGCAGTTCAATCGAGTTCAAATAATGCTATATTACGACTAGTTATTTCTAGATCCTGTGTTATTTCCTGTATAAAGTCCCATGACCATGTAAAGAACCGATTATTATTAAAATTAGTGGTCAGGGTGGTGAGAGTTATGAATGTTGAATATTAATAAACAAGATTCATCTTTGAAAATACCATCTTACATTAATTAACTACTCCTCCATTACGACCTGTAGCTAGCACTAGCTGTACTAGTTCTGGAGACCCTATGGGCTGCTTCTTTCCATGTGCAGGTAGTGCTGTGTGAGCAGTAGGGAGAACCAGTTGCTCACAAGCATGATGACTGCTGTGTGGGTAACTGTCTAAATGATACAGAGGACATCAGACGTTTCTTGCAAGTATGTGAAAAGTTTGGCAAAAATAACAACAGGTAAACATTCAAAATAACTTAAAGTTTAGGAATGTGTTGGTATTGCTACGAGAAAAGTGATTTATTCTCTCATACTGTGAAGAAGCAGCACTGACCCTTCTCTTTTACCTCAAGAAGGCTGTTTCTCACTATATTTGAAGTTTTGGAGCTAAAGCTGTTAAAGACATGACAGAACAGGCAAACCCATTTTCATGAATAATGGCCTCTCCCATGTAATCCTATGACCTCCTCCCTTTCCATGGGGAAAGCTACTTTTTGTGCCAGAAAGCTATGCAAATTAGAAGCTGAGACTTGCCCGTGTCAAGCCCTTAATGTGGGTCCTTATGGACAATATACATGTCCATAGAGGAGAACAGTGTTTAAACATGCACCTATTAGATAAAAGGAGCAAACTCATCTTCTGTTGCAGGCACTGACACATCAAGCAACCCTGGAAACATTATGAGGGGCATGAAAAAGTGATTGTTTGATTCCTTGTGTCGAATTCCATCTCAAGATGCAGAGTGCAAGAGAAGTAACATAACCAACCTTCTGTTCAAAAGATAGCTAGAGATACAAAGATATGTGTGCATAAATTAAAGAGAAGAGAGGTGGAGAAAAATTCAAAAATAGTGTTTCTGTTCACTAGTATTAGCTGGAAACCACTATGTTCCAAGCTGGTAAAATTGCACAGAGGAAAAAAGAGAAACCAAAAACTAACCAACAACAACAACAAAAAAAAAGGCTTTGTTTTTGTATGTTATTTTTCCATTGAGTTAATGATGCACTTTAGTTCACTGAGAAATAAATAGACATACTAGAATCAATAAACAAGGACTAAGTGAAAGCAGTTTATCTAAAAGGCACTGTCTTTCCATCAATCCTAGACATACGATGGTACAGAGAGATCTGCTTCTCCATGTTGATGTGAGTAGTTCGCATTCCAGTTATTTATTGATGTGTGACCCGCTTGGAGCCATAGGGCTCCAGGTAGCTTTGCAAGGTGAGCAGAAAGGACCCACACAGAGGAACTAAGTCTTCAGTTCACCATAGCAGGGGTATTGCAGTACAAAACAGAGCCAAGGTGGGCATGAGGCATTTTGTGGGAAACATTATGAGATATTGTGGTGAACAGAATGTTAGAGGAGCCCAAGATGTGCCTGATGAGATAAAGACAGAACAAAGAGATGAGGACTATTGCATATTGAGGTACTTATCTCCTCTACCAGGTGGGTTGAGATTGCGGCTCTGCACATTGAGCTTGTATTGGTAAAGGGTGGTGACATTTCTGTTGTGAAAGGTGAAAAGTTGTTTTTTGGGGTTTGGTTTTGTTTGTGGGCTTTTTTTTTTTTTTTTTTTTTTTAAACTTTGAATGGAATAAAACTATCAGAGGAACTTTTGAGTGGAGCCCAGTGGGAGTGCCCCTCTATCCAGACTATGTATTAGTGGGGACATGAAGGTGTTTGCAGCGCTAATTCCCTGTATGGCCATTCCTTTGGGTGCAACTGGCCTCAAGCAATAAGAAAAAGGAGAAAAATTAGAGAAATGTAAATAAGGAAGGTAACTTACCATTTGTCACTTGAAAGTCCTTATTTCATGGCCTGTTCCCTGTTCTCCTGGAATTTTGTGTCATTATCTCCTGTTAAAAGGATTCAAATGACATTATTTGCATGGAAACTCGCATACAAATGATGTCGTCTGTGCCACAAAGTTGCATTACAATGAAGGGAATGATGACTGTGTCACATGTACGTGACATTCTTTGTGTCATTAAATTTAAAGTCAATGCTGGCAGTTATAAACCACTCACGTCTCAAGCAAATACATCACTTCTGATCTGAAATGAATATTTTAAAACGCCAACTCCAACTGCATCAAACAGCAATAACCTGCAATGTCATCTAAAAAAAAAAAAAAAAAAAAAAAAAAAGAAAATATTCTAAGCAAAGGTGGACTTATGGGACTGCATGATACACCGAAAAGGAAAATATTTTAATAAGCTGCAGTAATATCCAGAAAAACAGAATTCATGGCTTGATGGTTGGGTCCTAGAGACATTTTTCAAACCCATTCAATAGCATGTGTATTTTCAGAAACAGTTGGGCTCCGTTATAGATTCAGGACTGTTAATTTTCAGGCAGAGTAGATTAATTAGTTGCAGAGCAAATTCCACAGCACAAATCTTTCTTCTATGTTGTTACCATGCATTTCCTTGCCACAACCTGATGCTGACAACAGGTCAACCCTTTGAAAGATCTCCCAACTCTTTCACAGAGTCAAAACCAAAAGATAACAGGAAAGGCTCAACCAGTTATCAGTGTCTAAATGAATGAGAAAAGAGGAGGGGCAGAAGATGGATTAGGAAGGGTTTCATACTTCTGTGATGATCAGAGCCATGCAGCAACGAGAGACAGGCAAGCAAGTACATAGTTGGATCTGTGTTCTGATTGATACATTGTGCAGGTCAGTTGTAAGGTAAGGGATATATTGCAATGTTTTTGCAGAAGCAGTGGGAATTGTGCTGCAACCATTTACACCAACCTTGCTGGTTTTGAAGCTGGCTACCAGGATATTTTTGCTGATATGCAGAAAGGCACTGTAACACTTCCTTTTGAAAGCTATTGTTTTAACAATGGAAAATGCCATGAAACCTCCACAGTTAGATGTACTATTTAAAAAACTCATTTAAATAGTGAAGATCAATCATTAAATTCCTCAAAGGAGTTCGGTCTCTGGCTAAGCTCCTGAGCAGTTTAACTTACCCAGCCACACACACACAAACACAAACCCTTCAGAAAAAAAAGTGTGTAACTGCATTGGCTCAGCAAGGGATCAGGCAGAGAGGAAAACCTCTGTGCATGGGTCATTTGTTCTCTTTTATTGATACCATTTCAAATCTAATTGAAACTTTCTTTGGAAAAAGATGTGCTACCCACCCTTTCATCTTTGATACAGCTTTTTAATCAGAGGACATACTTTTTTTCACAATGAACAAGGAAAGCATTTAAAACATTTTCTAAATGGAATGCCGTTCCATTTCTGACCCCAGCCAAAAGACCACATTAAAAGGAGTTCAGTGGAATGCAGCCTTTACAGTCTTCTGAGTTTGAAACTGGTGCACATGTGGAAAGTGCTAAGACATGGGTCTACTGGTTACAAAAGTTTAAGCATCAAGCTGATTTTAAAAATTGGTTAAGGTCAACACATGCTGATGAATCCCTACCATGCTCCAGGGAGGTTTGACACGAGTGTTATTCCTGTCTCTGGGTGACAATGTGGGTGCTGCCATCCTGTCAGTTTGAGACCGGGCAGAACTTACACAACTCTCATGGAAGCCAGATAGGATTGCACAGCAATACTATTCCAGCAGGGAGGTAAATTGTGGAAAGTAGATTAATGCTCCATAGTCTGGCTTTTCATTTAGGAGCAGAGGAATGAGGTGGGAGGGTGGACCTAGAGCTCTTTCACTGCCTGCCTTTTGCCTGGCTTTTCTCCATTCCTCCAAGACAGTGACAGATCTCACCCCCCACTGCCATTCTGCAAATTGTCATGATGTGAGTAAACCACACATGGGAAGAAAGGCAAGTTTTTTCTTCTGTTGATTGTGTATGGTGGATTGTAAATGAGCCCTCATTGTCTCCCTCATTTTATATTTTAGTATATATTTCTTGTTTATAAAAACACAGAGGGAAAAAGTGGGACGTGACTGAAATGATGCATCAGGTCAAAGTCCTTTCATCCTTTTTGCCCTAGTCTGTCTAATGTTTTTAAAAGTCCCATTCTACTTGGGTACATTCAATTACAAAAATGACCAGAAATAAATCAAACTTATTTAGTTTAAGATACATACATATAAAAAACAAAAACATAAAAAAAACCCAAACAAAAAATCCCAACAAAAACAAACAAAAACAAAAGCCAAAACCCAAACAAAGAAAACCTAAACACAATAAAAAAGGCAAAGTACAGAATTGATTAGATTAAGATGATTTGATCTAAAGAGAGTAATGCCCAAAGTAGGTGTATCAGCATTTTAGGAGTTCAATGCAATCTTAATTGGTTATTTTATACAAGCAGACATTGGTGAAATACAGTGCCTGTGAAATGACAGAAGAAATGTTTTGGCTGCTCTTTGATGTAGAGTTCAGCTGTTCTGGTTTGTAAATATAAAAGAACGGAAGGATATTTTACTCAACCCACTTCAATCAAGCAAGGCACTGTGGTGTCTAAACTGCCGTTATTCCATTGCTGAAGCTGCTACACAGAACAAAGACATAAAGAAAGTGAGAGAGGCAGAGGGAGCAACTGGGTGGGAGAGAGAAACAAGCTTCTGCTTCTTTAATAATTAGCAAAGAAATGCTGTGTTTAGCCAGTATATTATGGTACATATGTTGTCCACTTGTTCAGGACCCTTGTATTATGAGAACAAGAAAATCTTCATCATTTGCAGATGTCTGGCAAGCCCAGGTGACTGAAAATTCAATGTAGAGGCTTCTCACAATGGGTCGAATGCTAATTGAGTGGCTTGAGGAGATTATAATAACCCTGGAGCTATTCTGTGTCTGCAAGAGTCTCACAGACAATAGGGAAGTCAATGGTGGCTTTGTAAAGCTCTCATTAACTGATGCTTATGAGGAAAATTGAGATGAGTTAATAATAAGAAAAAGTGCCACCAGTCCCACTTTTTGTTTTGCTTTCCCAGGTATGATCCAGCTTGTTACTGTCTTTTTCTTCCCCTTCCTACTTAACTTCCTATGAATATGAAATAGGAGTATGGGATGGGAGATTGGGAGTGGCTTAGAGTAGAGAAATTGTATATGAAGTGTACCAGAAAATCAGAAAATGTGATGAGAAATATAAGTAGCCCACTGAATACCTCAGAGAAGCAAGAGGCTCCTCCCATCCCCCTCACCCCACCCCCGACCCCCCAGAGAGAAAAAGAAAAAAAAAAAGAAAAAAAAAAGTGTTTATTTAAAATTAAATGAGAATCAGGAGTGTTTGAAGGATAAGCTTGGAATCTATAAAAATGAATATTGCTCCTATGCTTGCATTTTTCTTGTGGGTCCTTGGAAAATCTTTGCTTCTGCAAGTGTAAAACGGGTCAGATCTTCCTCATCCAAGCTCTACAAAGGACTCTGAGCTCTGTGGGTGTATTTTCCCTTCCCCAGAACAAAGAGTTGCATCACTGAGGACCTGCTTAGTTTATTTCACATCATTCAACCCTACCTGATTTTCACGTTTATTCCCTAATGTTGAATGCCGAACCTATAAAACTGCACTTACCGGGATTGTGCAGACTTGGGTAGAATGTGGGACATAGTACACAACTGTTCTACTTGATATTCCTTTGGAGTTTCACGTTCAAATAAACCACAAATCTCAAAGCAAAACTCATCATAACCCTCCGTGTTTGACAGGGATTTGATAGGGGCAGTCCATATTTCCACAAGTAAGATAGTACAGTGGTGAATCAGGCTTGAAGAATTTACTATTCATTTGGCTGAGACAGTACTGGTGTGTAATTATGAGATGAGTAAGAATGTACTGACTTCAGCTTTTTTTCATTCATCTTCAGCATGTGTTTAGAGAGAAGTCTGTGTGTACTGAGACTGTGAATCACTATCTAGCTATTGTGTGAGTGCTTCATGAGGACACTTTCGGCATGCATTGAATGTGAGATAGCTTGTCCTATTTTCAAAGAGAAGTGTAAAGCATCTCTTTGTTCAAAGCACCTTTGTCTGCCCTTCATCATGAGGGATACTGAAGGAGAGAAAATATAAGTCTCTACTCAGTCATACAGTTTCTTCTTTAGGGAGGAAAACTCTAGACTCTCATAGGTTTCATTCAAATACTCTCCTAGATTGAAACTCTGGAATTTAGCAAAGATGTCTAGAAACTCTGACAAGGTTAGCTGAAAAGTCTGCCAGCATCAACTATTTTTTTTTTAATTTTAATTTTATTTTTTTTAGAATCTGAACCAGTTTCCAGTATGAAAAAAACAAAAGCACACCCCAAATGGTGTGACTTCTCCTTGCCTTGAGGCTTCGTTGTGAAACTTTTGCAGAGCTCGAGGAGTAATGCACTTTATTATTCTCTCAAATCTGCCCTTTCTAAATCACCTTATTCTGATTTAACTGCAAAAGGCATTACTATTTTGGGTTCTTCCTATGTTAAAACTGAAGCAGTAAGCTAGGGACTTTCATAAGAGACTGTACTGAAATGTCAACAGATGGCTTGCTAATCATGTTAAAAAAATACTCATTCCTTTTCTAAAATGGCATATTTTTTTTTCAGTAAGTAAATCAGAAAGGAATGTTTATGATATAAAACATATTACTCACAACGTCTTTTAATTATCATACTTAATCATCAAGGTCAGGATGATAATTGTTTCTAAAAATTAACACCTCATTTTTCTGAGCTGCTTACTAAAATACACGGTCAAAAATATGAATTACTAGTGTAAAACACAGTTAGGAAAATTCATCTTCTGTTCACTATACCAAATGTATACTTAAATACCACGAAGCCCTTTAAAATTAAATACCTATTTAAGGCACAATCTAATTAGTCCACTCATTGCTTAGTAAAAGCATACAGTACCATATGCCCTAGAATAGGGTGCCATGTGGGTGTTCAGCAATGACACATATTTGCAAGTACTTTACTATGAAATAACGCAGTGCCATTAATATATCTTAAACATGAATGTTTTTTGTAACCTATTGGAGACAACTATGGTTGCCAGTTAACACAGACTACTGTGATATCTTGGCAGCAATTGCATTTCATTTGTAGAGGGATGAGCGATTCAGATGGATCACCACCCTTTATCATTCATGCTATCACACAGTAGCATTGTAAACATGTTCAGACTTTTGAAGACTTACCTTCTGCCTAAAGACACATTCTCTATTTCTTTCTTTCTCTTTTTCTTGGTCTCAGACCAGTCATGTCCTAGAGTTTGCTTTGCAATGATGATAACCTATATTATCCACTCTGGGATGTGGTTTAATGGCCATAGTGGTCTTACGCTAACAGTTGGACTCATCGATCTTAGAGGTCTTTTCCAACCAAAATAATTTCGGCGTTCTATCTATAACAAGGCACAGTGGAATCATTTACTTCCCTTAATTAAACCTGTTACCAGGATCTCCAAATATCAAATAACAAATAGAATAAAGCTTTGGGATTCACTACTTTTAAATACAGGAGGATTACGATGATCTTGCTCTGTGGTCACCCAAATGTTCTCTGGGAAAATGTTGTCTAGAGGCCTTTCTACCAATATCTGTGTCCACAAGAAGATGCTGCTACTTTGGGTTACATATAGCATAATATCAGTTAAGTTGTCCACAGTAGAATGACATAGGCCTTAGAGCCAAGGCAGATTTTTTTTTCTTCTCATTTATTTTTTTGTTTGTTTGTTTATTCATGTATTATTTATTTGCCTATAACTTGTGTACAAGCTATAGTGTATCTTTGAAATCAAACCATGGAAAGTCAAGAATTTTCCAGGTAAAAAGTAGAACAGTACTGTAAGGTAGTAGATAGCAGGATTGGACATAGGGAAAAGGATGTTCACTGAGAGGGTGATTGGTCGCTGGAATAGGCTCTCCAGTGAAGCGGTCACAGTACTAAACCTATCAGAGCTCAAGGACCATCTGGGTAGTGCTGCTCTTCATGTGCTTTAGTTTTAGCTAGTCCTGCACATGGGCATAATGGCCTTTATGGATTGCTTCAAACCTGAGGTATTCTATGCTTCTAGGTTTTATGTGGGAGTTGACATAAGGGAAGTTTATTTTCTTTGATTTGTGAATTCACTTTGTTTTTAAATGATTTTTTATTTTCAGAGGCTTGTAGTCTTTTCTGTGTTCCTATTTATCTTTCAAAAACTCTTCTACAAGTTTTCCAGATGACCTGCAACCTAAGTCTAGTGGGATGAGACTTCACATCAAAAGATATGGGATTATAACTTTTCCCACCATCTACATGGTTTTCTAGTAGGTTCTGCTCAACTAAATTAAGCTAAACCAACACACACAGCACAGTACAAAATGAGTCTTTCTATGAAATGGTTGTGTACCGGAAACAGTGGTCATATTCTTTGACCATATCTAAATATCAACTCAAGTTGTATTCACCCAAGGAGTGAACATGTGGGAAAAAGAGATGACGGAGACTCTACAATTTCAATTTACTGTAAATTACAGTTTACTGTAGAAATTAATGTAGTGTAGGACTCTACATGGCTACAGAAAACAACAATGAAGAAGTAATAATGAAGTAAAGACTAAGACTAGTAATGTGGTCTTAAAGTTTGATGCACACACTGCTGTAAAAGTGAAGAGCAATAGCAGAGGAACAACACTAGAACCTACTGATCAGCTAAATGTCCATGGTTTTCTGATGAATAAGTAAGCTTGTATTGGTAAAAAACCCAAAGCTACACAGCTTGGAACAGGAGCTGCTCTGGAGGATATTGATGACACTGGAACTCTTTGCATGCTCTCTTGTGGGTTTTGATCTAGGTAAAATCCAAGGGAAAAAAAAAATCGTAATTCAAATTTCACATTTTCTAACTCTGAGTATGGATTTCAGTGAAGTGGCTCTTGATTTATGTATATGTAAGTGGGGACACCTGCTAATTTGTGATGGAGCAATCACAAAGGGAGAAAAACTTCCAACTGAGGAAGATGGATGTCTCCAGGACCAGGAAGCATTGCCAAGAACTGGTCAATCGGTCATATTGCTACAAATAGCTATAACTGTGTGAATTTTGCTTCCAGATTGTTTTGCAGTACTTGGAAGGATGTCACTGAGGAAGCAGATCTGTGGGGCTTGTTTCTAAAATATGAACAGCAAAACTGGGTGATGAAATACCTTACGCCTTTCAGTTATGCTAGTTTTTAACTTGGTAGGTACTGTACAAGTCCTAGTTTCAAGGATGTACAAAAATAAATGACCAGTGACAGCTAGTGAGTGTGATTTAGCTGATGGAGTAACTGGAAATCTGGCTTTTATTCCAGGATCTTTTGCAAACACAGTTGAGTGAAATGAAACACTTATTTTCCTTTGACCCCAATAAGAATCTGTGAGATAAAATCTCTGGCAAGATAGGACTATCTTTTCCAAAGTATGTGGATAGCACCTCTCACACCAGAACTGTGATTTCAGTCAGGGTCACTGTGTACTCTGTTGACTGAAAACTAGTTAATAGTATTGACTTTTTATCCCAAACACACAACTGAGCATTTTGGTGGGTTTTTTTTGGTTGTTGGTTTTTTTTTTGTTTGTTTGTTTGTTTGTTTGTTTTTTAAATAGAAGTTCGTCAATGATCCTCAGGCTTTTCTCTCCCTACTTCTTAAAGAAGACTTAAAAATTGATGTAGAGAATTATAATTCAATCTTAAAAATATTCCATTGTGACAGGAGGACAGATATCAGTGTCTTTTTGTTATGTGAGTTATTGAAGTTTGACATCCTTTGAGGAATATTTTTCATAACCCACTGTTTGCTACCCTGTCTATCCAATTATTTAGAACAAGCAATCTGTCATTTTATTGTTTCCTTCCAATTATATAACTTTGGTGACAGTCATGGCAGAGTATCCTCTGTAAGTAAAATCAAATCTCACTGTGGAGTCCAAGGGCTGCAAACTGTGTGCATGTGTGTATACGTGCATGTGTTGTGCGGAAATAGAGTGGAGGTGGAAACATTAAAAGCGGACAGTTGGTGAGTGTCATTTAAAAAATAACTGCTTGTACACACTGAAGAAGATCCAAAAGGGAAGCAAAATATGTTTTCCTGATTTTCAGTTTTGAGAAGCAGAGCAAACGTAACCTTTGCAGGTAGTGGATACTCTGCTGAAAATATTGAAGTGATAGCAGTGCTCTCTCACATAATCATAGAGCAGTTTCATGTATTTAGTCTAAAAAATAGAGAAAATATTTAGTTTTCACATGTCCATAGTGTTTCTCTGTCCATCTGAGATAATCATCTACCAATAAGGCAAAACACAAAGAAAAAAGGGATGGTCATTTGGAACTGGTAACAGATCAGACACATTCATTACACAGTGAGAGAAAAATGAGGTCCTCAGTTACACCACATTGCTCCCTTCAACTTTGCAAGCGGTTACACAGGGTGTCAGGAGTGAAACTCATTTTCATTTAGTGACCGATAGTCAGACTGGAATTCTTCAGGCTTATATACAAAATCTGAAACTGAGAGTCACTAGATTGTTTCATTATTATTGCCAACAGAGGGAAAGGAAAAGCATTCGAGTGGCAGTTGGGTACAACATCAGTTAGCTAGTCAGAAAGTAGAGAACAGCAGTGAAGCTGGGAAGAAACAGTATGCAAACAGCTGCAGTGTGAGATAGAATAGGCGAGTGTCAATGGTGTTAGATGGTAGAGCTGTATGAACACTTTCACACTCGAAGTAAATTGTCAGGTTATCGTGTCCAATTGGGCATGGATTTCTTATTATATCACTGCGGCACCATAAGCTGTACTGGTTTCAGTGTCACAGAATCCTTAATTAATGAAACAGGGGAGGAAAAAAAAAAAAAAGAAAACTAATAAAATCATTGTTCTTATTTGACATCTTTGATGAGAATATTAAACTCCATTGTAAATCTACACTGAACAAAGTGGTGTAAACATGTTTATATGCCAGTGCAGACATGCTTAAGTGCTTTGTTGAATTTGTGGTTGAAACTTTCTATCGCTTAATCTTAAGTTACTCTGATAGAGTTTGTTTTTCTGTTGTTGTTTGGGGGTTTGTTTGTTTGTTTGCATGTTTGTTTTGGGGGTTTTGCTTTGTTGGGTTTTTTCTTTTTTTCTTTTTTTACTTTTCTTTTTTCTTGTCCTTTTTCTTTTTTCTTTTTCTTTTTTTTTAACTTTTTTTTAACTTTTTTTTTAACTTTTTCTTTTTTTTTAACTTTTCTTTTTCCTTTTTCTTTTTCTTTTTTTTTTACTTTTCTTTTTTCTTTTTCTTTTACTTCTTTTTTACTTTTTCTTTTTCTTTTTATTTTTTCTTTTTATAACTTTTCTTTTTCTTCTTTTTTTTCTTTTTCTTTTTATTTTTCTTCTTTTTTTTCTTTTTTTTTCTTTTTTTTACTTTTTGTCCTTTTTCTTCTTTTTCTTTTTTCTTTTTTCTTTTTCTTTTTAAAATTTTTTCCTTTTTCTTTTTCTTTTTATTATTTTTTCTTTTTAAAACTTTATTCTTTTTCTTTTTCTTTTTCTTCTTTTTTTTCTTTTTTTTAACTTTTCTTTTTTCTTGTTCTTTTTCCTGGGTTTTTTTTTTTTTTTTTTTTTTTTTTTTTTTGTTTTTTTTTTTTTTTTTTTTTTTTTTTTTTTTGTTCTTTATCATATTCAGTGTGTTTCAAAGCCAGCACTGGTCAATTCAGTTCTGCATATCTCACAGTTATAATTTTTGAATATATTCAGGTTTTTGGGGGCACTTCAGTAGGAGGTCATAGCATGATTAGAGAAAAATCTCATGATTACAGACACTGTTAAGGAGTCAACCTTTATCAACTTCACATAGCATTTTTTTTCTCAGCACATTATCGATACTTTATTAAAATGTCATAAAATTTTATCCAGTATTTGGAGATGATTTCCCTAACCTGATTGCATACACTAGCCCAGCCCACCAGCATTTCTGCTAAATATTCTTCTTGTTTAGACTGTGTAAACCATACATTTTCTAACAGAGTGAAGTAAACTTACTTGCGAACTGCTTACAATTTTCCTTACATCAAATTTCAAGAAGATTGTGAGGTAATTTTAAAAGTAGTTTAGTGACATTTTATGACTCTGTTGTCAATGACAGTTCAGTTAACTGTCCTTTCAAACAAACCACAACTGAAAAATGACATGACCAGATCTGAATCTATCATCTCTGAAGACTCCTATGTTTTAGGAATCATTCTCTCTCGTCAGAAGTATTTTAACATGGTCAGTGCCTCCTTCTTTTTTCTTGAAGATATTGAAGGAGGTGAGCTGAGGTCTCAAGACTGGATGTTGCCATCCCACTTTTTAGATGAACAGACTTTTAACATCAACAAATATAGTGGTCCATTATCATGGACCACTGGGTCAGCAGGTTAGTTTACAGTAATTATTTTTAACATCAGCAAATAAATCATATCTATTAAAGCAAGTAGAACTCAGGAAAATGTTGTGCCCATGATAGTATCCAGATTACTAAATATTACCTAGAATGAGATGTGAAATATAAAAAAGCAAGGAAAATTTGAGAACATAAGTCATACTTGCAAAATGCACCACAGGGATTATCAGTGATTGCAGTAGTCTGTAAGAGGTATGAGGGGGAAAGACACTGTGGGAATATGCAAATAAGTAAACCACGAAGTCCCACAGTTTTACATATTGCCAGGTATTCTAGTATGGTTTCTTCTACTGTGGCTTTTTGTGCCTCATTTATATTAAATACTAAAATTGCCTGGGAAAAATTCTGATCCTCATCTAAGTCCTTGAAGATGGTGTAGTTATGACATGAAAGATTTTTACTGTTTATTTCTTTACCGATTCTTCTTTTTTTTTTCTTTTTTTTTTTCTTTAACTGATAATTCTGCTTCTGAATGTGGTAGCAAATCTGGAAATAAATTTCTCATCATATTAAGAATGGGACTAATTTATCTCTAAGCCAACATACAAGTCATAGTTATTACAGAAAAGTTCAGTGCTGGCTACATGGAACTTGAATAGTACATAACTGGAAAACCAGGACATTTCTCAGATCTCCTAGATACTCAAGACAAAACATAATGCAAGTCTCACTCCATCTAGAAGAACTCTGTTTGGGAATTCTCTGTTCAGCACAGATTTGCATGCAGGATGTAAATTTTCTATGCTATTTTTTCCAGAAATCTGCATTTAGATTGAAGTATTTTACAAAGTGTAAACCCTAGGATTTTCTATGTATCCTGGTCTTTATTTTCCATTTTCATTTCTCTGTGTGTGTGTTGCAGACAGGTAAAAAGAAGGAAAGTGAGTTTTATTTGACAGTTTTAGAAACAAAGAATCCAGCACAAATTCTAGTGTATTAGGAAGACTGTGAAAAAAAATCCTTCTTCAAATCCTGGGCCCAAATGAACTAAACTTTCATGATCTGTCAGCCAAATAGATGGCAAATCCTCTCGAGGGCTCCATTCACTGAGCTTTAAACAATTTGAACTTGACTTTTTTTCCATCCTTAAAAAAATCCAACATTTTGGGCAATGCTTAGTTAATAAAGTTGACTCCTGCTGTTTGTTGCTTACATTTTTATAGTGCTACACGTCCCTGTACATAACTAGGCAGCAACACATATCTGAATTCAGGCAAGGAAAGTTAACCTTGGCAGATCTGTCAAGACTTACTCGAACTGCTTACATTAGATTTTCCGTGATATTAGAAGTATTTAGTTTACATTTTTTTTTCAAGACTGTTCTCCTTCTCCAGACACTATGTGTTTCCACTTAAGTTTCAAGAGAAAGCTCAGAATTTATTTTTAATTCTGAAACCCTTTTTTCCCTCTCACATCTCTACCTATCAACCTTTTTACATGATGTGTAGTTTATGATATGACAATGATTGTGAACTCAGTTAGAGGCCAAACTTATTCTCATCACAGCTTGTATCTACACACAGTGGAATCAATAGCAGTGCATCAAACACCGTTGCAGATACATGCCTCATGTTGTGCCACAAGAAAGGCTACTTAATTAACCAAATTTGGGATGTGTCTTTCAGAAAAAAATGTCATGAGGTATCTATAAAAGCAGTGGAGAAGGTCTAGAGTAGCAGCTATGTTTGCTGACCTCTACACTCACTAGAAAACCTTCCCAGAAACATATGTCATTTAATTAAAAAGAAAAAGACCAACATTTTCTTAAGGGAAGTGGATATTCTTTAGCTTTTGTCATGATAGAAACCAACTAACTCGTGTGGTTTCTATGTAACAAATAAGGACTTATCTCTAAATGTTTCTTACATTTCTTCTTGGAAATTAATATTCCCTTCTTGTCTTCTGGAATGAATTGCTTAATAAAATAATCTATTGACATTTCTATGCATGTTAAGAACTATCTGACCACTCAAAAAAATACTGTTTCAATTTTAAAAGCAAGGGCCGTGGGTGGGAAACAGTGTTTGGAGGTCTTTTCTGTCTTTGGTTTTCCCATAATCCTCATCTCCAACCTCTGACATCAGTTTTGCAATTCAAGTTGAACAGGGTAGTTTATTCATTATAAATCACTGTAAATCTGTAATGAATATTTTACTGGAAAGTTTAAGACTGGGTAAAACACACGTTCTCCTATATGCATGGCAAGCGACAACATTTTTAATAGCATTAAGGGTGCTAACCTGGAAAGTGCTAAGTATTTTCAGCAATGTGTTTCAGTCCTCAGTTTTGAGGATGATTGACGTATTTTAGGATCAGGCCCTCGTTTTTCACCTAAGAAATGAAAGAACACATCAGTTTAATTTGAACCAACTTTACCATAAATCTATTTCTCTTAGTGAATGGATTGGATATCAGTAGGATTAAATGTTCTGACTATAGAAATTCCCCTGAATATAAGCTTTTAAATGCCCCTTCAAACAGTGATCAGATGTGGAAAGTTGAGATCTGTTTTCTGTGTGTGGCAGACTGGCAGCAACTGGACCTAGGCTTAGAGTTTCTGCCTTCACTAACAGAATTTTGTTAGTAAGTCTGCCAAAACCAGGAAATTACTGGCAGCTTTGGTGGAAAGTGGAGAATTCAGTGGATTTTTGTCATCCCAATAGGCTTGCACTTAACGAAGCACTGCCTTGTATAATAAAGTCCATAAAGTCTGATGTAAGAGATTTCAGCAGCTTGTCAAAGTTCCACAAGAAGCAAGGAAAAAATGGTTTGCATGGTGCTGTTTGTATAGATAGCAAACATGCTGAAATGCTGCGCTCTGTGTTTTTCTGTTTGCTTGGTGTATCAGGGAAATGTAAGCAAAGCAAAAATGTAATCTAATTCAAGGTCATCCACAGACATTATGAGAGGCCTCACAGAACAAAAAAAAAATTAAAAACATCTATTTATAGTTTCTCTCTGTTTGTTTGGCACACAATATCAAGGAAAGTGCTATAAATTACAGTTTTGTAAGGACAGATTCTTTGTATGTTATTTTGTTTATTGATGCTATTTAGGTACAAGGAGAGATGAACCTGAGAAAAAGAAGGTTTGGAATTAACACCAGGAGGCATTTCTGGTAAAGAACTCTGTCCAACTCTTAAATTTTCTCCCAAAGGAGGAAACAGAAGTCTAATTGCTGGCTGCAAGTTTAATGTGAAGTGGACATAACGCTCCAATATATAGCACTGAAAAATACTTTTCTGGTTGAATTTTTTGCAGCTCTAATTTCTGTGGGCTACCATCTCTGAATCCTTGCCAACCATGTGCATGGGAGGGCAGAATTTAACCTGTCAGTTGGGTGCAAACTTTCAAATAGAAACCATTAAATAATTTTGCAAAGAATGATACTTCTATGACTTGGAAAATGAGAAAACTATAAATGGAATCCAGGTAGTAGGACATATATTTATTTTTCATTTGGAACTGGTGTCAAATGGCTCACAAAAGTTTCTGAAGAGTTCTGTGGGTTGCTGTGTCTCATGTACATAAATATTATCGGACAAAGCTCATGTGTATAAATATTCCCAGACTTGGACTCATTGCCAATTCGAAACCTTTTATATTGCACTTTTCCTTATGTAGATCCAATATTCCCACTCCACTCCAGCAAAACAGCAATTTCTATTTATAGTTTCTCTATTCTGTATTTGTTATAATGAATATGGATAATATATGCTCACAGAAGTTATTAATACTATTGCTATTACGTGCATAGAAATTACATGGTCCTGCTCTTCCAAGCATTCAGATGAAAAGAACAGGAGGAAACTGTTTATGTTTCTCTTCTTCATGAAAATATACCATCAGCAGGGCACCCAAAGTGATGCCTGGATTGCTCTGAGTTGTATGTGAAAAACCTATCTGTTCTGTTTCCATCGGCACACACTGGTGTTCCTCTAATGTATCAGGGACTTCTCTAACATTTCATGTTACACCTATGAATATTGACTAACAACATTACACCAACATTGTCTAAAACCAATCCTAATATTTGACAACATCACAAGGAGGTAGGATATGTTTGCTCAGGTGGAGCTTGGACATGAGAAATGATGTGTAGAAAAAAGCAGTAGGAAAAAAAAAGAACCCTTAATATCAAAAGATTAAGATTTAATGTTCTTTAAAAAATATATCTAACATTAACTATTGGTGAAGTTGATTTCAGTAAAGATGAATGTTCAACGTAGCACATTCCTAATGTGTTTGCTTAGCAGAACTAGTTTGTGATATTGTTGACCAACTGTATGTAAAGAACAAATAAGGCTGAGTTATTGGGAGGGGAGGAGGGGGGAGAGATGGGACTCTTCTTTTTTTTATTCTCCTGAAAGAGTTTCAGAAAGCTGGGCTAGATGGTCTTTCTTAATGTAAGTCACTGATTAATAAAATGTGTTATAATAGGTGTGACATGCACTTTAAGACTTTCAAAGCTATGTAGTCTCCCATTAATTCAAGTGCAAATTGGAATATGGTTACATTCTGCAGAAATAAAGTGGATGAGACTTCAAGGGTCCCATTTTACTTACATTTATGAAGTTTGTGATAATTCACCACAGCAGCAAAAACTGGCAAGAACAGAGAGATTCAATTTGGTCTCTTTCTGTCTCACTCTCTCTGCCTATTCCCTCCAAATGCTTAATAAATTTTCCAGAATAGATACACATACTATATTCTCAGGACTGTTAGTTAAGAAATTTACTGCTTGCTTTTACCTTTCATAAATGAATTATGCTTGAACCTTGTACTAAAAACAGGGTGGGTTTTTTTTCCTGTTTTCAAAATAGTTTATTATATATTATGGTCTAATCATATACGGTTTAACTATGGTCATGATCTTTTTTTTCTCACACTCTGGAAAACATGATTCTATTACAAAAACTTTGGGATTTTTTCTTTGTCTTTCTGGAGTTGTACAAGTCTTTGAAGTTTTTCACTTTTTTGACATAGTTTTCCTTGGTCGTACAAACTGTGTGATGGGACAGTCATGAGGAAGGGCTCACATTACTCCTGTTGAGCCTAAGAGCATTTAATCTGCCCATTCTGTCACGAGTTTGTGCCACTTGTGTTTAGTTTGTCTCTAGCTTTACGGTTTTCTGTGTGCAATCCAATCAATGTTTAATTTCCCAAACTGGCCCAGTGAGAAGACTTATTTCATTGTGTTTGTTCTGCAACAATATTCATTCTGAATAATCGAGAGAAGAGGTTTGCTTGAGCATTTGTTTGATTACACATGTTAAGAATCTCTTCAGGCCCTGAGACAGGTTGAGATTTCAAAGTGCAGAAGAGTGTTAACTGAGCTGGTTCAATGGCTGTATATAAGAGAGCTGTTGTTTATAGGCTCACAAACAAGACAGAAAAATATTTAGGAGAAATGTGCACAATCCGGTGACCAGTTGTGACTGTTATATCATTCTTTGAAATCAGAAACAAGGTAAATCCACCCATACTTTAGAGACATCTTTGGATAGTGCCTAAAATATGTGAAGGGTTTAAAAAAATGTCAAGAGATCTTCCATAATCTTGTGCATTTAAGCTAATACGTTGATCTCATTACACTGCACGTCATACCTGACATCTGTGGATGAGCGAAGTAAAAAAGGTCGTCAAAAAAAAGGGTCAAGACATTGTAACAACAACCACCACTACCAACCAACCAAAAATCCTCAAATCTTTTTTGTTCATGTCCTTGCTAAAAATACATTGCACTTATATAACACTTTCCACAGGAGACTCTCTGACACTTCACAGATTTGAATATAACCTCCCAGAGCGCTGGTGAAATAACAGGCAATACTTTGCCAGTTTCTGCATTGAGTAAATGAAAGCAAAGGAAGCTACATGTCTCATTTTTGACAACAGAAAGATTGTGAAAGGAAGCATGGTGAAGACCATTGAAAAAGAATTCCTTCATAATTTTAGTCAAATTTTGATATATTATAAAAGTCCTCATATATCTAGATATCAAAATATTTAGAGACAGATGTGTGAAATTTTACTAACTTCTTAGAACTGGCAAAATTCATGGAGGAACTGAGAGACTGGAAGCAGCACTCCAGGCTCCCACTCTCTCATTCCAAAGTACATGTAATCCTGCCTTTATATCAAGTGTGTAAGAGAAATGAGAACAAGGAGATCCTGCTGGGTTATATCGTACTGCTTTGGAGCATATATGGAAGGTACAACTGAGGTAGAGGTTATGCCACTGTTAGAGAAACCTGTTTTTACAAAGGGCTGTTTCATAATGAGACAGTAGACTGAACAGAACAAAATGTCAATGACTTCTTCATAGAGCTGGAAATATTCTAAGCAGCTTGCAAGCAATTATTTAACTTGGTGGGGAGATACGTAATTGCACTACGTAGTTTTTAAACATGAAGTTTAACTAGCTCCACATGAAAAGGAAAGCCCATTTTTTGAATGGTTATGAAAATAAACTGTTAAGTATCCAGCAGTGAAAGGGTCAAAATGGTTGTATTAACTGAACTCTCCTGAGGACATATGTTGTTTACAGTATACATTTAAAATAATATTCCTGGCTAGTCAGGCTTTCCCTCAGGATAGTGCAATTACAACAGTAACAGAGGATTAATTAAAGAGTCTCCCATAGGTGTTGCTAGAGATCTTGAATCGACCAAAGGGGGATACATTAGAAACTCAGCACAGAGGTGAGCAGACCAGAGTTGTTCAAAATAATTAGCTAGGCACAAGGGCAGGGTTGAGCTTTTTGCTTCATTTATCTGATTTTGATTAATAGTATAATTTCTTTTTTATTCAATAGAGGCGTATTGGTTCCCATTTATGTATGAGAAATGAATAAGGAAGAGTAAGTCTCTGAATAAGAAATCAATAGCAAATGAATTTATTCTGGTCCAATGTCAAACGGGGCTTGGTTTCGCGTTGAATTTGATTTTATTTTTTTAATTTTTTTTGTTTTCTTTGGCACTTGGTTTAAAAGCTTGGCGCCAAGGGGTAACTTTTCTGCTGCAAAAGGAGGAACAGCACTGCTCATGCACAATGCATAGCATGATGTTGATGTGTGACAAGGCATAAGACAACATTACAGATGGATACTCACCTCCCAATATTTTGCATTGAAAATCGCCCCTGCCTGTAGTTACAAAGTCCTAATAGGACACAAATTATAGTTCTCATTTTGGTAAGACCACATATGTGGGATTACAGTGATAAAGTGTGGGGGGGAAGGTATGTCCTCTCTCCAAGTCTCTTTTAAAGACAGGAAAAAAGTAGGAATACAGAATGTGTTATTTTTATGTAAATGGTTATTTTGGTATGTCTCTATATAAAGGATGCTGTTCTGAATGGACATGACATTCAACAGAAAAAATAGTATGCAAAATTTAGATGAATTATATAAAAATATTCATTAGGAATGTGTGAACATTATTCTGAAATGAGTCATACTGAAGGTACTGGGCAAGATCCCTTGTGCATCATAACATGTCAGTAGACTGATTATGGGCTGTAAAACTAATCTTAAGGTTTCTGGAGCTGTTTGAGCACATGTCCTGAAGTCAGTCTCTCATTCAGAAGTATATACTTACTAAATGATCTCTTCATAGTGAACATTTTATTCTCAAATCAAGGAACATGAAGTCAAAATCCCAGATGGGGCATATTATGTTAGTTATCCCAATCTGAGGATATGACCCATTTTAAAGATGTGGACGATCTTTATTTTCTTCTTGGATCTATTTTGTGGTAAGCAACAAATTTGTCCGAAAGATGGTAGAGTAAGAAGAAATAAAAATGAACCTACAAATGCACATATTTTTGGTTTTCAGGTTTTCTTTCAGATACTGTAAATATGAAACTTAGAATAATAGAATACATTCCACTTATTTAACCATTATTATGAAGGAAACTCTAGGATGTTCCAAACTTTATTAATGAGTAGGGATGCTGTACCTTTTGGTGTCTGAAGTAGCATGAGAGAAATAATAGACTTCTAAGATGAAATACAGATGTCTTTCAAATAAACTCAAAATTCCAGAACAGTTGTATCGGTTTAACAGAGAAATTTGGTTTATTTATGAAAGAAGACTTAAGTAAGTGTTGCCCATTTTGCTGCATGAAAAAACTCCTCTTGATATTATGGTAGGTTTAGCAAGGAGTATCAGGTGAATACTGCAAAGAGAAAACAAAGAACTTGTCAAGAAAATTAATAACTCAACGTCTGCTGTACCTATATAATTCTAAATGCAATGATTAGCAATATGATGCTGATAGGTTGTTATGTGCCATCATGTTTCCCTATTGCCCCTTGATAAAGGAAGTATTGAGATACTCTTCACTGAGAATCAGAAATCATGTCTGGTCACTTAAATATACTTTTAAACTGATCTAAGAGAGTACAGTAGCTTAAGAGGACACAGTTGTGTCCCGCTGAAGGAATACTGTTTTGAGCACATTTCTGGACTTCTGAGAATCTTAGGTTTATATGCTGTAGTGTTTGTGCCTCAGGTTTTCTTATGGCTCTGTTTCAAGATTTTTCTCTGTGCTGTACATTTACACATACCTGTCAGTGCCTCCAGGACTAAGTTCACTGCTCAATATGTGTGCAATCTGCATTGCAGTTTTGACCTGCCTGCCAATATTGGAAGCATGCGACAGTTGTGCATTTGTGGAGAGGCTTCATTGATCACATATGAACCTTATGATTCCAGGAAACATGCATAAAGCTTTGTATATGGAACTTATTTTGATACAAGGGGGGCAATGCAGACAGTTAAAAACTTATTTTCTGCAAACTTTTTTGTTTCTTTTAGTACCATAAATAGACTGTTACAGATACTGCCGATTCTAATATAGCCTACTGGAGGTCCCCTTAATAGCTGTCACTAGATGGTGCTAGCTGTATAAAAGAGGTGTCCCCCTCTTTTCCCTCTCTGATTCAGACCTCACTCTTTCAAGGGTCTGGAGTATTTTGGATCATTGTAAGAGATGTGTTTCTACTGAGTCCTCAAAATGCAGAGCGTCTGCTTTGTCCCTAAAGGTTAGTAGATCAATAGATATTAATTAGGGTATTACGAGATGTTTGGATTTACCTTACATATGTATGCAGATTTATTACAAGCACAAAGGAGATCTCTTGTTCTGGCAGAATTTTCAAGGCAGTTTAAGATAAGCAGATGATCACTAGTTTTATTTTGGCATTCTCTTACCCAGAAGGAGGTTTGTCCTTTACAAAGTCTGTTACAAATTAATCTTTTGTTTACTCAGAAATATAGGGATCTCCTATATTATTGTTCAAAAACCATCCTGGCAGAGGACTTGGAAGACTGAGAGTGACTGGTCGTATGAAAGGTGGAAAGGGAAGCATTGCATCTCAGAGAAATGAGCTTTGCCCCATATTTTGTGCAGTTGCTTGGAGCTGATCTGAATGGTTTCTCTGAATCCTAACTAATATGGAAGGAAGTGTTTAAAAAGAGCATTTTCTTTTAAAAGTGTGTGGAGTAGGCTCTGGAATAAGGATGATGGGAAGTATATGGAGGGTGAGAGAGGAAAAGGAGTTGAAGAACTAGTTAGAAAACAGAATAGAATTTGTTTTCACTGTTGTGGGTTTGGATTTTGTTCACTGTTTTTGATGGCATCTAACCCCAAGACAAAAATTTCCTGAAACCAAACCTTTGTGTCTTTGGCCTCAGGAAGAGTTTATCTGAAGAAGGCCCAGTCAAAGACATCAGATTTCCACTCTCAACAATAAAAATATTTCCCTTATGGTGAAAACAGGGTACATTGCTTTCAGATGGGGAGAGATGCTAAGTGCAGTGACAATTGTTTCCCAGGGAGAATGATTCGGCAGGAAGCCAGTGTTTAATCACATAGCTACATCACATCATTACAGAGCGTCACTCAGTGCAACCACTTGATGCAGTGTACCACACCTTCGTAGCATAATACTGGCTCCCTGCCAACAATTTAGAGAAAACTGCTATCAGCTTTCATAATTGCTTCCCTTAATGAAATAACCCACTGAAGTGGTAGGGATAGAATGAGGACGAAAAGGAAAGTTATGAGGCCACAAATTTCTCTGACATCCAAGTTGGATCTGTTAGCCAGCAATTAAATGACTGGTCAGCTTTGAAAGTCCACCACAACTGGCACTAATTGTCAGGCTTGCTGGCAGGCTTCTCAGTGAGGCCAAGGATTAAATGTATGTAAAGCTGAAGCAGCTCACTCTATGGCTAAAAATGATGCCCCAGGGCAATATCTGACCGTCCTGTAGATGAGCTGGTGACTTAGCATAGCACAGCATTATACATGCATAATTAAGTTATCACTATAAAAGCACTGTTTGCTATGTGCAGAAAGATAAAGCTCACTAGAATGTCTAAGGCAATGTATGCTCTCCTACATACCATCTACATCATCTGACACATTAGCGAACAATGCTTCATTGCCACAAAGAAGACTAAAATTATTCTGGTCTGAATTAGACAAAGTATTTTCAATAGGTAGAGAAAGATGATCCTTCTCTACTCATCACTGGTGAGTTCACACCTGAAGCACTATGTCTAGTTCTAGGCTCCCCAGCATGAGAAAGATACCTTCAGTAAAAGGGAGACCAAAAGGCATCCAGTAAAAGGCCGTGAAGATGATTAAAGGATGGAACATCTCTGATGAGGAAAGGTTCAGAGAGTTAGGTCTGTTCATCATGGAGAAGACTCAAGTAGGATCTTACCACTGTGTGGAAATATCAAAAGTGTTCTAAAGAAGACAGAGCCAGGCTGTCTTCAGTGGTTTCCAATAACAGGACAAAAGACTACAGGCACAGATTGAAACACAAATCACCTGCACATCAGGAAATGCTTTTTCACTGTAAGACTAACCAAGCTCTGGCACAGGTTGCAAAGAGCAGCTGGGGAGTGTTCATATTTTGGAGATATAGAAAAGTCACTTGGCCATGGTTCGAGGCAACTGTGTAGAGGTTGCCCTGCTTGAGCAGAAGCATTGGAAAAGTTGACCTGCTGAGGTACCTTACAACCTCAACCGTTCTGCTATACCACGAGTCTGTGAAAGTCATGGTATAATACTCACATGTATGAAAAAAACTACCAAGATCATAACTGAAATAGGCAAATAATCCAGTTCAAAACCACAATTCCCTTTCTCGGTCCTATCTGACTAAACCTTAAGTACATGCAGTTAATAATGTAAGAGCACATACTGATTCAGGCTAAAGTTTGAACACTAGTCTATTAAGACTGCTTTTCTGTCTACAACAATGGTGAGTAGAAGATACATAGAAAAGAAAAAAATGAATAAAGTTTATACAAAGGGGTCCTCCCCCAGGTATTTTTGCCCAGCTTCTCACAAGCATAATCTGAGGAATTTCATGAGTCTGTACTTGCATCTGCCCTATTGAGCTTGATAGACACCAACAGTCCTATCATCCATAAATACGTCTAATCCATTTTATACTGCCTTTTTACTTTTAACTATCTTTACTCAATATGAGTTTCACTATCTAATTATTGTACTGTGTGAAAATGAACTTTTTTGTTTGTTTGTTTTGGTTTTTTTTAAACCTGAAGGCTGTTTCCTTGGTTCTTTGCAGCATTCTCATTCAAATTAAGAGGACTGAAAATGTCTCCACTCCACATGATTTTGGATCTTTCTGTGTTTTAATCATGTGTATATAATGTCACTGTTGTCAGCCTTGGAGTCAACAGAGATAGCACTGCAATATCTCCCCAGGTTGCCTGACACTGCACTCCACTGTCCTTGTCCCGTGCAATGTGCAAACACAGAACAGTCAGATTTTCCAAGCCCATCTTCCCCCCCAAATCTTGAAGTCCAAATGTAAGACTCAGTAAAACAGACTGATAGAGGCAAGTGTGGAAAACAACAGCCTGGTGTGAGTCAGCATGACTGACAGCATACCCACCTATTTTTCCTGGATGTTGATGGTTGTTTCAGGACAAGCCCAGAACCATGAATGCAAATCCACTGAGGAATAATGATTTCTACCTACCTTTCATTATTCCTATGAAGAAAAAGAAATCCAAAAAGCTCACCTTGCATTCCTAAAGTATTGCCTCGGGGCTCATACTTCTCTGGTGCCAGATTTGGAGGGAATAAGCAGTTCCTGTGCTGCTGTGGTTGAAGATCCTAAGAAATCCTAAGAAATACTAGTTTAAATTCAAGCAGACATCCACATGGCCAAGATGTGCATCACTGCCTTCTACTCCCTTAAGGCTGATATAATAGTTTGAAAAGTGGACTCATACAACAAAAATTAAGCCAGACACAAAACAGATTGTCTCTTTTACCACTGCAATAAAATGACCTCTCTCAAGTCTGGACTGTCCTGTCTGTGTCCTGTTTTAAATTAAATAAGTAGTTAGTAGAAATGGACATGAGCATCTAGAACTAAGATTTTTTCAGACTTCATTTTATTTGCATATATTAATGGGGCTTGAATTCACTCTTTCCTTGACATACAATGACTTAGTTTTCTCACCACAATGGACTGAATGTATTGAATAAATCTGAAACTACAGCATAGACAAAAAACTTTTATCAGTTAAATATACTTTTTTGTTCCTTTTCATTCCTTTTCCTCTAAGTGTAAAAATACAATTACTTGCAAACAGGAAGAGGCAGTCTTGACAAAGTAATGTATGTGTCCTAAAAGTATTCTTAGCTAAAATAAAGCCTCAATATTTGTTCAGTGACCGTGTTTATATAACTTTCCATAAGAGATAGCCCTAACCATTACCTGTTTATATATTTAAAACAGGGTACTCCGTTATTCATTACACACAAACAATATGTGAATACACTGGCATATTTATTGTTAAGGTCGTAGTATTTGATCCTATTTGTTGCTTAGGAAAGAAAATCATACACTTACACAGTCAGGGTTAATATTTTTTACTTTATTTCTGACACCAGCAGGATGTGCTTTAAGAACGTATTCTCTAGTGGGTTGGGCCATCAAATACATAAATTACATTAGGGCAAAGAAGACAGTGTCAGGGTCTGATTTCATACAGATCACAACATGATTCTCAATTTGTAAAGCTAACTAAACACTTTCCTTAGATATCTCTACTACGGAAGTGTTTTTCTGACCAACAACTTTCAAATCTAATTAGCCAGTGCACACCTTTGGTTACCATTCAGCAATAAAGCATGAGATTGTTTTGGTATATTTAGAAGTATGTATATCTATCTATATATATACAGATATAGATATGTATATCTATATCATAGATATAGATGTAAGTCTGTTCCAGACTTACATGGTGTCTCCTAGGAAAACATATAATAATTTTTAAGTAGATATTTTTATGTATGTAGATACTTAAGTTTTTTTACTTCAGGGTGGACGAATGTGAGCTTATGTGTACGTGCCTTATGATATAGTTTGATACTTTTGTATTTTTTGCTGCCTTTGTGAAGCAAAGTATCCTGAGGACCCTATAGTGCATGCCTTATGATCTTAAGTACCTGTATTACAACTCTTCGACTTCTTAATTACTATCACTTAAAATAAAATGTATATGCCTACAGGATAGATGTAATATCATAAATTATCAGGACAGTCCAACTGGTAGGAGTGTTTTTCATAACGGTTTGAAAAGATCTGATCAGACTATGAAAGAATATATTTCAGGCCATGCCTCAGTCACCCTTTTTTCCTACATTCTGAGCCTGAAAGACGACTTCTAACATCAGGAGAAATTAGAGCATTCACAATCTGGCAAATACATGCCATCGCTGCTGAATTAAATGAAAATAGAAAGTGCACTGGTCCTTATACTTCTACAAAATTCTGACATCATTTGCTGGCATCCTCCTGCCATAGTTAGCAATGATGGGATGAGGCAGGTGAATGAGCCTACAAGACATAGTGGCCTGTAGAAACTCTTCAGCATCTTCTCATGTGGCCATACATGGAGCAACCTTATTGCCATGAGGATGAAGAATATGTGCTGATATACTATGAGAGGCCAGAGTTACAGATTTCTCAGGGAAATCCAAAGAAATTTGATTTGATAAAATGTATTTGGCCTGCTCCAGACATACTTTATGCATACTCCTTATTACCTGTTATAAATATCTGTCGTCCACCATGCCCCAGGGAAACTTGACTTAGCAAAAAACTAAAGTTTCCTCTCCGTAAAGGCTTAGTCTTCTACCAGCAGATGCTGTTGCTGTGCTAAGAAGGAACAAGGTGAGGAACTTAGTGAAATCCTCAGTGTCTGCTGCTCCTAACATAAACTGTCCTGTGTTCCAAATTTTCTTTTATCAGCATGAAAGACAATGATATAAATCTGGAAGAGATGCCCCTACATGCTTACATACCTAGATATAGTTATTTGGGATTTAACCTTTGATGACCAGGACAACATACAGAAAAACGCACAAGAGACCATGAGTCTGGTTCAACCTCATTTGAGATTTTCTGTTCTTGTTATTAATCTTTGTAATTATTGTTAGTTTCACTTAATATCTTCCATTTGTAGTCCTTTTAGCACTAAATTATTTTGTTGCACCTACCACTAATAGATATCAGGTAGACCTTCATCTCTTGCAGCATTTCATAAAATATCTTCTGTGCCTGAGATTTGGTCATTTGTTGAGCTGTACTGGTTTCAGTTAAAAATATGACTTTAAATTCATTTTGTTAAGATAACACAGAAGGCTTTGTGTGGACACTCATGTTTTGGATTATTTGTAAGTCACTTTAAATAGGATTTAACTAAACCAACCGAAACAGAAGGATGCCCAAATGGAAGTTGGCAACAGTTTAATTAAACTGCAGCAACTCTCTATATAAACAAGGTTTAAATATACAGACTGTAAATTACTTCTGACTGTAACATCACTCATTTCATTTTACAGAATCACAGGAGAAGTCCAATTTCTCTTGTATTCAGCCAAAATGTAGATCAGTCATTCTGTAGTATGAGGAGCCCCTTAGTAATGTACAGAGAACCTATGCTAAATAGAGAAAACACCAGAGCACTGTCATTAAATAATCTTGAACATATGACACACAAAAGCAGGATAAAAATTCAATAACTTCTAGCCACTTGAGGATACTATTTTGTAGAATGAGTATATACTGAATTTATTCTGTCTTCTTTAATGTCAGTTACTCATAACTTGAGCAAGTGAACACTTCAGCTGTCAAAATCTGGCTGGATGACTGGGGCAAAAAAGTGGTAGAATGGAGTTAAATCCAGTTGGCAGCCAGTCACAGGTGGTGCTCTCAAGTCTCCATTTTATGACAGTTCTCTTTAATGTCTTTATCAACTATCTGGATAAGGGGATTGAGTTTGCAGATGGTACTAATCTAGGAGAGTGTTGATCTGCTCAAGGCCTAGGAAAGTTCTACAGAGGGATCTGGGCAAGATAGATCCATGTGAGTTAGGCTAATTGCATAACTCAAGAAATACCAGGTCCTGGACTTGTGTCTCACAGCAATCCTGTACAACATTATAGGCTTGGGGATGAGTGGTTAGAGAAGTGCCCTGCAGAGAAGGTCCTGGTAATGCTGGTCAACAGTGGGCTAAATAAGAGCCAGCAGTGTGCCCACGTAACCAAGAAGAGTGACAGCAACCTGGTTTGTATCAGGAATAGTGTGACAAGAAGGACTGGGGAAGTGATTGTGCTGCTGTACTCAGCAGTGGTTTGGCTACACCTTGAGTTCAGTTCAGTTGTGGGCCGCTCACTACAAGAAAGACATTGAGGGGCTAGAGTGGGTCCAGAGAAGGGCAACAAAACTGGTGAAGGCTTTGGAGAACCAGTCTTATGAGGAGTGGCTGACAGAACTGGAATTGTTTAGTCTGGAGAAAAGGAGGCTGAGAAGTGACCTTATTGCTCGCTACAACTCCCTGAAAGGAGGTTGTAGTGAGGTAGGTATCAGCCTCTTGTTGCTAGTAACAAGTGATGGGACAAGAAGAAATGGCCTCAAGTGGAATGAGGAAAGAATTAGATTAGATCGAATATTAGCAGAAACTTCTTCACTGAGAGAGCTATCAAACACTGAACTAGGCTCCCCAGAGAGATGACTGAATCACTGCCCCTGGAGGTGTCTGGAAGATGCATAGATGTGGTGCTTAGGGACATGATTTACTGGTGGGTTTGGCAATGTTAAGTTAAAGGTTAGACTCAATGATTTAAAACCTGTTTCCAACCTAAATGATTCTATGATTGTTCTTGAAAACCTAATGTTATTTAAAATACCTCAAATTTATTTTGGTAAACATGTTTCATACTCCACCATATCAAATATTTGTTTTAAGTCTTGAATCTCTATTACGTGAACACATTGACAGTTAAGAATTCTCTGTAATAGTGGATGCGTGTCAAGTTAAGCAAAAATGCTATAATTTTAATTCTTAACTTTGGGAATACAATATTCTATTAATTAAAGACCCTCTGGCCTTGCAATGTGAGATTAAGGACAGACTGGTGTGCCAGGCAAACCTGAACTTCAATATGTTTCTTTCTTACAGTGCATCTTGAATTGAAGTTGTGGAAATGAGCTGTCTATCCAACAGAGTATATTGAATTTAACATGGCAAGCATGCAGTGAAACATAGTGTTTATTTCATCTCTGGACTGGGGAACAGAGTAATTTCCTTAACTAACTTCCTAAATCAGGTTTCAGATACAGCATTAAGTAATGCCCTGGGTTTTGTCTAGTACTGTCCTATACTACTTAACAGACAGAATTGGTATTTATAATCTTTTTGTTCAGCTTGACCTTGCCTTATCTATTCAAAGAGGTGCCCTCTACAAATTCTATCCTTTATACACCATAGTGCACATAATAGTGAATGGAAAAATAATTTGACTCCTTAAAATATTATCATGATTTTTCACTAAAGGTTCCTATTCCTCCAATTCTGTTTCCCAAGAAAATTGATCTCAAGGATGAAAAAGGCCTGGACTACTCCTATTGCACCTTGATGATGGAAGAATTTAATTTAGTTTCAAACCTGGCATGCCTAGAGGTAAATTCCTTTTTCCAGAAGAAAGGAAAAAGTCTCTTAATGAAGATTCCTAGCTGATCTTAAATCTGTATATTAAAATCAGGATTTCATCGTCTTTCTTTTCACTTTTATTGTTGTTTTTTCTTTTCTCTTTTTTTTTTTGTGGTTTAATTTCATCATTTTCACTACTGCTTGCTGTTCAGATTCAATTTAGCTTGATATTTAATAATTTAATATGATATTTAATTGGTGAGAGTATTCAGGGGCATACGTTTGCTGAAGTAGTTGGTTCCACTGGTGTTGCATCATCTTAGTTTATTGTAGAGAAACCAGGCACTGTACACAGTATTTGTATTTATGTATGGATTTTAATAGTTCTCTAGAAGAACCATACACAATTCTTTGCTAGCATTTTACCCCTTAAGCCCTCTTCATAATGTCATGTTCACTCGGGCAAATATTTGACATATTGTACATTCTCCTTCATACATCTTGATGTATTCTCAGTCTTGATTTAAAACAAAAAAACCAAACCAACACACCAAAACCCAATGAAACTGACAGAAGAAAACATAAATGTTCAGTCTCTACAGAAAGTTTATCTCTGCCTTGAATCAAAGCAGGTCTCTTTTCTTCCCTGTATACCATCAAGACTGGATGGAACTTCAAAAACTCAAAGAGTTCTGAAAAAGGAAGGAAACTGCTCTGAAAGAGATTCTAATGACTCACTCACTTTGTCAGGAGCAATAAACTAGTTGTTGATTATGAGATGCCTGGTAAAATTCTTGGGCAAGGGTAGTTGTAGGTTACAGCTAGTCCTGGAGTCATATTGTGGTTACGGGACTTGACTGGGATTCAGAAATTCTGGGTTCAGCTCCCAGCAATGCCACAGACTCCCTAGGGTAAGCCATTAAAGCTCTTTGTGCCTCAGTTCTCAGTCCAGAATTAGCCTCTGACCCTGGAAGTTGCTATCTTTCTCAAGTAATAATGACCTGAAACTCTTTCTACACTGCTCACTAATACTATATTCCTAAATGAAGTTTTTACAGTTTCCTCCCAACTATCAATTATAAAAGAAGTTTTAACTGAGAAAGAAACATCAAAGAAAAAGATTCCAGAACAAAGTTTTAACTGGTATCTATACTTACAGAACTATCTGAGTCCACAGTATCCTGTATGTTTGGACTCACTCCCACACATCTAACTGGAACTGATTGCAATCAATAATGGTTTCTTCAGAGGCTGTGGCAAATTCACTTTATCTGCAAAAGAGGACTACTAATGCACATAAAAGAGAAGTATCTAGAAAATTAGCTAGTGAGGGCCAATTATGGGATCGAATCATAGTCCACATAGTTTGAATAGGATAGAGAGGAGGAAGGAGAAGGAGAGACAGAGGCAGGGCCTCCTGCAGCTATGGTGCTCATAGAAGTGTGTTCACACTCTGTAGGGACAGTACTGCCATGACACTCAAAAGCAGGATTGTGCTTGTGTCAACTCTGCTGATCAGCATATACCTACTTCTGGAATTGTTTAACATTGGTATCCAGAGAAAAATAGAAGGTTTTTATGTCCCAGCTAGTTGATCATCCTGGTGCACTGTTCACAAGGTGGAAAAAAAACCCAAAAAAACCCAAAAAAACCCAACAAAACATAGTCCTCTTGTCACACTATCACACAGACAAATCTCTGCTCTTTAGAAAAGCAACAAAGAGGAAAAAGTTGTCACCACCAGCTTCATATATGTTGTAGTCAGTAAGAGGAAAGAAAGCAGATCTCTGTTTTCTCTTCAACTCTCTTTTTTTTTGTTTTTTGAGTTTTTTTTTTGTTGTTGTTGTTGTTTTTTGGGTTTTTTTTAGTTTGGGTACACAATAAACTATTCTCATATTAGGGTGTTATTTTTCTCTATGGGGGCTGTCTTACAGTATAGCTCTGCTTAGATAAGTCACTCACATAATAATAGGTGATGAACTGGCAATGCGATGACATTCACTAACCAAAGCTCTCTTATTTCAGTACTCTAATGGGTAGCCAATTCTAAGAACAGCCCTGCCTGTCAAACATCCATTCCCTGGAACTGATACTTTTAAAAACACATATACCCAGAATGAACAAAGTTAAATGCAAACATATAGCAGGGAGCCCAATTTTACTGTGGAAATACATCCTTGTTATACCATTATTTACATAGCATTTTCCATTCTAGCTACACATACACTGGTGCAGCACTAAAAAACAAGGCTTTTGTGTTAGTCATCTTAAAAAAGAGAAAAAGTACAGCATTAAACAAACAGTCTACAGCAGTTTTGCCTGGTTAAAAATTCTTCTATGGGCTTTCCATAAATCTCACTTGAGTATGCAGCATTTATCCACCACAGAAGTATTTAGTAACTGAGTCATGTTTTACTTATCTCAGATCCTGTCCATACAACTACATTTAATATGTGGCCTTGTCTGTCCTTTGACACACAAATATCTGACTACCTATACAGACAACAGTTCTAGCTATTTTTTTAAAATATATTCTTTGAGTACAAGTAGTCAGTTGTATATACTGTTACATCAACACAGCTACGAATGATGGGTGGACTTCCCTAAATTAAGATAGTTATAATAGTGAGTCACCCTAATTTTTTCAATTTGCTGTTGAGGTATCCATTTTCCTAATTTTTCTTGGCTATCTAAATAAATAATGATATCATTAATAATAATCTTAAATAAAGAAAATAAAATTTGATTTAAGGATGGAGATTCTTGTGAGATTTCTAGAAGGGTTTGACATTATATTTTATTTGTGAGGTAGCAGTGTAATTTAGGAGCTTTGATAAGATGCCTAGTACCTGGTATGAGTGCTGTCCTCCACAACTCACAGAATTCTCAGTGCATGCATTTGTGTAGGAATTATGTTATATGCTAGTAAGTTTCCTAAAGATCCAGCACAAGTTGTAGCTAATGGGAGAAAGAGAACAACAACAACAGTATAACATGCGACCAATCCTACACCAAAAGTTACTAAACTCAGATGGTAAGTAGTTATAGAACAGTCATTGCTACCAAAGTGGGAAAATTATTCACCCAAGTTACTAGAAGGAATGAACTGAACAAAGACTCTGCTGGTTTAAATTAAATATGCTCAGTGAGTGGTTGAAAAATGTCTGTTTTATAAAATTTTTCATTAAATGACACTGTGCAATAATTTTGGTTATGCTTTCATATAAATTGTAGTTGTCTTTAATCAAAGAACAGAAAATCCTACCCGTTAAACATTGAATAAATAAAGCAAAACAAAACATGAATAATTTAGTATTTTTTAATTATTTAATAATAATACAACAAACCTGAGTCCCCTCAAAAGAATATTGATCTCTCTCCTCTGCCATGTTATAGTGACCTCAATAAATGTATTCAATTTTTGTGCTTGTAATTACTTACAAACCTGCTTAGTTCCTTGCAGAATAAGAAGCTGTATTAAAGACAATCCACTGAAGGCAATGGGACAAATTAGACTCATCAAGTCAGGCATGAATCTAAGATTTTACAAGTTCAGAACCTAACTGATGAACTTTGCTCACTGTGCACAAATCCTGTCCTCTGCAGTGTGATTCGATTTACATTTTTCTTGTCAAGTATACAAAGCAGTGGATCTAGGGGGAATAATGAATGAAAAAGGAATTAAAATGACCCATATGATCTGTGTTTTCCTCTGCTGCCTGCTTCAGTAGCCAAAGTACTTCAGCCTACACATCCTAATAACAACCTTAAGAGTTAGGTATCTCTAAAACCTGGAAATCTGTATGTCTGACACATAACTGACTTATAAAACATGTATTATTATTGAAAGTTTTTGGGTTGGGTTGTGGTTATCTCTTTTTGTTCTCTTTTAATTCTCTGTTTGGAAGGAACATGAAAACCAGAATTTTGGGGACTGTGTTAAAATTACTTGGAAGAAATAAACATTTCTGCAAATTCCAGGTGTTTCTTTATAACAAGAAACTTTGAAAAATGGGCCTCAGGCCTGCCCTACATGGGAAAGTCCAACAGCAGCAATACAGATTTCATATTTTTAGGGACAGAGAATACAGCAAAAGGTTTCAGTCTGCATATGCTGTCTAATATATGAGAAATCTTGGAGTCTTGATAGTCTTAATCTCTGCCACAGAAGTGTATAAAATTTCACAACTAAGCTGCCAGAAAAGCCAAGACCACACCAGGAAAGCCGTCTGCTTACAAGAAGATACCTGCCAGGTCTTGTCTGCCAAAGTCTGGACTAATGAATGAATACACAATATCCCAATCAATCAAACTGGATTTGTCTTTGCCCCAGGTCTAGGTGAGGTCTGGTATGAGGTGACCATATCTGTCAAGCATGCAGTAGTTGTGGCCAAGAAACTGTCTGTACATTTATGCATTTATCAAGGCAGATATGAATAGAAGTCTTTATTTTTTAACTCAATGTAGTATATATACACACACTGACTGCATGTATTTAAATGTATAGTCATATAAAGGGAAAGAAGGATATATCTACCAAGACACATGACCCAATGTAGATATGACTGTATGCAGATACCTTTACGCAAATATAAGCATAGTCCTTTGCTTTTTCTTCTCTATTTTGTTTTGTTTCTTTTTTGTAGTCATTGTTTCCAATCTTGCACATATTTTTCAGTGCAAACACTAGGTTTATGATTACATGAAACACTGAAAAATTCCAAACCACATATCATAGAATCATAGAATGGTAAGGTTGGAAGGGATCTCAAGGATCATCGAGTTCCAACTCCCTGCCATAGGCAGGGACACCTCCCACTAGTAGAGGTTACTCAAGGCCTCATCCAATCTGGCCTTGAACACCTCCAGGAAGGGAGCAACCACAACCTCCCTGGGCAACATGTTCCAATGCCTCACCACCCTCACTGGAAAGAACTTCCTCCTAACATCCAGTCTAAATCTCCCCTCTGCCAGTTTAAACCCATTACCCCTTGTCCTGTCGTTGCAAGACCTTGTAAATAGTCCCTCCCCAGCCTTCCTGTAGGCCCCCTTCAGATACTGGAAGGCTACTATCAGGTCCCCTCGAAGCCTTCCCTTTTCCAGGCTGAAGAGCCCCAACTCTCTCAACCTGTCCTCATAGGAGAGCTGCTCCAGCCCTCTGATCATCTTCGTGGCCCTCCTCTGGACCCGCTCCAACACTTCCATGTCCTTCCTGTGCTGAGGGTTCCAGAACTGCACACACAGATGCATTTTTTTAAAGCATGGTGGAAATTCTTTTTTCTAAAGTTTTAATCCCACATAAGATTTCTGTCAGGTAAGTAGACTACATTTGCACATATTTGTATGAGAAAAAGTAAAGCTATAGTGTGACAATAAGCTAACAACTTGTGTAGCCCTCACAACTGTATTAGAGACTATTTTCATGTGCAGAGGTTCAACCTGACAATGGTTGCTCTCATGGACAGGGGTTACATGAATCAGTAAAGAGAATTTTACCCAGAGGTATTACCTCTTTCTTTGAACTGAGGTTTTCTGAAGCTGATAACTAGTCCTGGCTTTCTGGGAACATGCTTCTAGGTGCAGAACAGAGTAGGGTGAATCAGAGAGTGGTCTGATAAAAGATAAAATGGCCATAGACTAGTTCACAGATAAGCTGTCACTTAAGAGATGGTAACATGATTCTTCACAGAGAGAGTGATTTGCCATTGGAATGGGCTGCTCAGGGAAGTGGTGGAGTTGCCATCTCTCGAGGTGTTCAAGAAAAGGCTGGATGAGGCACTTAGTGCCATGGTCTAGTTGATTGCATAGGGTTGGGTGATAGGTTGGACTGGATGATCTTGTAGGTTTCTTCCAACCTGGTCGATTCTATGATACTATGAAGATACTCAAATGAAGTGATAGTAGCCAGATACACTGGTGAGGTAAGGAAAAGGCGTGGGAGTAGAGAGCCTATCCATTCTGTCATCCTTCACTAATTCAAATCTATCATTGTGTCTGTCCTACCTCCAGGGTGGTCTAATGACACAATACACAGTGATTCATCACCAGTCTCAGTGTATTGAGGAAAAGAGCTTTCATATAAAGTCTTGAGGATTCAGGTTTGTTGATTCATACACATGGTTATTTAAAAGTGCCTTGGCTGACATACTTTCGTAGGGCCCTCCATATCTCCTTTAGCAGTTCAGGGTGATTTTTATCACTCTTTTTGAAAGTACAAAGCCAAACAAAACAGCAGGAACATTTTAGAGCTATAAGCTGGAAGTTTCTGCTGTGAAATAACAGCTGCGAGGGTCCTAAGTTCATTGCCCTAGTCTTGCCTGGGAGTTTGGCTGCCTGGTCTCAACATCATTGTAGATATGGCACAGATAACTGTCCTGCAGTGTTTAGCAGTGGCAGCTGCACCTCTTTGCTTGAGAGTTGCCTTTAAACTGAGGTACTTCCCTTTGGCTCTTGACTACACTGTTACGTTGACTTACTGGCTTCACTTTGGACCTGCCTCATCAATGTGAGCTTGAGGATGACCACCAGACTTTGACTGGACCCAGTAACTGCCCCTGTATTATTCTGCTTGATGGATGTTGTGGGCCTGTCCTGCACATTGATGAGGTTTCTACTCTCATCTGCCCTGTCGCTGCTTCCACCTCCTGGCTTCCCTTGGCTATCTGAGTGACCTGCTCTTGCTGCAGCTTAGCAGTTAAAAGGGTTTCAGTGGGAGTCTTTAGGCTGATGCTGAGAACTTTTACAGTTATAATTTTTAATTTAAATTCTAAAGCTTTACTTCATAGTATACATATGGAGAATATTTAAAGTACTACATGTGTCAGGCAGTGTCTCCGCAGCTATGCCTACAGTTGCATAGAGAATATGCTGCTCTCCGAAGAAAACCTGATGAATACCTAGAGGTTATTTTAATGTAAACACTACATTTTCAAAGACAGGAAGATTTCCATGGATCTAGAGTCATTGTCAAGGAAGGCAGTATGGTGGATACAGCAGTCGAGTTTACTGTTGAAAACTAGGGTTCAAGACCTCAGGAAGGTACACACATATATTATGACCCCAAAGCAGTTGCCTTGTGTAATGTGAGCTAGTTAAGTCTATACTTCTTGTGTGGCCAGTAGAGGGAAATTTCACTTCTAAAGGACAGGTCATCTTATCTCAACACAGTCAGAATCTATAAGCTGCTAGAGGTGGCTTATGGTCCTTGTGAATATAAAAAGGACCTAGAAAAGTAGATTAAATTGATTTTTAGGCAATGAAGGTTAGGTGAGATGCTTTCTCATCTGTAAAATGGGGATAAATTCCTGTGTATGTTAAATAATAAGAAGAATTGAATAAATACAGGTTTGGTTTTGATGGTCTGTATTTAAAAATATATCATATACTTCCTTGAGGAGCCTTGGAATTGGGGAGCATTGGATGCCCCATATATTTTTGACTCACAGTCTGGACTGTGTACAACACCCCATTGATTTTACTTGATCCTCACCTACTGATTTGTAGTAACTTATTGACATAATTTTGGATCCCAAGGCTACTGCTGAAATACACTTTCATATTAAACAGAGGGTCTGTTCTCCCCTAACTATTCAGATGTAACTTCTATTAACATTAATGAGAGTTATACATATGCATTGAAGGGAGAATAGACCCTGAGGGCATCATATGGATGGCCCGTCAATATTCTGTGGCTCTCAGTGGAACTTTGTACAGTATGGCACACAACATAATGGGTCCATTGACTTTGTATCACTCTAGGTCAGTAGTCCTAATATGATGTTAATAGAAAGCTTCTCATTAAGATCCTAATTATGTGTGTGGTAACAAGACACACACTATATCTTCTATATTGCTACTTCCAAATCACTACAGTGCATTTTCTCATAGGAACAATATAAGAATGACCATATCAGATGACCTCTGCTACATGTTAGCAGTACTCATAAATCCTAATCTGTCAAATTCAATCTATTTTGTGACTAGAAGGACATTTTAAATCTAGATACTTCAATCCTGAATCTGAGAGAGAAGTGTATTAATGTAGTGCTGATACAGCTATCAGATCAAATACATTTTTTTGTGATTCTACCTAGGATGGATTAAAATGTAGGTCCCTGTGATCAAAGGGCAGTGAACGAAAGCACAAGACTTGTCTCTGTCCTCTCGTTGCATAAACTCAATGTGTTTACCTCTTTTTTATTCAGTCTGCAGTGTCTAACACACTATATTTGGGGCTGCAGGTGATGTTTCCCAAACTACCTGTATTATGTAAATGAACTGCTAAAACAACTGAAGTGTCTGATCTTTATCAGTCTGAAAGTGGAACAATCAAAACTATAGAAGTTGAGAAGCAGAGCAGTTCTCTGCAATTACCTGTTTTGAAGGAATACATTGATTTGACATTCCTAAGAAGTTAGAAATGTCTGATTTCATAATATAATTTGTAGAAGTGAAAAAGGCAAGTTAAACATTTGCCTATACAGATCATGTTTACATGTGTTCAAAGAACTTCCCCAAAACTTTGCAGTATCACCTAACCATCATTTTTTGAGACTTGTTCACTGTCACACGTTTGCAAACAAATTCAGAAACATGATCCAACTCAGTTTGCTTTGCTTTTGGGGATCTCTTCATATTTCAGTACTTCTGTGTGTGTGTGTGTGTGCATGTATGTATTTAATGAATACACAAATGCAGAAAAAGGAAAAAAAGTTTCTGTCTTTCTCCCATAGGACACATGAATATGGCATTAAGCAAAGTTGGTTTGCTACATATCCGTGAAGCTACAGGAAGGTGAAATAGATGTTATATGCATTTCTGAAACATATCAATTCATTCTGCAGTGAACTGAGCAAATAATTTGAAATGCATAAATCATCCAATGAATGTATCTTCTTTTCCTGCTCATGAAAAATCCACAAACAAAACTCACTTCCAACAAAGGAGGGTTGGCATTAAAAATATATTAAACTAGGACTTCTTTCAAAATTATGACATGGGTTTTCTATTCTTGTGTGTCTTTTTACACATTTCTAAGGACCAGAACTGATCTTTGAACAGGTCACACCACTTACAGACCACTGTACTTTCCTTACCTATATGTTTTCTAAAGCCAAATTTATTTCCATCCATCCATTGAAAGGAGATATCCATTGACTGGAGAAGTAAAACATCTCAATTATTCCTCATATTGTCCTTTCCTCCTATGTTCTGCTATTTATTTGCTTAGTTACTGTTATGAATTATGCAGAATTATTAATAGGTATTAATTTTTATATTCAGGTGAAGATTGTTAATAACTATGAAAATTGTTTATTAACACTAAATTTTGCCAGAAAGCTTATTTACAAGGTTCGAAACGCACGGTTTGGAAATTTAGACACACAAGGTATAGGCAAAACCAGAACGCTTTAAGAGGTCACTGACAAATGCAACTATTCTACTGGAAGAGAAATTCTTGTGGTCAGTATGCTGCTTGCAGTTAATTATCCACTTATCCACTAGATGGATACAGGAAGTTCTTTTCTGCTTATGGCAGAAGGCCATTAGTGATTACAAGAGGCTTTAAATATTTACTCACAAAATATTATCAGACAGTACCCAAAGCACATGGCAGAGTTGCTGTCGGTGGTCTCAAAGCCATTAGAGGTTTGGAGTTTTCTCAGGTGCTTTTCTCAGGGAGCTGGGAGTCTGGCACAGTCTCTGACCTGGTTCCTCTTGATTCCCAATGAAGCAGAAGCCTTGGAGAGGGGTAAGCAGGATGCAATGCCATGTGCAGTCTTGGCACAATGTCACGCTGGCTATGAAGGCTGATCACACGCGGGCATGTAGAACCTGTTCCTGGTAAACTCTTGAAAGGCAGTTTCTAGGGAGTTCAGGATGCAGTGGAGTAGCAGGATCACGGATACAAGGGTAGAGCACAGATACAAGGACAGAACACGTTGTGTCACCTGCTCATCTCCTTTTATCAATACAACCCAAGACTTATGGGCCTTTGGACACAGAATAGTCAATCAGGATGGCAGTTAGCCAAGTTTGACCATATTAGGTGAAACCATAGGCTTGCTTTACCCTTTTTAGGGCAGAACACAGGCCTTGCACAAAGCAAGCACAAGCTAACCGTGTGTACCTTGTTTACCACAGGATGCAAACAACTCTGGGCAGGCCAGAGTCCTTAGACTCAGTGGATCCAGGTTCTTTGTTCTCTTTTCCTGAGTTGCTTCTCCTCAAAACAGAGGGAAGGAGAGTAGAAAAACACGTCTGGGCGAGCCAGAACATGTATAAGCCTATTTTGGCCTGCTTAGGCCTACTATGACAGTTACACATATGTCTGTGTACCTTGCTGAATCAGGACTTCAATGAAGAATGCAAATATTTAAAAATATTTCTATAGTAATCATGAACAGCTGCCTCCATATATTCCATATATGGTACTCAAGATGTGTAACTGAGTTACGAGTGCTTCTGTAAGTCATGTGGCACTGTTTTGCTCCCCGTGGAATGAGCAATCTCCTATGTGACTACTCATGTTGTTGAAGGTCCACATGTGACTTTGAAATTTGCTGTCCATGAAATGTCAAGAGAATTAAGCTCCACCACGTAAGTGTTTACCGAGTGTTTGCAAATTAATGTTATAGTGAACATGGACCAGGAGGTTGTGCTAATGAGTGTCAAGGAACCTCAGCAAGAGGTTTTTTCGCAAAATCCTCAATCTGTGTTTTCTCCCAGCTCATGTTGCTTACATAGTGCAAATGTCTCATGTGGTATAAGGTGTAGCATCTAAATGCACATGGAGCAGAGTGAGAGTTTTGTGTGAGTAGTTTTATTTGCCAGTAATACAACTGCAGATCAATCAAGTACTGAGAAGCAGGTGTCTCAGAGGATTTAGGCATTCCTGAGTTTATTCTGTGAAACCATCCTAGGCTTATGATACCTAGGTTAAAAAGCTTGTACAGTACTATATGTGGTTTTTTGTTTGGGTTTGTTTGTTTTTTGTTCTGGTTTTTAAATAAGAAGAAAATAATAATAATTTCTAAAGCTAATTTATTTCAATAAACTGATCAGAACATTTGAGTGATGGGTAGGTGGGCAGTAATATATTCCTCTCACACTTGAGAAGTAAGAAGTGTCCACACATTCAGAAATATTTACATTTTTCCAAACTGATTCAGTGTTCTTTTGTTCCAGTGTCCTGGGGTACATGCTGGGAAAGGAGCATGATTGAAAATGAAATAGAGAACTGTTGCAATTAAATGTAATTTTAAGTGGCATGAAATTAAGCAAACCTAGAATAAGAAAATAAACAGAGCAGCCCTAGATTCCCCTTAGTGTAAGTTCCCTGACTTCAGTAGAGTTACATAAAAAATATATTTGTACTCATTCACTCACTCTCTCTCTGTGCTCAAATTCTTGAAGTCAGCTTAAAAAAGGAGACTAACTCAAAGGGAGAGAGAAAAAAAATAGAGGAGAGTATGGAAATTAACGTTTCAGCTTTCAAAAATGTACATTTAATGAAAAGTTTGAAAATAACCAATCTTTCATGCCCCAAAGAAATACTGAGAAAGATCTTCTATGCTTGCAACCTTGTTGGCAGTCAGGTTGTCTTGGGCAGCAGTAATTTTCAGTCAGAGGGTTGCCATAAAAGTCTGGAAACCCACAGAGCTAATAGAAAACAGGCAGAGAAAGTGAAGTCTAAACCAAGAATTCATAGGCAGAGGCTTCCAAGCTCAGTTCAGCTGTGTGAGGTCTGGCTGAGTCACGCACTGCCACAGATTGGACTGGTACGTATAGAATAGCACCAGACTGAAGAATTTGGCATGTGAAGTCTAGGGTAAGGCTCCAAACGCTTTCCCAGTGAGATTTCATCCAAGGGAGTATATTAGTCTCCCTGCCTGATAGGGAGCATCCCTGGTTTTAATTCTCTGCCCTTCTATGTTTAAGTTCCCATAAATATCATGGAAATTGATTTGTGCATGTCCCTGCTCTAAACTGTGGCAATGATATGCGTGATGCATCTTTACACTTTCAGAGACTTTCTAGTGTGTAAATCAGTCACTGTGGACTGATACAGGCAAACCTTTTGGGAGTGCTACATGAAGAGTAGTGAAAGAAGACTTACCAGGAAATGAGGAGATAGGTGTGATTGCATTAACATATAAAGATGGACTGAGAATAATATCAGTATGAGTCACTTACTAGAAGAAAAAATGTTTGGACATGCTACTAGATACGTTTTCTCTGTAAGCTGTTGAGAAATACTTTCAATTAGACACAATTCCCAAACCGGTAAGTAAGAAGCAAATAAAATGGAAAACCATCAATGTCATTTACTTAAGAATTAGACAATCTTTTTTTTTTTTTTTTTTTTTTTCTTAGAACACANTTTTTTTTTTTTTTTTTTTTTTTACTACTAGACCACACTATAAATTGGGGGAGAGGTTTGGTTTTTTGCTTTTTTTTTGTGGAGCTTTTTTGTTGTTGTATGTGTGTATGTGGTTTGTTTGGTTTGGATTTTTTTTGGTTTGGTTTGGGTTAGGCTTTTTGTGATACATTTTCCCACTTGAGGAAACAGGTTTTATCATTTGTGATGGTACAGATCGTATAACGACCTCATTTCTAGACATCGTGACATGGTCCTGATTCTGTGCTGCCTTTTCTAGTGGCGCTTGTGATGGGGCAAGTGGCAGGGAAGCTGAATTTGACAAGCTTTCTTTTGTCACTGCAGACCATGACAG